>CM077813.1:19452500-20052500 GCA_039764185.1 Tamarix austromongolica | reverse complement strand
TAGAACTTTTCCAAGTGGCTTACATCCTTAGTACACTACTTTATATGTTCTTATGTTCTCATCCATAATTCATGAGCTTTGTCGTAAGTATAGTTCAAACCATGTATTCTTACAACTGGTGCAAAGCATGATTTTTCCATAAATCCATGTCTATTATTGAACATAATGTTAACTACCTTCATATGCATATATAGGATGCCATGTTGAAAATACTATGTTAGTAAAGCATGTGATTTAGCATATCATTGTGTAAGCATGTTATCATGTGTTATCGTGAATTATATGCTTATCATGACCCTATGTGGACCATGAACTTCCAATATAAGGTAACTTGTTTTACTTAGTACATAAAATCCTAATATTCCCATTAATTTGATCACTTGCTCAATCCCACAAGAAAGAGGCGTTATGTTGGTTAGCAAGGATGGTTGGTAGATAGTCAAATGCTTCTTTGGGGTTAAGGCTTTGAGAGCATGAGATTCTAGCATTGTATTTCTCTTTTAATGGTCCTTTAGTAACCAAGACCTTTTTGTAGTTACATTTCTTCAATTATCTCTCATGTATTTCCGTTTATTTTGGACTTGATATGGTATTAATTTGTAAACCACAACACCTATTACTTTTTATGCTATTTATTTCACAAAATCTATGTATTGTGTTTTAGTGTTGGATACTCAACCTTGTGTTTAGCATGGGACAGATGGTGGAGTGTCTATTTTACCATAGATATGGCGAAACACCTCATTTTCACAAGATTCTTTTTGTATTTTTTCTTCTATAGTCATCTTAAAAATAACAAAAAAAAATATTAGTAAAAAATGGGGTTGTTGCAATAGTGGTGATGGAGCTGAGGGAAGCAACAATGGAGGAAGACTTTGGGAATGAAGAAGTTTGAATGGTCAGTCTTTGTGTAAATTCATGAGAATGTGAGAAGTGGAAAAGATCCCTAGATTAAAAGTGAAGAATACTGTAACACCCTTATTTTTACTACTAAAAATTTTTGTTTTGTGGAAGTATTAATTATAAAATCAATGGGTGTTATTGCCAAACTCATGATAAGTCTGGTACCCTCTACCGTTCTTATATTAAGTGTTAAGGTTAAAATATTACTTTACTCAAATAACATTATAATGAAGGCAGGATAGAAATTTCATTTCAAATTACATTGTTCTGATAAATATAAAAGATCATGTAAAGAGTTGCAATATAACAAAGGGAAATAGCAAGGGACTTAAGAGTCCATGAAATATTCGAATCAAAAGAAGTCGGGATGAATGCCAGATAGTCTTAACTGTCAACCCTCTATTTGAAGTCTTTAGACCTTACCTTTAAAGTGATCCTGCAAGGTAAAGGCTGCTCGGTGAATAGGCAGGGGACCATGAAATGAAACTCGTCAGTACTATGGTACTAAATGACCCTTTATACCAAACTAATATGAAAAACTAGCATGGAACACATGCAATGCATAAAACTAACATGTACAATACATTTAAGTATTCATACCAAGATTGATATACAGTAATCATTTAGACAGTCAAATTCCATCCAAGTCATATACTACTCATTTTCATTTATCTAAAACAACTTAAAGCTTACCAAACTAACATGCGAGAAATGTTCTCAAAAGTAATAATTAGAACCCAAAATCCAGCATAACAATTATAACATTCACCGCATGACTAATATCTCAACATAAATCCCAACCAAATTTATAACATCACATATATGTTCACAGGTAGTCTATAACAAAATCCACAACATCACATGTATACTTACGGGTATAATATAACAAAATACATAACATCACATGTGTACTTACAGATACAGGATAATAAAATCTGTAACCTCATAGGTACACTTACATGTAAAGTATGGTGAAATCTATAACATTACATGTATACTTACAAGTATAGTATAATAAAATACATAACGTCACAAGTGTACTTACAGGTATAGTATAATAAAATTCATAAGGTCACAGGTATGCTTACAAACATAATACCAACGCAGGTAAGCACGAAAGCTACTAATGAAACCAATCTAATATCCAATAATAATCATTCCAATATGATCATATCATTTCCATTTTTATTTACTCGAGGGGGATACAATAATAACCTAGAGACATAAAAGTACACCGATCATACCAGCGCACAAGGCATCCCAGTACCCTCCAACCATCCAACCCAGAGGCATAACAGCACTCTGGTCATACCGATACACAAGTCACACAGTACCCTCCTCACTTTGGACACCTAATCCTTAAGTATCGATACCTCCTATAGGGCTCATAGGTCACCTATAAAGTATGCTAGGGCCTTATTGGGGCACAACCAACATACCAAAAAACCAAACAAATCGAGGACTACTACCTCATCTCTAGGGTAGCTACCCCTAGAGAGAAACCATTCCCAAACTCGAGGTCTTCCACTTTACGTATTAGTATTTTTACAAGGTGATCACAGATAACACGTATTGCACAATTATTCCCATTTCCATACTTATGCATTTTTCCCTTTATTTCCAATTATACAAGCCAACCCTAAGGTCAAAAATCCAAAATAAGATCAAAGTCAACACTAAGGTCAGCCTACTAGAAGTATAAGGCCATCCTATGTCCAATTATTCACGTTTGGGCACATTCGATCGAAACGGCCAAAATTCCCCTGAGGCCAATAATTATTAGAATATTATCCATTTAAATACAAAATCCATTTTATTTATTAATTTGTCTTGGAAAGGCTAAAATGAAATAATCTAATTATTTATTATAAAATTTAAACTATCAACTATCTCAAAAGACCATTTCGCCCTTACATAGGTTTCTACATATAAAACCCTATCATACACTTTTAAAACGTACAAAACACATGATTGTATAATCAATAAAAGATAATACATATTAGACATAATTTTCAGGATAGATATCACAATACACAAAAATGACTAAATTGTCCCAAGGATACACATCCATAATAATTATTCAACAGTTATATCTAAGCATTCTCAATATATTATTTTATACATAATTATCATACAAATATTTTTCTATCATTAGAATCATCTTAATCATACTTTCATACCCAGAATATTTTATATAAGATAATATGATTGTTTTATCCAATTTTTCATGATAATAATAACTAATACATAATTATATCGAAATAAATCATGCTTAACATATTTCACACACCAAAAATCCTAATGTCCTATCACGCAATATTTATCATTTTAGTAGGGTATAACGGTTACCTGAATTCTAGCAAAAACATAAAATTAGTGGTATCCACTAAAAATTATTAGGTTTTGCTAATCAACTTTTATACCTAAAAATAATGCCACAAATAGTGAATTAATATCTATTAGATAAAATAATAATTATAATATAAAAATATTTATTTTTTTCTAAAATTATCAAAATACCATTACATTTAATATTGGTACCAAATTTCTTAAAAAATACAACACAGCTCACGTTGCATGCAGCTTGAGTCATGCACGAAAGAAAGAGGGCTTGAGCTGCTGGCTAGGCGAGAGGGTTGGCCAAGTAAGGATGGGGGAAGGAGAGGGGTAGTAGTGGTGGTGGTTGTTGGAGTTGGTGGTGATGGTGATGGTTGGGCTAGGTGACGGTGGTCGAGGTTGCTGGATGACTCAGCGGGATGAAAAGAGGTTGGTCGGCTGGTTAGATCGGGAAGTGCAGGGGCTGCAAAATGGTGGAGGTGATGGGGAAAGCTCGGCCGCTGTAGGAAAAAGGCTAGTCGATGGTGATGGAGGTGCTGCCGGACTTGCACGGTTGGTGGTGGCTGGGCTCAGTGGTGATGCGTTCAGGTGCTGGGGTGGTGAGGCTGCTGGGTGTTGCTGGTTATTGTAGGGGTGATGGGGATGGTGGTTTGCGGGCTGCACGAAATGGTTGGGGAGCTGGGCGACGGTTGAAGCAAAGGAGCTATTTGGTTGGTGAGGGAGGCTGGTTGGTGCTGGGAAAATCAAGAAAAATAGAGGGAGGGAGTTGGGTAGTGGAGGGGGCTTATGGGCGATCGGGTAGTGCAAGGGAATGGTGGTGGAGTTGGTGCATGGGGTGATGGTTGGTGGTGAGCTGCTCGAGGGGTTTAGCCGAAAGGAATAGGGGCTGCTGGATTGGAAAGGAAAATTGAAAAAGAGAGAGAGGGGAGGAGAATGGGAAGTGGAAGATGGTACAAGTGGAGTGTATGCGTGCGTATGTATATCATGTAGGTGCTGGGCTTGGCTCGAGGTGGGGTAAGCCAAAAAGGAACACGGGTTGGGAGTTGTTTGGAGTGTGGCATGTGTGTATGTATGCATTGTGTAACATGTATATGTATGTATAAATGTAGAGAGTGGAGGTGAGGTGATAGGTTGAGTACACAAAGGAATAAGGCAGACATGGAGATTAGATGGTAGAGTAGAAAAATAGTTTTTATTTTTATTTTAAATTTATTTTGGGTAGATTAGGGTATTGGATTGAAAGATAAATCGGGAAAAATAATTGGAATTGGGATGGGTTTAATATAACAAAAAATTATAAAATAATTGAGAATAAAATTTTGAGATTATTAATAAAATAAGTAGACTAAGATTTACGGGTATAAACTAGGATTAAAATTAATAGTTCGATTTCTATCAACTTTTTAGCCTAATTATTTTTACATCTAAACCATCGTAATAATAATAATAATAATAATAATAATAATAACATGTTTATTAATAAACCTCTAAAAATAATAATTATAACTAATAGCACATAATTATTAGTTTTAATTAGGGTTCATAAAAATGGGGTATTACAAATACTATAAGGAAAAAATTCCTCTGTAGTATAGATGAGAACAAATTAAAAAATTTCACTAAGTTATAAATGGTGATTCTAAGCTAAAATTATTATTTATAATATGGTATAAATGACACTTATTGCCCAAAATTGTCATCTTTACTATTAAAAAAATTGAGGTGAGGGAATTCTACTAAGGTATAGACAGTTGTTTTTCTTTACAACTACCATACATACCTTCACTCATTGCACTCACACTACAGATAGTGGTTATAATTCTCCAATCGTTGTCTTTTCCTTCTACCTTCTTTTATCTCAGTTGTTTTTTTATTGGAGAACCTATAAATGGTTGTAGTCTATAAAACAATTGTATATATGATTTTGTCTATATTTATTTTTTTTAGTAGTGTTGGTAGTAGATATAGTGAAACTTTGGTGAGTTTCTTGAACTATTAAATATAATGTGTCAATTTATGTTTTTAATTTTCCATTACATATTTATATAACCTTATTGTAATATTCCTTTGATATTTGGGAGTTTTTTCAATTATTATATTTTGAAATATTCCTATAACACCCCTTAAGTCAAATCATGTATAGAGGTGGTAAGCGTCCAATTTGTAAGGAAGTGTGTGAAATTAAAAAAACTTCTAAGGCTTTTGTCAAAATATCTACCACTAAAGAAAATTTACGAACATAAATTTTCGACATCAACCATTTCTAAATCTTTTCACATACAATTACAATCAATTTTAGTGTTTTTTATGTGTTAATAAAATATATGATTCTAGGAAATGTGTATTACAAATTGGCTATGGCCATATAACTTTATTCTACCTAATGAGGCACTTAAAAGAAAATAAAAGACTCCTAAACCATTTCAAATCACAAGTTGTAGTATTCATATTAGAATATTCTACTTAACAAAAGATCACAACATTATAGGTTGCTTCTTAATTTTCTATGAAATTGGGGAATCACCAAGAAATATGGTGTAAGCATTTAGAAATCAACGAGTAAGAAGATAGCTTTCCCAACCTACATCATCAAACATCACATCATTATAGGTTGCTTCTTAATTTTCTACAAAATAGGGGAATCACCAAGAAATATGGTGTAATTATTTAGAGATCAACAAGAGGATAATTTTCCCAATCTACATCATAGTAAGGATATAAAACAAAATTCATATTTATCTCATAAATTCTTTCCTAATCAAGAATTGACTTTAAAGTGGGGAAAAACCCTCAAAGCAACATCCTAATATGCTCACTTCAGCTGGCACATGAGCTAAGCTAGAATGTGAGAACAATAGGAAATTTTAGGTCTGTTTGTGGTAATAAATGAGGCATCCCAAAAGACAGTTATAACTACCATTGTTATCTAAATCTACATCATCAACTAAGCCATGAAAATAATTTTTCTCCATAATATTCTCAAATGGAATATAATCTCAGAGATAGTATCCAAAGTATGTTATTGCTAATAAAGAAATATGCCTTCATGATTTCTAGCCACTTTGATACTAGAGAGAAACATTATAACATGTTGGAGTTTTTTTTTGGTAAAAATGTAATATTATTACCAGAAAGGAAAGAAAATCCATGGTTCAACAATACATCATAACCCCAATTCATCTATACATCAATTCCCCCATGTATCTATCATGCTAAGATATTTTTGGGCATCAATGGTTTTGATGGTGCTAAAGCATACAAAGAGTTCTGCTATCATATTTCGAGTGATTCTGGTTGGGAGGGGCTGTTTGTGCTGGAAGATGACAGTGTTTAGGCTGGACCAAATTTGGTATATAGTGGCTGCAAAGGAGGCCCTCCAGATTTTGCTTTTACCTTGACTTTTGCTGGTGATGTTGATCATCCAAGAGAGGCAGCTCTACCATGTAGTGAACCTGTGAGCAACATAAGCCAATTGAGGGTTGATCTCCAAATAATGTGTGCAATTGGACAGTGAATTAAGAGATGATTGATTTCCTCATCTTCTTGAAGACAGCTTGAGCATTGAGCATCATTTAGGAAGTTCCCATTCTTCAGCTGGGTTTTGATAGTCAATCTTTCATGGCATGCCATCCATGTTACAATCTTATGCTTGGGTAAACCAAGGTGATTCTAGACCAGGTCTGCCCATGGAACATTAGGGGCCTAGTTTCTGATTTTATTGTAAAAAGTGCTAACACTGAAATGGCTTGGAGAGCCACAGGTGTTGAAAAATGCAGCTCCATACTTCTGCATGATTAGGATTTGCTTTAGAGTTTAGGAGGTGTCTTGTGGAGGTTTGATCTGCCAAATAGAGCTATCCTTGATTTATTTTTCATGAACCCATTTAACCCACAGAATTTCTTTGAGTTCAAAGAGCTTCCAGAAATTTTTTGCAATGCAAGCTAGGTTCCAGGTTTCTAGTCTTTTAATATTGAGACCCCCTTCCTGTTTGGGTAAGCAAATGGTGGACCATGCAATGGGTGCTTTTCTTTTTGAAGAGTCCATATTTGACCAGAAAAAACCTCTACAAAGAGTTTCAATGTGCTGAATGACATTTTTGGGGAGAAGAAAGACCTACAGCCAGTAGTTGGTTATGCCAAAAATTACTGATTCCAAAAGCTACAGCCGGCCAACATAACTTAGAAGAGTATTTGTCCAAGAATGCAGTTTAGCTGTGATTCTATCAATGAGGGGCTGGTAGAAGGAGATGGATAAAGCTTTGGAGCTTAGGGGAATCCCTAGATATTTGAATGGAAAGGCACCTTCTTTAAAACCAAGATGGGACAGGATGGATAATTTTCTTGAAGCATCAAGACCTCCAAAAAATATTTCACTTTTGTGGGGATTGACCATCAATCTTGAAGTTTTCCCAAAAGAATCCAGGATAGAAGCAAGGCATTGAGCAGAGTCTTTATTTCCTTTGCAAAATAGGAGGAGATCATCAGCAAAGCAGAGGCTAATGATTTTTGATTTCTTGCAGTCAGGATGAGGTTTGAATTCCTTGTAGTCCCAAAGGGTATGAAGCATCCTAGTGAGGTACTCCATAGCAATAACAAAAATGTATGGGGACATTGGATCTCCTTGCCTAATTCCTATTTTTCCTTGGAAAGGATTGGATAAAGAGCCTTGAATGGAAATTGAATATCTAACAGTAGAAATACATTGCATGATGAGATGCACAATGTGAGAAGGAAAATCCAGGCCTAACAGAATTGATTGGATAAAAGGCCATTCCAGAGTATCAAAAGCTTTTTTAAGGTCAACTTTGAGCATCATCCTTGGACTAATGTTCTTCCTGTCATACTTCCTGAGGAGCTCTTGAGCAAGCATGATATTGTCTCCAATTCATCTCCCTGTGATAAATGCTGATTGGTTGCAAGTAATAATTTCACCCAGGACTTCAATGATTTTGTTGGCTATCACTTTTGAAAAAAAAAAATTATATATAACATTGCAGCAAGAGATGGGTCTATATTCATTGATTTTTGTAGCATTCTTCTTTTTGGGGATGAGGTGGAGAGTGGTATTGTTCATTGTCTTTAAAAGATGCCCAGTGTTCCAGAACTATTTGACAGCTAAGATAATATCATTCCCCACCACAGGCCAAGCTTGTTTGAAAAAATGAGCATTAAAGCCATCCAGGCCTGGGGATTTTAAGTCACCCATACTGAATAAGGCTTTCTTTATCTCCAAGTTAGAAATGGGATGCAGAAGCTTGTTTTGCCATGCTGAGATAGAAGAGGGCCATTCTGCAAGATCTGAGTATCAATGGCAGAGAGCCTGGGGTTGGCAGTTCCCAGGAGATGATGGTAGAAGTTTTGGATTTCAGCTTTAATATCTGCCCAATTGGTGTGTTAGAAGCCCCTTTCATTGTGAAGACGAGAGAGAGGGTTTGAGTTTTGCCTTTCTTTAATCCTAGCATGAAAGTATGAGTTATTGCCATCACCCAGCTTAATGTAATTGATTTTTACCTTTTATCGAAGAAAATTTTCTTCAATGATCCTTTTGTCCCACCATTGCTGTCTAGATGATTTTTCATTCTGAATAAGGGAGGGGTTCATTGGATCATTGAGGAGGAGAAAGTGGCTTTCTTCCCATCTCTTTTTTTCCTTTTCCACAGCTTCAGCAATGCTCCCAAAATTGTTTTTACTGAAAGATTTGCAAACATCTTTAAGTCTCTTCAATTTTTGAACAATCTGGAATTGTTTTGATCCTGGAATATGGACATCCCATGACTCTTTTACCTTTGTAAGGAAGTGAGGATGGGTGGAAATGAAATTACTAAATTTAAAAGGCTTCTTGCCTTTTATATCTAAGCTTGTGAGGGAGACTTCCAGGTAATTATGGTCAGACAGGCAGTGAGGAATATTTCTGATATAGCCTTCAGTGTATTGGTCAAACCAATGTTTGTTTCCCAATCCTCTATCAAGAAGGCAATGAACTCTGTGAGGGGGGTCTTGATTGTTGCTCTAGTTAAAAGGAGGGCCTGTAGAGGGGATGGAACCCAGGCCATAGACTTTAATACAGTCTTTAAAGTCTTTCATATCTCCATGGTGCAAGATGCCACCTATTTTTTCCTCAGCACTCAAAATGGTGTTAAAGTCTCCAATAAAAATCCAAGGTAAATGGGTGATCAAATTGATTTTTGAAATGTCTCTCTAAAGGGAAGACCTGGCTTGACCAGTGTTGAAAGCATATATAAAAGTCACAGCTAAAGGTTGCCGCCCAGGGAGAAAAGTTAAGTGACAGTGAAGGAGCTGATCAGTCATCTCCGGGATCTGAAGGTGGATGTAATCAGGTAGCCAAAAGAGAAGAATCCTACCATTGTAATGGTGATCATGGTTGGAAATGCATTTGTAATGGGGGACAATTTTTTTTTATGACAGGAATGAAGATTGTCTTTTTTTATTCTAGATTCTAAGAGGCAAAATAAAGGAAATTTCTTAAGGTGGATGTATTTACAGAAACTCTTTTGTTTCAGAGGAGCATTCATTCCCCTGATGTTCCAAATAGCAAAGGACGTCATGATTGAAGAGAGGAGGTTCCACTTGATGGAGGAGGAAAGCTTACTTCTTGGCCTGTGTCAAGGTGCTGTGCTGAGAAATTAAAAGGGTGCAAGGAATGAAGCTGGTTAACAGAAAGACTTGTATGATCACACTCATTAGGTTTTTCTTTTCCTTTGTCTTTGATAATCTGTCCTGGTTCATGAGGTTCAGGTCTCTTATCAATATAAGAGGCATGGGAAGGCGATTTTGGCTGATCAGAACTGCTAGGTCCAATTGTTCCAGTTGTTGTTGTTATTTGCTGATCTGGTTGGTCTTTGATGATTCCGGATTTTAGCTTCCAAACTTTATGCTCTTGTAGATGGGAAGAATTTTTCCTACAGTAAGCTGTGTCATGTCCTAGTGAGTCACATTTTGAGCAAAAATAGGGATGCTAATCATAAGCTACCAGTTGCTTTCTAATGCCTGTAGAAGTTTCGATAGGAATATGATCAGTAGGAGGAAGGCTAATATCCATTTCAACTAATATTCTTGGATAAGAGATTCTACTCCAGGTTGCAGTCATCATATCAGCACATATAGGGGTGCCTAAGCAACTTCCAATTTTGCTGAGTGAATCAGCTGACCATTGTGCTAATGGAAGACTAGGTAGTGTTATCCAAAGGGGCATACGTCTCCATTCTGTTTCATTGAAAGGTATGTTTAGATTCCATTATTTGATCATCAATGGCCAGACACCAAAGGACCAGAAGGGTTTCTCTAATATAGTGAGGCAATCCTGTTGGTTTTCAAATAGAAAGAGAAAGAATCCTTGTTTATGGGGTAGAACTTGTGGTGCAGCCGAGATACCTGTCCAATGATCACTAATAAATTCTTTGATTTGGCTAATTGAGGGTTTAAATCCTCATACCATTCCAATGAGCGTATGGTTCCAACGCTTCTCTTCTCTTTCAATTTTCTCCCTCCTGAGTTTCGTTGTAACATCACCATTTATTATCTCAAGAGGAGTGAAAGAGAGGTTCAATACTGGTTTCTCTCTTCAATTCTAACGGATAATATCTCTCCAGGAGAGAGAAATATGAGGTAAAGGTTCGAGATATTGATTGGAAATAAAAGGAGAGTCAAGAGGTTGATTTGGAGGGTGTTTTGGGCAATGCGGGGAATCAAGATCATCGGCAATTACTTCTGCAGAATTCTGGAGCGATGCAAAGAGAGAATTTCGAATGGAAGATTCTAGAGGGTTGGGAGAATGATTGAATTTCTTCGATGAAGGAGGGGATCCAGGAGACAAAAGGTCAGTAGCAGCAGGGGCTGGAGAGATTTTCTTCCGGCGATTTCCTCTTGCCATGGCTGGGCCGAGCGAGAAGAACAGGAGGAGTAGTTAGGAGGTGCGTGGGGTGCGTACCAGCTTCATTCCTTCACATGTTGAAGTTTTTCATATGAAAACATTGACCGATATAATATTTGAAACACTATACAACATTAACATTAATCTCTAAAATCATAAAGTCATCTGTATAAACCAAGACATTTGATTGTATGGTATGCTTATGAAAAGTGAATAAAGAATAATAAGAATAAGATTGGTGAAAAGCATAAGTCCTCAAAGCCTTTGATAACTTGGCAAACCAACAATGAAGTGCTTGTTTCAAACCATATAAATATTTTCAAAGGCTATACATATCCTAATGAGTGAGAAGAGAAAATTGGTGGAAACTTTGGGTATGTTTGGAACGACTAGGTAAAAATGAACTAAAAGTTGAAAGTTTAAGGATAAAAGCTAAAGCTTATTTCATAAATTGCTCTAACCAACTTATAAGAAATGGCTTTTAAGCTTGAAATATATTGTGATTCAAACATAGTAAAAAGAGCTTCTTTAGAGATAAAAAACAGAAGAAGCTAAAAGTTACCTAAAATGTCTTTCCAAACATACACTTCCCATAAACCCCATTATTCAAATCCACATACAATAAAGCATTATGAGAATTCATATGATGGTTCTCCTAATTCATCTAGCTAATAAATCTAATAAAGTGTAATATATAACCATTTTTTCTTGGGAGAAAATTTCTCTTTATAATCAATGATTTTAATAGGTTGATTTCCATGGATCACTAATCATATGTTATATCGATTAAGTGTTCCATCAAAATTATGTTTAATTTTATAGATCCATTTTCTACAAAATAAACTCATTGTTATCCATATTCCATTATCTTCAAATGTTTTTATTTCCTTTATCATGGTCTTACACCAATTTTCTTTTCTTGTAGCAGCAGAAAAGAAGTTAGATCATGCATTGTAGTTACAACTACTAAGGAAAAAAAACAATAATGTTGTGCACATATTTTATCACAATTTACATATTGTGAAAATGGATAATGTAGATCAAGGTGAAGAGGTTCTTACGCACATGAGACATTCCACTTTTCTCATTTTATATATAGGTGCACAGAGTACTAGAGTAGATATCAACTAGTATTAGGAAATAAAAAGGCACAATGGACTCACACTATAAGGACCCTACATATCACATGTAATTATTCAAAAAAAATATTATTTACTTTTATTCTCACTAATTAGAAAAAGTATCCCTAGTTCATGTCACTCATAAACAAATATCATACACATTAACTTCTCTAAAACTCTCATTCACATTATTATTATGAAGAAGTATATTTGTTACATTGAACGACAAAATATCCAACCATCTATACCAATGTTCATAAGATTTGACTCCATTTGTTTGATAAACACATATTAACATCACTCCTCCAAGAAAATAAATCATTTCGCTTCATTTAACACCACCAATAATAATTTATCACACATAAGATTTATTAGTGAATTAAATAAAATAATTTGTTTCTTGAAACATTTTGATTCTAAAATAAAATAACAATTTAATTTATATATGTCTAAAATATGATAATGCTTCAAATGTTTCCTAAATATCACCATCCACTCCTTTAGCATACCGGTCATATCTCCATTTTGCATTTCCATTGTACAAGATTCAATTAATTTCACATGATTTGAACATTTTAAAACTCTCTCATATAAAGTAAGAACCAATATCAATTATCCAATACAACCTACTTACCTCTAATTTTATTGATTTTATGAGTGCTAATAAAATTTAATAATCTAGATCATTGATATGAGCTTAGTCTAGGCACAATCACCCTTTTCGCTTTTCCTTTCATGCTTGTCAAGCTTCTTAAAATAGTTTACAACAATTGTCATCGCTATGACTTGTCCATCATTCTATTTACTCTGGCACCATCTTTAACCACAACCACAAATCAATTTTCAAAGTGTATTTTTAAGATTCTTGTGATAATCCTTGATCCAATTTTTAGATTTTAAGACCACAAAATGCTTTCTTTACCATCAAATCTAATGATGTATGTATAATACATGAGTCTATCTTTATTTCCTCATTTAAGATATAAACATAAACCTAAAGTAAAGATGACATAAGGTCATAAACCTGCTTTATTTTTAGTGGGTCTGGATCTAAAATTTGTAAACCCAATGGGTTTGGGTTTATATATACCTAAACAGGTCTAAGCTAGATGTTCCAAATCCAAACACAACTTAGACTCGTTTAGTGAATATATATATCAACACATACTATTTTTATGTTTGTAATCTTTTTTGTAATTTTATTTGGACTCATACTTGATTTTTTTAACTTTTATTTCTCTATATTTAATTTAAAAGTAATATATAAGATATTTGATTTTGAAAGTATTAAAATACCATTTGGAAAGTTAAAGTAACTACTTAAAAATAATTATCTTTTTATTTAGAGAATTTATTTTTACTAAAAATTACATATAAATCATAAATATATTAGTACTTACCTAATTATTCATTTTTTTAAAGATACTTTTTAAACCCATTTATGACTCATTTACCTGCTAGACTCGATGGGTCTCGGTTTAAACTTTTGGACTCACCAGGTCTTGTTCTAGATATTGTAAATAAGTCTAGATCTAGTTTAACCCAACCCATTACCATCACTAATGAATGGAATCTCTATTTGGCCCATTTTAAAATGTTTCCTTATTTTCATTTTTTTATTTCCATTTTTTTAAATGTACACAATTGTACTTCATAATTCAAACTTTATCATTTCCCTAATTATTTTCATATCAGTTTTCATGTAACAGCGATTGCCTTCCCTAACCTAAAGGCTAAATATTTGGATATGATATATTCTATCATTAAATACAAAATATAAATTATATAAAATTGAGAAAAATATTAGATGAGACTTAGCTTTTATTACTGATGGGAATTAACTTATATACAATAGGTTAAGATAGTAGAGAAAACATAGAGAATAAACATATGGTTCAAATTAAGTTTCTCTTGATTACTAGATTCCTATGTTGACAGATATATATATACAATATAAACTAGTTGATTTTTACTTAATTATTACTAGCTATTCTACTTGGATATAAGGGAAGAAGGTATATTCCTAATAACCCCTCGCAAGCTCATGGACACGAAGCTTGGATCAAAGAATGCTACAATGAGTTGTAATCACAACCTTGGTGAAAACATATACCCATTGAAAAATAGAAGGAATATGTTGAACACATATTTCTCTTATGCCCACACGTTCTCTGACAATATGGTAGTCAGTCTAAATATGCTTCGATCTATGATGAACCAATGAGTTAGAAATAAGGTATTTGGAGAAGAATAGGTGAGTGAGTGATGTATGTAGATAGCCCATGGAGAAGATGTTGTAGCCATAATAATTCACTAGAAGGAAATGCTAAAGCATTACACTCAACTTTCATGCTTGATCTAGCAACAACTCATTTCTTACAAGAGGATTGACTTGTCAAATTGCATATAGCATAACCATGTTGAGAGCATCAATCATCAGGATCAGAATCCCATCCAAAATCCTTGTAAATATAAAGTATATTATCAACATTGGGATTTAGATGAAGATCAATTTTGATGGTTCCCTTTAGGTACCTTAGTATACACCTCATCATAAGCCAATGCGAAGTTAGTGGGATTATCCATGAACTAAAAAATTTTGTTAACATAGATATCTTTGGGTGAGTTATGGTAACATATTGAAGAGCACCAAATACATTACAATAAAGTCTTGGATCCTAAAAAGGATCATTTGAAAGAGAGAGCCAAGAATGTGACTCAACTAGTGAGGCTATGGGTTTGCAATCCAACATTTATGAATAAGTAAAAAGGTCACACACATATTTGGACTAAGTGAGGTGAAAATGTAAAGTCCCATAAGACATTTCAATGCCAAGGAAGTAGTGTAATAGGCCAATACTTTAGGAATAAGGTCCAATTAAGGGAGATAAAGAACTATTAAATGAAAGATTGATCACTACTAACAAGAATGAGATCACCTAAATAGACTAAAACATAGCAAACTATTAAGGATTTCCTTATGATAAAAAAAAAGAGGAATTAGAATGATAAGATATAAATACATGATAATGTAGAAAGAGTTTGTGTTTGATGAACTAAACATGTGGAGCTTTCTTGAGACCATATAAAACTTTGTGAATATGGAAAACATGAGGTTGTATAGAGGGATCAATTAAGCCTTTGGGTTGTTCCATATAGACAACTTCATTCAATGTGCCATTTAAGAATTCATTTTTGATTTCAACTTGATAAAGAAACCTGTGAGCTTGTGACACGTATTTGGTGTGTAGAATAGCTTGGATTGGTGTATGAAGTGTTTTGGAGGAATTTGGAGTAGAATTGTGAGATATTATGGAAATATGTGAATATTTTACCTTGAAGAAATTGGAATTTGGAAATTTGATGAACATGAAAGTTTCAGATCTTTCTATTAGCTTTCCAAACCATCAAGAATCAACTCGATAGGAGGTCAGCTAAAGAAGTTATGGTCGAAATACTAAAGACTATCAAAGCTGGAACGAAACACAGGGGGCCCGTGTTTATGAAACATGATCCGTGTTTTTTCATCAGGAAAATGTGTTATGTTTCCGTGAGAGGCCGAGAGATAGAAAATAAACACGGTCCGTTTTTTTTTTTTTGCTCCGCCTCGATTTTCACTAATGACAATTTCGTATAGTATAAATACCTTGCAATTAGAACCCTAATCAAAAAGCGAATGCCATCTTCTTCTCCTATTGAGTTCTCTTGTAATTTCTTGATGAATTGAGTGATTTATGTGAGAATTTCTTTGATTCTTTGTAATCACAATTACTTCACATCAATAAGATCATATGTTTCCTCAATCTATGTTCTTGAGTGTTCTTCTCTTCTCAATTCTTGTGTGTTCTAATTGATTCTAATTAGATCTTATTTTTTCCGAATAGGTATCGATCCACAACAAATTGGCATTAGAGCGTAGGGTTCGTATTCGGGATGTCTAAAAGATTTGATATAGAGAAGTTTGATCGGTCTGTGAACTTTGGCTTATGGAAGTTGAAGATGAAGGTGATCCTGATTCAAAATGGATTGGAGAAGGTGTTACTCGGGATATCAAAGAAGCCTGATTCGATGACAGATGAGAAATTTGAGGAGATAGATCAAAAGGCCCTTTCCACCATACAGTTGTGTTTATCTAATGAGGTCTTGCGTGAGGTGGCTAAAGAAACAACAACGTCATCCCTATGGCTCAAGCTGGAGTCTCTATACATGACGAAGTCAATGACAAATTGTCTGTTATTGAAGAGCAAGTTGCATGAGTTAAAATTAGGTAAGGGACAATCCCTAAAATCTCATCTTGATGAATTTAACTCTATAATTATGGATCTGAGGAATATATATGTCAAATTAGTGGATGAATATCTTGCTATTACATTGTTGTGTTCTTTGCCTACTGATTACAAATATTTTCGTAAGACTATACTGTATGGGAAGGATGATGAGTTGGTTCTTGATGATGTCAAGACTGTCTTGCTATAATGGGAACTGATTGAGAATCAGTTGACTGGAGGTGGTTCTAGTGACTCGCATAGTGAGGGACTTGTAGCTAGGGGCAAAACTCAGGAACGGGGTTCTGGTGATAAGAAGAAGAAGTATAGGTCGAATTCAAAGAATAACAGATCCAAGAATGTCATGTGCTATGGATGTCAAAAGAAGGGTCATATCAAGAAGTTTTTTCCTAATAGGATATCTGGCGATAAATTTGGTGAATCATCTAGCACAAAGGATGATGCTGCTATAGCTCAATATGATAGTGATGGTGATGTGTTAACTGTCATTAATAGTCAGATCAAGATTATGGATAGGTGGATCTTGGACTCTGGATGCTCTTACCATATTTGTCCCTACAAGAACTAGTTCCAGACTTATGAGACGACTCGAGGTGGAGTAGTTCTGATGGGTAATGATGATGCATGCAAAGTTGCTGGGATTGGGACAATGAAGGTGAAGATGCATGAGATGACCAAGAACTTGATTTCATTGAGTTCTTTAGATTGTAATGGATATTGTTGTGTGATCGAGGATGGCATGATGAGGATTACTAGAGGGGCTCTTGTTGCAATGAAAGGCAAGAGGATCGGGACACTGTATGAGCTTGTTGGTTCCACTATTGAGGGAGCAGCTATGGTAACATAATAGAGTATGTCTGACTCGGATTTTACTAGACTTTGGCATAAGCGACTTGGACACATGAGTGTCAAAGGCTTGACTGAACTCTCAAAGAGAGGGTTGTTGGATGGGAAGAGTACAGGTGCTATGGATTTCTGTGAGCATTGTGTGTTTGGCAAGTAGAAGCGGGTTAGTTTTTCAAAAGCTACACATAGTACAAAGGGGCCTTTGGATTATGTTCACTCTGATTTGTGGGGTCCTACAAGGGTGGTTCGCGATACCTAATGACATTTATTGATGACTTCTCTAGGAAGTATGAACTTATTTTATTAAAATAAGAATGATGTCTTTGAAGTTTTCAAGCGTTGGAAGACTTTATTAGAGAAGCGAACTGGGAGACAAGTGAAGTGTCTCAGGACAGATAATGGCCTTGAGTTTGTGGAGCATAGTTTCACTGAGTACTGTGAGACCATGGTATTGTTAGGCATCACACTTGTGTTGGAATACCACAATAGAATGGGGTTGCTAAGAGGATGAATAAGACTCTATTAGAGAAGGCTCGATGTATGTTGTCACAAGTAGGATTAGGCAAGGAGTTTTGGGCTGAGGCAGTTCACATGGCGGCATTCCTGGTGTACAAGTCACCCAATCGTTCCATTAATTTAAAGACACCTGAGGAGGTATGGTCTGGCAAACCAGCTGATTATTCTGATTTGCATATTTTTGGATGTCCTGCCTATGCTTATGTGAATGATGGGAAGCTCGAGCCTAGAGCCAAGAAGTGCATCTTTCTTGGCTATACATCCGGTGTGAAGGGTTACAGGTTATGGGACCCAACTGCATCCAAGTTTTTGACTTTACCTTCAATGAGTTCGTATTCCTCCAAAAGACTAAGTCTTCTTTTAATAGATTGTCTAAAGAGGTGGAGTAGAAGAATCTGCATGGTGTTACGGATAAGGTGGAGATAGAGGTTGATTTAGATCAGCCAGACTCTTCTAGTATGAGACTCACTATTCTTGAAGTGGGTGGATCCAGGCAGTAGGTGGAGCAAAGGGGCATTACTCCCGATAGACCACAGAGGGTTGTGAAGCCTCCTATGAGGTATGGCTTTGAGGAGTTAGCAGATTATGCTTTGGCTAGTGCTGAGAGTGTAGTTGATGTACAGGAGCTAGTGTCATACTCAGATGCCATTGTTAGTGCTGATTCTGCTCAATGGTGTACTGCTATGGAGGAGGAGATGCAATCTCTATGAAAGAATCAGACATGGGAACTTGTGAAGGCACCCGGGAAGAAGAAAATAGTTGAGTGCAAGTGGGTGTACAAGTTCAAATAGGGAATTCCTGGTGTTGAGGGACCGAGGTACAAGGCTCATTTAGTTGCACGTGGGTTTAGTCAGATACCTAGTGTAGACTATAACGAGGTATTTTCCCCTATTGTCAGGCATACTTCTATTCGTACTTTGCTTGCACTTGTGGCTATACAGGATATGGAGTTAGAGCAATTGGATGTTAAAACAACTTGTCTGCATGGTGAGCTCGAGGAGGAGATCTATATGCGCTAACCAAATGGCTTTGTTGTTGAAGGCAAGTAGGATCATGTGTGCTTATTGAAGAAGTCACTATATGGTCTAAAGCAGTCGCCTAGACAATAGTACAAAAGGGTTGATCAGTTTATGATTGAGCATGGGTTCTCCAGGATTGATTATGATGGATGCGTATACTTGAAGCAGGTTGGTGATGGTCCTGTGGTGTATCTTTTGTTGTATGTTGATGACATTCTTGTTGCAGCAAAAGATCTATCTGAAGTTAACATGATAAAAACAATGCTAAAGACTGAGTTTAAGATGAAGGATATGGGAGCTGCGAAGAAGATCCTTGACATAGAGATCATTCGATACCGCAGACAAAAGCGTCTTTACTTATCAGAAGAGTAGTATGTGAACAAGGTGTTAGAGAGGTTTGATATGATTGATACCAAGCCGGTTAGTACTCCCTTGGCTACTCACTTCAGATTGTCTACTTTGGATTGCCCCAAATATAAAGATGAGGAGGAGTTTATAGCCATAGTTCCCTACTCTAATGTTGTGGGATGCATGATGTACGCTATGGTTTATACCAGGCCGAATATTGCTCAAGCTGTGAGTGTTGTGAACAGATATATAACGAATCCTAGGAAGGCTCACTGGCAAGCGGTGAAATAGATTCTAAGGTACTTGAAGGGTACTGAATCATCATGTTTGGAGTATGGGAGGTTGGCTGATGCATTGACTGGGTTTGTTGACTCTAATTATGGTGGAGATCATGATAATAGGAGATCTAATGGAGATTATGTGTTTTATCTTGGTGGTTCAGCAATTTGCTGGAGGTCATCTTTGCCAGATGTGACTACATTGTCCACTACTGAGGTTGAGTATATGGACATGACTGAGGCTTTTCAAGAAGCTTTGTGGCTTGGTGGTTTCGTTCGTGAGCTTGGATTTGGTCATGGTGCTCCCGTTGTTCGTAGCGATAGTCAGAGTGCTATTTGTTTGGCAAAGAATCAAAATTATTTCCATCGTCGGACAAAGCATATTGATATCAGGTACCACTTCATCTGAGGTACTATTACTGTAGGCAAGGTTGTGTTGGAGAAGGTGGCTACTGCTAAGAATCCAGCGGATATGCTAACAAAGCCATTGACGGTGAGCAAGTTCGAGCATTGCTCGGACTTGGTTGGTTTTTGTGTACCATGAGGGCCTTTTGGGGCCCAGGGGTTTTTACAGATGGACTTTTGTATTCCTGGTGCTAGGTACTTTAAATACGTCGTCAAGGTGGAGAATTGTGAGCTTGTGACTCGTATTTTGTGTGTAGAATAGCTTAGATTGGTGTGTGAAGTGTTTCGGAGGAATTTGGAGTAGAACTGTGAGGTATTCTGGAAATATGTGAATATTTTACCTTGAAGAAATTAGAATTTGAAAATGTGATGAACATGAAAGTTTTAGATATTTCTGTTATCTTTCCAACGCATTAAGAATCATATCGATAGGATGTCAGTTGCGGTTAAAATACTAAAGACTGTCAAAGTTGGAACGAAACATGGGGGCCTATGTTTATGAAACACGATCCATGTTTTTTCATCAGTAAAATGTGTTCTATTTCCGTGAGAGGCCGAGAGATAGAAAATAAACATGGGGTACCTTGTTTATTAACACGGTCCGTGTGTTTTGGTTTTTTCACTCTGCCTCGGTTTTCACTAATGATAATTTCGTATAGTATAAATATCATGCGATTAGAACCCTAATCGAAGAGCGAACGCCATCTTCTTCTCCTATTGAGTTCTCTTGTAATTCCTTGATGAATTGAGTGATTTATGTGATAATTTCTTTGATTATTTGTAATCACAATTACTTCACATCAATAAGATCATCTGTTTCCCCAATCTGTGTTCTTGAGTGTTATTCTCTTCTCAATTTTTGTGTGTTCTAATTGATTCTAATTAGATCTTATTTTTTCTGAATTGGTATCGATCCACAACAAAACCAATTATGGGTAATGGATAGGGGTAAAACCACATGGATAGTTGTGGGTTTGACCATTGGACTAAAAATATCAAAATAATCAATACCCTCTCATTGATGAAATCCCTTTGCTTTAAAACGATCAAGTAAGCCATTTTCTTTTTGTTTAGCCTCATATACCCATTTGTGGCCTACTACTTTATTGTTAGGGGATTTTGGAACTAAGGTCCATGTGTGATTTTACATGGGAGAAGTATATTCTACTTCCTTGGCCTTTTGTCATTCATGAAATTTGGAGGGCAACAAGGGGTGTGGTGTATTGTAGTTGAGGTAAGATGATGGTAATTGGTGAAGACTTGTAATAAAAGATTTAGGTTTTAAGAAGTTTGTATAGGCATGAGTGACCATATGGTGAGTGGATGTGGTAGATGGGTAAAGATAGGACGGTGACTACTAGATAGTTGTATCAACATAACAAATTTTCACTAGAGTAAAGAAAGGAAGCAATGATGGAGGAGAGGAAAATGGAGAGGAGATGTTGACAATTGGAATAGAATGCTAGAAGGGAGAAAGTTGGGGGGTCACTGTACAACTAGGTGTGTGTGGAGTTGGATTATGAATATCAGAGAAGAAGCAGGAAAGGTAAAGGAAAGAGATTAGGAAGATGAGTAGCTAGGAAGAGAGGGTGACAATGTTTGAATTTTTTTTGAGAGTGTAGTGGATAAGGCAATACATGTTCATTGAATATGACATGGTGTAAAACATATGTCTTAGAGGTAACAAGATGGTGGCATAAGTTGTAGTTGATAAATTTGTATGGTAAGATGTAGAACTACAGTTTATGTGAATTTTATGGTTAAAAATATGGAAATCACAGACACTCAAATGAATTAAAGAGGGTGTAGTCAATAGGACATTTATATAGGTATTCATAGGGAGATTTATTTTTGAGGGAGGCATGATGGTTCTTTTGTAAGTGTATACAACAATATAAAAAGAAAATTTCCAAAATCTTAGAGGTAGAGTTAATTGAGCACGTAAAGTGAGACCTTTTTCAACAATAATGTGATGTTAGTGCTTAACAACTCCATTTTGGGCTAGAGTATTGAGCAAGAGACACAGTGGGAAATGCTTAGAGTGTGAAGGAAGGAGGATGCATTATGATATTCATAGCCCCAATTAGTTTGAAAGTATTTGATATGATAATTAGATTGAACATTAATCATATTAAGGAATAATTTAAAATTTTAAACACTTTTGATTTGTGGGAAATGAAATAGACCCATACATAATTGGTAAACTCATCAATAAAAAGTATGAACTATCAATATCCATTAAATGAGTTGAAATGGGAAATATTCCTTACATTTGAGTAAACAAGATCAAAAGGAGAAGTGCATGAGGATTAACCAATATCATGAGGAAGGCAATGACTCCTACTTAATTTGCCAAGGTTCATAGACATAGGAAAATAATTTATTAGCTAATGGAAGCTTGAATCTAGACACTAGAAACTCATGAGGATGAGCAAGCCATTAATGTCAACCTTTAAGGAAAGTTTCTCACAAAAAAAAAAAACATACAAAGGGGGTAGTAAGAGTTGGAGGGAATTGAACTACCAAGGTGAAGATGATACAAACCATCATTAACAACCCGTCCAAGTAGGATCTTGCTATGCAAGTTCTTAACAAAACACTTAGTGGGATAAATCTATATGAAGACATTATTATCTTTTGTGAGTTAAGAAACACTTAAAATATTTTTAGTAATAGATGTAGCATGAAGAACATGATATAAGTGAAGGGAAGATGAGGAAGTTAGAAGAGAATGATGACCAATGTGAGAGATGGGAAGAAGCATACCATTACAAATTGCAATTTGGTCTTCATCATGATATGGATATTGAATGGAAAGGTTGTTGAGGTTAGAAGTGACAAGGTTTGTTGCACTGGTGTCCATGTACCATTTAGGATCAATAATGGATTAAGGGGATTCAATTTTGTCCAATCTTTGGGATTGATGATTAGGAGGATAGGCCTCTTCATTGAGCTGATTGTAATGATTCAAAGCTTCATGCTAAGGTTTATTACAAATTTGGTAATGTATTCTTTTCCAATGATTATGGGTTTAATCAAGACAATTGTAAGATAAAGAGGAATTACAATAGGTGGAATTATAGGTGGTGTTTGAAGAGTTAGATTTGTGGTCTCTGTGTGTCTGATTTGCCAAAGGAATATTAGTTTGACTGATTTTTTGACTTTCTTCCTCTAATATTTCTTCTTGTTGTTATAACAAACCAATAAGGTTATCAATAGAAATTTCCCCAAAATGCATGTTGAAGGAACTTTTGAATGATCCATAAGAGGAGTTAATACGAAAAAGAATGTTAGCTATGATGTCATCCTTATGAAAAATATGCAAACAATCAACCAATAAGTCAACAATGGACCTTTTCTTTTCAACATACTTGAGGATGTTGAGGTTACCTTTTATGGTGGTTTGTAACTGCAATTTTAGTTGCATTACATGCGCACAACTTTGGGCTTGAAACATGTGTTCAAGTGTGCACAATGCATCATATAATGTGGTTGAATGTGATAGATAACCCAATAACCAATCATATATGCTGGCTTTGAGCCATAAGAGAACAAGTTTGTCTTCCTTCTTCTAAGTTGTGTGAGTTATTTTTTCTTTCTTTTTTTGTGGTTGTGAGTTATTATCACTAACATGTAATACTTGTAAGGATATGTTGTTTGTGAGAACGAAAGAATCAAGATCAAAAACTTAGATTTGATAAGACATTACCTTGTCAAAGATGAAAACTATTGTGATCTAGTTTGATAGTCATTGTTGGTAATTAAACATTGGTAATTGTAATAGTATATTGAGTTGCGATCCATAGGTTAGTAGAGTTGGATGAGAGGACCTTATGGATTGTGTGGAATTATCCATCATAACTCTAACACCATATAAAATTCAAAAGAATATCAAAGGAAAATGCTTAGATTTTATTATTACTGGGCATTAATTTGATTACAAATACAATAGTTAAGATAATAGAGAAGACAAAGGGAATACACTTATTGTTCAAGTGAAGTTTCTCCTAATTATTAGCTATATACATTGACATATATATGTGCTTATATGAGATTTTGGCTTATTAAATGATGCATGTTGAATTAATTAAGACATATGAGAAAATGGCTTGATTTATGGGAGATACAGTCAATTGCTTGAAAATGAAGCATAATTCAGTTTATGAGCGTGTTAAATTTTGGTATTATATATATATATATATGTAATTTTTACTTACTTCTTGCTGATTACTCTACTTGAACATAAGGATAGAAGGTATATTCCTAATATTTTATAACATTCTAATTTTTTTTATCGTAATACTCTTGTGATATTTTGTAATATTCCCATTTATTATATTATTGAAGATTCATGCAACAATATTTTGCTTACAATTTTTTTTAGTTGAAATCATTTTTTTTTCTTTTCATAAACATCGTGAAGTAGTTTTTGAGAAGCTTATGATAGCTTTTAACTACTTTATATCATTTTATGTTTTCAGCTACCACTAACTAAAACATTATTATCCCTGATATTTCTATTTCATTCAATTAGCTAGTTTTTCAACTTTTGACTTTTAACTAGATTTTAGTTAATTTTGCTAAATATATAGTTAGAAACAACTTCTTAAATAATTTGATGAATTGAAGATGGAATGAAATGGTATATATTTTGACATTTTCTTAGTTTATATATCTTTAATATGTCTATAAACACTTTCCACTAAATTGCATTAAAATGTCAACCTTTTCTTATTCATAGAGAATCCATGAATCCGACTATAAAGTGCCATATAACTAACCAAAATTGACATAAATGTTTTAATAAGAGAAAAGGGAGGAGGGTTTGAATCCAAAATATCTGATATCAAGGAGATTGCCTTAACCATAAGGATAAATATTTATGGTAAACTATATTAAAATGTTACGACGATACGAAACTTTTCTTAAATGATAATGGATCACATCGTTAGATATGAAATAATAAAAAACATCATAATCAATTTGCTAGTGAAGCCTTAGCTAAGAATAAAGGGCAACAAATTTATTTATTGGGATATGGATGATAGAAAAAAAAAAGGAAAAAAATATAGTTTTTGAACTCAAAAATAAAATATATGATCAACTTAATTTGATAAAAATACACAAAAATCCCAATTTTTATGCAAGGTTTCATTTGCTGATTCCACGTTATTAATGATCTTTATTGGTTAACACTTTTGCATGCTTGTATGGTAAACTTATTTGCTAAGTTCACGGACTCACGGGCATAAATGATTGTGCTGCTTCATTAATTTCCGTTTGGTTTAGATGTTGTGGGTTATATAGATAATATTTACACTTCTGCTTCTGCGACCCGTTACCGAAGAGGGCCTTCAAAAGTATGTCCACTTAATGTAAGGCCCAAATTCCAGTTAACGGCTTCTTCGGTCCAGATAAAAATTCCATATATTAATGGCGACCGTTGCCGCCATCAATTGTATATAGCTAAAGCCCAAACTATAAAACGCAACAGATTCTTGTATATGCCCTTACGGTGGAGACTGAACTGGCTGTGGTTGATACTGCACAGGCTCCTCTTTTGGTTCCCAACGGGGCACCAGTTACGTGCTTTCGGGCTACCTGCATAGTAATTCTGCATATAATTCTTATATATGCCGTTTCGGGTTTGTGGCTATTAGTTGTTTCCGGGGCGGGGCAGGTTTCTGAGGCCCCCTTAAATTCCCACGGGTTCCGTTGAAACTACAAGGGCGAACGTTGTAGGAATTTTAAATCGCAAGATTTTTGTGTTCTGTGGAATGGTCAGTAAAATACTACAGAAAATGACGTATTAGAATAGAGACAACAGCATCAACCACTGTTACAAAGCCTTAAATTCAACGACTTTTTATCAACTCCTTAGTCAAATTACATATGGAATAACCTAGGACGTGATCTTGCCGGTTAGCGAGCAAGAAGTTCATGGATTTTTGAAGACTATTATATAAGCTCATTATTGATGCATTCTGTAACATTATCTCACAAAATAATAAAATTATTATCATCTTTACCCGTGGATGTAGCAGCTAACACCACGATTACGGAATGTAGATTTAATGTCATTTAATTTTAATATTCGATAACATCATTGAACTGCTATTATATTTGGAATTTTTTTAGTATTTTGTAACGGTGCAAAAACATTAATCTAAAATAAAATAAACATGATTATGTTGTAATTTTAGATGACGGTTATGTTTTATTATCATTATCTAATGTTGAATCAAATTTTTTTATGCAGTTTAGATAAGGATTTTGGAAAATTACCGGCATCATATGCACCTTTTTTTTTTCTTCATTTGTTTGTTTCAAAACCACATACATAATTGAATGTTCTCATGAATTAAACTCAATTTGCAATATCAAAACTTAACATATATCCAGTATCAATAAGCACCAAAATTCTTCACCAGCACCTTAACCAAAATACTATTAACAAAAAACAAAACCAATGCCGCCAAAACTTGCACACATTCACAATCTCACCAAAATAAAAGTACTTAAAACCTGTACCTAATTATCCAAATAAGCAAGAAGTATCTTCATATTTTAACAACATCAAATTCTAAACCCTTAAATAGCATGACTCCATTTTTGGCACTGCACGAGTTAGTTATTAGTTACAAAGTATATATGGCATCCACTATCAAGAATCATAATCTATACATCCGTTACAAAACATAAACTATCTAAAACTAGTCGGAAAAATACTAAGTGAGTGTTACTTACCTCAATTAAAGCCTACTAAGCTAGACACCTATACATGTACATACAAATTAGGTCCACTGAGCTCTTACTTCATCATTCTTTTCCGTAGTATATTCCCTTGTATAAGATCTGCCATGATAGAACTGCAAATAGCGTTCATTTAATTCTTTTAGTTGGCAAATTATCAAATGTTATTATTTATTATTTAAAAATAATTAAATATAAGTCATACATTTTCTTGATCTATATATAAAGACTTTCTTGATATGATTTCATGCATGAATCTGCTCATGTAGTATTCGCAATCGATTAACTTTTCTTCCTAGGATCCTATCAAAATAAAGAAAACATTTAAATTACTAGCTTGGAATATATAACACTAACTAGAGATAGTAATTCAAATTGTGACAAAATATATTATTAAATTTTTTTAACCTTGTCAAGCTCATATTGAAAGCCACTTGTTAGAACTTTTTCACACTTCATCATCATTGAGATTCGTAGTGTCTTACTAGAAATGAAAAATAAGCTAAATATACTAAGAATAAAATGCATAAACATAAGACAATAAATTTAAGAAATACACTAATTTGTTGATCAAATGTTTTCCTTCAGGGTGAGCTTGATAAAAAAAAAATTGATCTGCCAAGGAATCAAACACAAAGACTTTTCTCCTATAAGGATGAATAACATACAAAATCCAATGTTGAGAAGTGAGGTGTGGTACAAAAAATAGTTTTCATGACTTCAAATCTATGATCTATTACACTAGATATTTTGTGATTTCCCCTTTTGACTTAGCTTGTGTATTATTCAATCAAAATGGAAATATAAATTCATATAAGGGGGATAACTATATGTCTGAGCCATGACCCCAATGCCCTATGCATGAAAATAATAGTGCATATGAGTTAATAACATTGAGGGTTCATACTAGTGGCACCACAAAATCTAAGACATTAATATATCAAGATGATATTAGATAATAATTACTTAATATATACAGACATATATGTACATGACATCAACTCCTAGTTAGAAACTTTGCTTATTTTATCTTTCCTGATGGGAATAATATTCGATGTGGTTTGACCAACTAAATTGAAAGGCATGTTAAAAAAAATTTTTGATCACTACCAAGGAAATGTTGGGCATATAAGGTCAGAATGGCCAAACTTGGTACATTTGGAATCTATGGTTGGGCAAAATTTTCATATTTTTGCTCTAGAGGTATAATCTCTAAAGGAGTAGGTGAAGTGTTTATACTTTTCCTTTTCCTCTAATTCCTTTCTTTTTTCTCTTTCCATCGTCTTCTTTTTCCTTCGCCTTAGAATTGTTAAATAAGGTATAGTAATCATAATAAACAAATTAATGGCTTTAATTTAATTAACAAAACGGGTATAGAGTGTAACAATATACCTTTTCCTTAGGATATTTCTTCACCTTTGATTTATTAATTCATTGTAATAAACAAATTATAACAATAAGATAAAGACCTAATTACCTCTTTATCTGTCGAACATATCTGGTTTTCAAACTAAGGTAAAACACTTCCTTTAGGTTGTTCTATGGTTGCAAGATCATTACCTTTTTTTGTATATGGTTAGAAATGCATAATGAATTATTGAAATGTTAATGCAACAACAATTTTTATTAGCTATTAAAGGAGTCTCATGGACCTTCAATGTAGTGGTACCATAAAGGATTTCCACCCTACCCTTTGCTAAGAGAGTTAATGGGTCATTGGATAACAACTCACACTTATGCATTACCTAATAAAAGTAGTTTATATTACATACTATAAATCATTTACGGTACTTGATGCATATAATGAAAAATATAAACCATAGTTTATCATGCTCACTACTAAAAGAGATGACAAACATGGATCCTCTTGACAATTGTCTCTCATGCTATCTACATTAGGTATGTAAAATAGATGTGACATTTTACTTACTAGGTTGTACTCTTGAGATTTTATAGCAGACAAATCATGTTGTATATTGAGCATTTCCTTTGTCATTTGGTTTAACTGTTCAGTTAGGTATGCCACCTAGTCTTCTCTCTTCTGACTAATGTGTTTAACTGCACATGTTAGTCTTTGTAACCCCTAATCCAAGGCTCCTTCACCTTGTTGGGTATTCTTGTGTTCTTGTCACTCATGAAATGACACTATATTCATCAATGCCTTCCATTTAATTCAATTGTTCAATAATATCATGATATATACATAATTAACCAAGATTGAAATTTAGAATATAGAAATAAACACATATAGTTTCATAATGACAAATAACTAGGCTAGGCTTAAGGAAAATGCTTTAAACTTACAATTTTATTGGTTAATTTATGCAGCTCCTTATTGATATACTTACCACTTTGACCTACTTTAGCCTTTTTCCTATAGATAGAATAGAGGAATACTTGAGGTGATTGGATATTATTTTTGGTGTGCCAACTACAAATGTAAACCTAAGCGTATAAAGTGAACATTTCATACCAAATCTTCCTCAAGGCCCATATATCCTTTTTGGGATATATTGTGGGCATACTTTTTCTTCTTATCTAAATCTAAATTTTGGGTACTTAACACCTATATTACAAGCCAAACATTTATATTAATTTAAGCAATATTTATTAAGCACTTATTACTATTATTTTTATCATCATCATCAAAAAGCAATATATCAAAGTGACATATAACTTAAACTCATCCATATTTTGGAATGTCAAAAACACACCCCCATTCTTTTTGAGTTATAAATTTGTAACATTTTAGCAGGTTTTCTTATAGTACACCATCAAATTTGTACCATTTTTTCATGGTCACGTGTGACCTAAAACTTTTATGTTGTTCACCATAGTACCTCATAAACCATTTCTTCTTGTATTTCAATACGATGAAGTACATTGATGATCCAAATCAGCAAGTGCATGGACTATTTGTAGCGTGTCATGGTTGCTTCCATAGGGACTTGTTAAATACTTAACTTTCACCAATTAAGATTATCTAAACTAAGTGGATCTAATAGTTAGTGATAATTGTATAAACACTCAAGAATAATAATCAATAATCAAAGGATTCCAATAAAATAAATAAAACCTAGGATTGAATTTCGGTTATAATTTAGAGGTGAACAAATGAATTAAATACTTATTAAATGGATTACTCTATTCGTAAGTAAGAACTAGCCATAATTAACTAATAACCTCTTTTTATGTCTAAAAGTCTAATTTAATACAACATAATAATCTATTTTCATGGTATTAAGCTAGATTAAATTTATTAGGTTCAAGCCAATTAAATAGATTTCCCAAGAAGCTTTAGTATACTTTTGTGATTCAATATTTCTTATTTATTTGTTAATTTATAGTATTATTCTTCAACTTTTGGTTCTTCAATTGATTTTCTACTATAATAAATTGGTGATTAATCAATTTAATAGAAATTAAAGCTATATCAATTGATTAAAGAAATCGAGAAATTTACATACACAATCAAATCAATTAATCGATTCACTGCCAAATTAAACTTAATTAAATCCTAGATTTATAAATTACTCACTCTTATTTGAATCAATAAACATAATAGATTAATTAGACATGAATGAAATAAATACAGTAATAGATTAGAATATAGAACCAACGTGTTGAAGATATAAAGAGTTAATCGTCGGATCAGATTGATTACGATGCTTCAAAATTAAATTCTAATGGTGAATATATATTTTTCTCTTTGGATACAAAGCTTTGAGAATGAAGATGAAAAGAGATAGAAAAACCATATTCCCTAACATAACTCATCCTCTAAAAATAATAATGTCCAACGTATTTTTATTTCCTTTATAGGTAGCTGTTGCAGGCTCTATTACAAAAAAAACACCGGCGTGCTTTTAAGCACAACCTGCCAATATCTATATATATATTTATCTAGAAAAAACATGGGTGTGCTTTTTAATGATACGGGGCTTTACAAACTTATTTTATTCCTTATTCTTCTGGTTGTACCCATTTTTCTTTTAGGGTTGTTTTCACACTAATTTAATTCATTTTACATTTTTTTCCTCCAATATGACATATCTGCAAGGAAAAAAAAGTAGTATCCCTACACAAAGGTTCTAATTCTAATATAAAAATATAGAAATGCTTGAAAACTAATATTACTATGAGATAAATAAACCAATTGATAAATTCATTTATCAACTTCCCCTTGCTTAGGCTTTTTCTTGTCTTGAAGAAAAACTCTTATGGATGAACGAAAAAAAATGAAAGATAGGGAAGGAGAACTCTAGATACAGATAACGTTAAAGATGTTATATAATTAGATTTTCCCAAGAAAAATTTTTGAAACAAAAAATCTCTAAATCATAAGTTAGATACAAACTCAAACACCATACGTTCAACATAATCATAATGTACATGTGAGGATTCATTTGTAAAAGAGTAGTTGTATGACTCATTGATATTAGATTATGGTTACGGAAAAAAATATTTATTTATCTTGATTCCCTATAACTCCCCTCATAAGAGGCACTTAACTCTCAACACATGGGTCTTACTCTTTCTGTATGAGGTCTCAAAGGAGTATTTGTTTTTTTTTTAAATATAGATCCTATTATTTGTAATGCCTATTGATGCGACAATCATACTTTTGAGGGCATAGTGTTATGTACAGGTGATGCACACTTTTTGACCTTATTTTTGTTAAATAGGATATGCTCCTTTTTTTTCTCTAGAAACCAAAGAGTACGAAGAGTATCCATTGGACTCTAGGTACTAATTAAATGAATTAAGGTAAAATTCTCTACCAAAAATCAGATACGAATAGGTTAAAGTATGCGATTAGAAACTCCCATAGACAACATCATAATTTTGAAAAACAAAAAGATCCAACTTAGAGGAAAGAGAAGAAGAATATTCATGGGTTTCAAGGGAACATAAAGGATATACTCATTTTAAATTATTTGTGTCATCAAAATTCTCAAAAGTGCATGTAATGCAAGACTAGCTAAATAACTAAGTGAAAAAATAGATGATATGCTAAAATATGAGCATGCCAATAAGTAGATTAAGTACCTCTCCATTTGTATATTCTATAGTGAATGTAGTGTAAATAGAACAAATTATAAGATGGGAAAAGGGACCGACCAACTCATTATCGAGCTAGTGGGGATGGGAGAGAAACTTATTGTGCATACTATAAGTCATACAAAAGTTGAACCATATCATGAATTAATTGTAGAGTGTTGCTTTGGCAACATTTTTTAGTTTGCACACTACGTAACTTGCGGTGGATATAAGAGATAGAGTGATGCATAGAATAACTTTTAGCATCATCGACTTATTCAAACTTAGGCACATCAATACAAGGCATATTGGAAGAACCACTTGCCTCAAGTTGGAAAGGAGTTGCAGCATCCTCTTCTCTACAATTGGCACTAGATGCATCTTCATCATCATGTAAGTCTTCCACAAAATCGCAAATGTCATAGTACCATTTTTTGGGATTTTCAATAATGGTGAGATTAGGACATGGAAAAGTGATGAGTTGATGCCCATGAAGACACAAAGCATAGTCAGAATCTTCTTAAGAAACTAATTTCATATGGATATAAGAAGGAAGTTCAAGCTTAGGTCTATGCTCTAAAGGTTTAAACTCATTGAGAATTGTAGAAAAACCCAAATAGATAGCAAGTGTAGTGATGTAACCACCAATCACTATTTTTCCTACTTTGGCATTACTGACTATGGACATATGAATAATCAAGAAAGTATTGGTATTGATCAAAATATTTTAAAACATAGCCTAAAAAAGAAATAACTCGCTTTTATTAACTACACCCTTGTTGTACGCTCTACAAAAAATGTTACTTGACATGAAAAGATGGGTGTAACAAAAACTAAGATTACAGCTCAAGGAGGATTTGGCTGAAGAAGCTTGATAACTAGGCACTCCACTGATTCTTCTCTATAAATTGGATGCACGAAAGTGAAAAGAAATTTATCTGGAACCACCATGAGGTAATTGAAACCATTTTTTATTTGGGAGAATTTTTTGGGGAAATTGTGATTAAAAATAAAGAATTTGACTATGTCCTCATGTACAGAGAATTCAAATGAACTTAAAATTTTGAGGGTGGTTTAGGTGTAAGTAGAAGCCTCTAGTTTAACAAATTTACTCCATCTAATTCAGCTAAACAAATAATCCATATCACCTAATAAACTAATTCTCTCAACACATTTCTTATCAAAATAGTAGGTACTCAACATTCCCCACTTATATAGTCTATCATAGTTTCATCATTGAGAGTCGTTAGATAAATGAATTTCATGTTCATTCACCTCATAAGGTAGGAGAGTGAGAGTACCTCGAACTTGTCTAGAGGACGAAGCATATTTCTTTTTAAGTTTTGGTTCTATGAGTCATACAATTATGAATTTGAATGGGATAATAGAGTTCTTGAGGATAATTCAATCAATTCAAATATAAAATTAGAATAACCAAAAAGCCAACCTAAAAATTAAAATTCAAAATGCTAATAAAGGAGAAATGAAAAATTAAAATTAAGAAAAAAGAAAAAAAATGAAGTAATACCCCATTTTAAGATTTATAAAATTGGAAATGTTTGTGTTCAATGAAATTTGGATGATGTTTGCTCTTGATTTGTAACTATAGTTTGAGTTTAATTTAAAAATAATTGGAAAAGTTTGGAAAAATTGAATAAAATGATTTTTCATGGTGTACCGATTGATATGTTATATAAAATGATTGACTGGTACGTCGTTTTAGCTAGGGTTTTGGTTTGATAGAACATATCTACTGGTATATAGAACAGTCAATTGGTCTCACCAAATCAATTGAATAGTTTGTCGAGTTGAGTTATTTTCAAAGCTTGATTTTTCTGAAAAATTTCTTGCATCAAAATGGAACTTGATAATCCAACTTTGAGCTATTCTTGAATAATCCTTATCCTTTTGATCATTTATTTAGTTTTTTGCTTTGAGGGAATTCAAAAGTCTAAATTTAACAAAATAGGGAAAGGATGACTTCACCTTTTTTCTTCTTCTACCTATCTCCTTTGTATGACTCTAGAATAGATTATTCATTCTAGACTATCACTGTACGATTGGAAGATTTGCTTCCTATGCTGATCTACCATTTTCCTTTTTATGTTTGATATTTTATAGATGAACTCAACCTACATTCTCTAAGAAAATACTATTTGAATTCTTGAATGGAAGTCAAATTATTCTTGATAAATTTTCTCATTTAGCTCAGATTTGAACGGTAAAATTAGGGTTTTTGATATATTGCACATCTTTACTCATTCCTTGATCGATTCATTGGCTATAAATAACCATAACTATCTCTTTTCCTTACTTTCTTTTATAGCCACTGAAATACCTTGAGATTCTCAAAATTTGTGCTAATTATTCTCCACTTTCAGCTTTCTCTCTAACTTGGTTCACTCTTCTAATTCTTTCTCTATCTCCCTCTTTCTTTATTCTTAAGCAAGAGAGAGTTAGATTTAGGAAAATGTTGAGCTTTTGCATTTAGCTGATTATTTTCTCTATTTTATTTTGGAGGAGGTAATTTCATTTTCTACCCCAACTCAAGTTTCTTGATTAGTAAAGATTATTTGAAGATTTCTAAGTTTTGACCTTTTGTTTTTTAAGTTTTTGGAAGTTAAAATATTTCAACTTAAGGTCTTGCCTCTTTGGTGGAAAATTTTGCTAGACTTCAAGTAAGTTATTTTTACCTTTGAAATGTGGCATGGATAAGCATATGAGTTAGTGTGCTATATACAATTATAATATTTATGTGCATGCATGAGATTTTGGTATTTTGATAATGCATGTTGGAATGCTTAAGGTTTTGAGAAAAATAATTGATTAATGAGAAATAGGGTTGATTTCTTGTAAATAAAGCATGATTCAGTATATGAGCATGTTAAATCGTGGTATTATGCTATGATAGTGTTATCGTTTGGATATGGTTGAATTATAGAGTCTTAATTACATTTAAAATGTATGTTATGTGTTGTTTGGGAGAAAACTAATCAACTGGTTAAGCTAAACTGATCGCCTGGTCCTTAGAATAGTCGGTTGTTAGGCCTAAACTAATCAATCAAGTTATTTGTGGTGACTTTGGTTACTCTCTGCTTAAACCTATTGACCGATTTTTTATAACCAATTAGATGATCTAAGAACCATTAGCTAGTCTAACCATACTAATTGACTGGTTTAAGGTAACTTTGGGGTTTGTTGAGCCAAATCGGTCTACCAATTCGGCCAGAGCATGTTGTTTTTGTTTATTTAAACTCGATGTGATTTGAGACTTTATATTATACTATAATTTAATTTTTTAATGATGAGAGCACACATCTGTACATGAATTAACTAACCTATTAGGTGGATTAAATGGTTCATATATCATGGTATTCTTAATAAGTGCCTTTAGATGGTTTTAATGAAAAAAGTGAAACATATATGCTATGATTCTACAAAGGGATGATGTAATCTAAATTCTTGCCCTAAATGGATTATCATAATGGATTGATTTAAACTTGGCTAAGCATTAATGGAAATCCCACCATATAGTTTGGAGGGTAACAATGGTGAAGATGGAATAATTATGTGTTGATTGGTTGTTATATAAGCCTTATGTGATAAACTAACCTTAGAGAATAATACACTAATCATTTAAAGTGAAAGATGATAAAGTTGTGCATGAATCTAGATTACCTAATCCTCGATTAGCTATCAAGGGATATTCTCCCTTCAGGCATTTACTTGTGCCTTTGGGTGGGATCCTATTAGATTTTGGTGCCTTATTTACTCTAGACACTAATGATGTACTAGGGGGTATCGATAATAAAGGGTATGATCACCTAAGGCGTTTATTAGCTTTATACAGACTTTATGTCCATTGGTGGTTACTTGGCTTTAACCAAACTTTATGTCCTATGATTTGGATATGATTCCATGGTATGTGAGACCATGGGGTAGTAATCAATCCATAACATGAAAAAGGAAAAGTGGTGTGTTCTTGGTTTAACAATACTTGATAGGGTAATAAAATAGATGGAGCACAACACAATCATGCAAGTATACATGATCGATCCAACTAATAAAGTGATGAGTATCGATCCTATGGGGAAATGAACGGAATATGCTTTACTAAACTCAAGTGTTCTATGAAATTAACTATATAATGAAATATTGGTAGGGAGACCATGAAAATACAATGAAGTAAATGAGTTCTTAGGAGTTTAATAATATCAACACAAGATAGATGGAAAGGAAATCAGAAGATAGAGTCATTAGAGGGAAATTGTTTAACACTAAGTGCATGCACCCTATGAAAATTTATATCATGTCAAGCTTAGTGGATATTACTCACTAGATTTCACTCAATGGTGAAATATTCTCTCAAGCCGTCTCCATCACGGTGCATGGGCTAAGGTAATGTCACACAATGAGTTTTGGAGGATTAATGACAAGGTCACTTCACCTTTTGGGGCTAACGAGTCACTATTTATCATCATAAGTTCTTTCCACTATCATAGTTGATACAGAATTTGGATGAGTGCCTAATGTAGCTAACATTCAACACATCAACAAATGAAGCTCAACTAAATGAAATATCATTCAAACCCAACATGACTAAAATGTCACAAAGTATAATAGTAAAGGTCACTCAATCTTTTCCTTTCACCAAGGAGTTTAGCTAATGATAAATCTCCTCCAGCGAAAAAGGAAAATAATGAAGATAAATAAGGGAAGGGACTAGGTAGATCATGGTAATCCAACCCCTAGCTATCCTAATCTATCACTCTTCTTTTTCCTCCCTCGGTATAGCCCTGTTGTTACTCTTCTTCTTCTACCTTTCTCTTCTAATCTTATATTACTATTTTCTTCTCCCCTTCGTATATCCGTGTCTCTATCTATAAGGGGTATTTATAGAGTGCAAAATGTGCAGGTTGGGATAGGTGTCCAATGGTGTTGAAGCTCCCTTCTCTACTATCATTACTATGCCTGGATAGACTATTATTTATTAGGGTTAACTCCCACAAACTTATTCAATTACCACTTATGTAGGGTAGTTATTGTAGGCTTCCAAATACTTTTTATTGAGGATGTCTTAGTTAACAGATCTCTCTCCTATATGCGAGGTCTAATGGAAGCTCCATGAAGATAGTCCTCATTTCCTTGTGCTTGAGGTATTTAAAAGCTAATGGTTTTAACAAAATCAATTTATACAAGGCAACAAAAACAGATATAGATAAAGACTATTTTAGCCAAAAGGTCAACATGTCTCATAAGGCCTCATCAAATTAGCTTTATTATTTCATAAATAGGGTATTAGGGTCACAAGATGTCAATACTATCACTATCAATGATATACGCAGGTAACATTATGAGGATAATTACTCAGTTCGAAACTGAATTTGATAAGGTGAGTAGTAGGGCTACCTTGTTTGCTGAGTTGATCATAACAGTCATCTTAGTAATGTAAAAAAAAACCTGAAAGAGTTATGCCAAAAAAAAAACATTAGGTGAAAATAACTAATGCATTAATTATAACAGGATAACAAGGGTAAATAAACTAAAACACTACGACATACTAACTAAGATATACTCTCCTTCCATGTGTGCAACCTCTCCTCGTACACCCTACACCCTACACCCCTTTCATTCATAGTTGTGCCACATAGAACCACCCTAACCTAACCCCTTATTAAACTTTAGATGTGTTGCATTACCCCGTTTGAACCACCACCTTCATATCCTCCTCCATCATTGACCATCATCAGCCTTACCACCAATCACCAACCTCCTTGATTTTATTCTTTCCACCATCGAACATGGCACCATACAACTTCCTTATACCACTGTGACCCTCACCTTCCTCCATGCACTACCATCACCATCTTATGTTTCCACCCCTGCCCAATGTCAATGAGTGACATTGCAACCCCCCACTTGCAATGGAAGCAAGTGTTGTTACCTCCCACCTTAGCTATAAGATCAAGTGTTGTTGCCCTAAATTTGGTGCGTCAACTTTTGTTATGGTTATTCAACCATTGTGAATTTTGTTGGATTTAAACTTTCTCATTTTTATACCTCCCCTTTCCTTATCTTTTACTTGGTTGGCTTCATGAGATCCATTTTCTTATTGTCATTTATTCTTAGGTGTTTTTCTCCTTTTTCCACCCTCCTTTTCCTTATCCTTACCTTGTTTGATTTCATGAGTTCTAGTTTTATATAATTATTTATTCTTAGGTTTTTTCTAGTGGTTTTGGATGAGGCATATTAAGTTATATGTGCTTAGTGTCCGAATACACTCTTGATAAGGATACATGTCATAAATAGGCCTTTTTATATGCAATATGTGTATTTGTATGTTGTATCATGTTTGGAGTTGTTATATGGATAAAATTAATATGATAATGATGTATGTGTTGTATCGTATGATGCAAAAGTGAAAAAGCTATGAAAACATCCATTTTGTGCATATTGTAGGCTGGCATAAATAAGGAAATGTGATATATATATATATATTGAAAAATCATTCAAATTAGGACTTGTGAAGTTTTTGTGGGAATATGGATATTTTAGATATCTTGGTGGTATTTTGATCAATATGGGCTAAAAATGGAATATTGGATATTTTTATGTGATAATTGACACAAAATAGATTAATTATACGACGTGGTATGTTTGGAGTGAATATAGATGGTCTAAGTCCAGTAAATGAGAAAAGTGGCTTTAAGTGAGAATAGTAACCCTAGGGGAGGGATTATTATCATATGTGTGAAATGTTGGAGTTTGATATTAATCTTTAAATATGTTTTTGATATTGGCATTTTCAAAATTCCTATTAAATTTGGAGGTTATATGAATCTCATGGTGTGAGTTATGATTTAATTGTAAAATTTGAGTTTTGTGAGAAAAAAAGTGAACAGTAATATTAAAGGTAAGCTATTATTGCATGTGTAAGATATTAGATTTAAACCTTTATTTTTGGTAAATTTTTAATAATAATATTTTAAGGAAGAGTATTGAATTTTTTAATAAAATGAGTACTAGGGGTGAAGTTATACTTATTTTGTGGAATTAGGGTTTCTTAGGAGGGATGTGGCCCATTTCTTTTGAGAAATATATTATTATTCTCATGGTTATGTTTTATGTGTTTAAAAGGATTACATTAATATGTTATTATGTGCCTCCCATGTCTATATATGTGCATGCATGAGAATCTTCAGATATACCACCATAAATAATATATTAAGTACTTAAAGAGAATGGTTTCGTCAGTAGGGGATAAGGTGTTGTACATTCATTCTAACAGACAATAATAGTGTCTCGGTTGTGTGTTTCTAATAAGTACTTAGACTGGCCTACTGGTTTAAGAATATTCGGGTTCTCGAGATGAACGTTTGTAACAGCCCCAATTTTTGAATTAGAAAATTTATTTTTGAAGATAATGCAAAAGCATTTGAAAAGTAAAACTGGGGGATGCTACCGCCACATCAACCATGAGAGAGGTGTGATCATCACCTAATCCATTTCTGATTTAAGGAAAAATAGAACCACGAATGAAAATATGCATACTCATAATAATATTACAACAATATTAATGATAAAGAATATGGGGACAATAATATGGTAATCTGGATCATCACAGTGACCACACAAGTGTATTATTAGTATAATGAAGTACTTGTAAAAGAAACTACCTAAAATATAGTAAGGCTTATGTAGCACATTGAAGCCACATAGTAGCATGGTGATAAGCATATTAATATAAATAAGCATTCAGACTCATGGCAATAATACAATAAGGCATATTTATATGGAGATTGTGGAAGAATAATAACATAGAAAATGCATTGTAACTACACAATATAAACCATATTATAAATCTTCCTTTAGTGATTACATAATTTTCAATTATTAAGATAATTCATTAAACCACACCCAGTTCTCCACCACGAACAAAATTCATGGTAGCAAATAAACACAATGGGATACCACACCCACCACACGGGGTCAGGATACATTGAAGGGGCTTTTATTTGGGGATACCACACCCACAACACATTGAGTGCACCTACTGCAAGGGATAATTTAAATTGGGAAATCTCACTAACCACACCCACATCAACAATGGATAATATAAAGTGCTAGGGGGCTTGTACTAGGATACCTCACTGCCCCAAGATGGACACTGATGCCATGCTCGCCTTCTATAGTATAATCCTAGCCTCAAAGATATGCAAATAACCCCTATCGATCGCAACCTGTTAAAGAAGGAAATTAGTACTGAGTGAAAATATAAACCACAAGGCGACCTAATCACTAACTCCCAGTCAGATACCACAAGAGTTAGAGAAAAAGGCTCGAACAAAACCTTATTCCATTGTTATTTGTTACCAAGTGATATCACAAATCATAGATTAGTTCCATAAATAACCAATTGGGTGTTTCCAAGTGATAACACCAAACACATCACAAGGCATAAAAGCCACCAATTGGGTGTTTAGAGATGACACCAAACTTAACCAATTCAAGTCCCAAACATCATCATTATGATCCTTATTAATTCTAGGATAAACATGGTTGAAATCATAGTTTAAATGTTGCAATTACATGGAGATATTAGCATAAAAGAACTAAAAGAAGAATAATTATTAATAATGATCTTGGTGAAAAATAGCTGGACTAGTCGATTGGTCCCTAGGACTTGTCAACTAGTTTGGTCACACTAGACCTAAGCCAAAAATAACACCAGCAAATCAATCAACTATTTAATCTCATAAATCAATTGTTCATGGGAAAGTATTTGATGGGTTTGGTTTAACCTGTTGATCGGTCTAAGCAGAGACCAAACCACTTTGGCCATAGGGCCACAAGTCAATGGATTTGGCAAACCAATCGACTGCTTATAGGGACCATTTACTTGGTTTGTTGAATCAATTAACTTATCGCACAACCAGCTGATCAAAATTTCCAAATCATCCGACTGTTCATGCCACAAGTTGATGGGTTTGGCAAACCAATCGATTGGTTTAGGTAAAACATCCCCTAGCCTTGCAATACACACATAAAAATTCACCAAACTTTACCATATTAATCCTACCATGCTACTATGTCATAAAACACACAAAGATGCATGCTACATGCATTGAATCACATGGATACATGGTAATGTAGGCATTTAAATGAAATAATACTTAAACTATCAAATCATGCATAAAATTAGAGAAACCAATAATTCTTAAATTATAGGCAGAAACTACACTGCATCTCAAATTCTAGAATACAATTATCCCCATGCTCAACACAAAAACACACCAAGAATATGGATTCTCAATAGGCCACAAAAACCTCATTCATATTAAAGATAATAATACCTTACCTTAAACAATTTTTCTAGCATAAAACTCTTACTTGACGGCTGCCTACAAAGAATTCAATTCCTAAGAAAATCAAGAGTCAAAACCATTAAAACTCATTTTTTAAAACTTCATGATGATGATGATGATGATGATGATGATGATGATGATGATGATGATGATGATGATGATGAAGAAGAAGAAGAAGATGAAGAAGAAGAAGAAGAAGAAGAAGAAGAAGAAGAAGAAGAAGAAGAAGAAGAGGAAGAAGAAGAAGAAGAAGAAGAAGAAGAAGAAGAAGAAGAAGAAGAAACATAATTCAGCACTTTCTCTTAAACAAAATTCTAAAGAAAATGAAGCTAGAGTCTACAAACGTTCTCAAACCTTAATACTTCCTTGATTAAGAGGAAAAAATGAACTAAAGTAAAGATTAGAAGATGAAAAGGGAGAAAATAACTCAACTAAGGAGGGAAGAAAATAAGAGCAACCTTTATTTTTTCCCAGTGGAGAGAATAAAGGGAGAAGAATGGAGAATACTCAACACTTAGCACAATTTCACCAAGGGAAAGAAAGAAGGGAATAATAAGAAGTGAAAATGAATTAAGAATAGAGGGTATAAAAGATAGAAATGGTCAAAATCCACAAGAGGGAAAGATATAAGACTAGTATGGTTGAGTGTGGGCAACAAAGGTGTATGAGAAGACAAAGAGTAAGGGAGGTTAGGTGTAGTCAGCAAGGGAATAATTGCAAGAGGTTGGTAAGTCACGAAGGATGTGCAAGAAGTCAAACATGCAGCCTAACTACTAGAAGAGAGAGAGAGAGAGAGAGAGGAAAGTGAGGGAGAAGAGAGAATGTGAGATACTATAATACCCCCAAAATTTACTACTGAAAAATTTCATTTAATGAAAAGGTTTAATGGAAGCGAAATAACAAAATTGTAAATTCTGGAAATATTACCGTCACACTTAGTACCAGACCAGTTCACTCCGTTCCAGTACCAAGTGCTAAGGCTGAAGAGGATTATCATCAAACATAAGTCATTAATTAAAATAATAATTCATAAAATAACTAAATCGCCACCATATAGAAATTAGAGTGCGGTTAAAAGAGTTACAATTTAGGAAGTAAGAATTTACACTACTACACAAACATGAATTAATAACGGGACATTAATAACGGTGGTTCAAAAACCATCGTCAAATCCGTGAAAATTAATGCGCGGGAATTTTTAATAACGGTTTTACGTAATAACCGTTATTACAAGTGCAAGGTAAAATTTTGCACGGGAATTTTAATAACGGTTGACGTAAAACCGTTATTAAAACATTATTTAATAATGGTTCAAACAAGAACCGTTGTTAAAATTGGCAAGGTTTTAATAACGGTTCCTGTAAGAACCGTTATTAAATCTTCTTTTGATAACGGTTCTTGGAGGAACCATTATTAAATCATGTTTTAATAACGGTTCTTACAGGAACCGTTATTAAAATCTCCTTTTATTTCGTTCTCTTTTGTTTCCTGCCAAAAATTTCAGACTCTGCCGCTTCCCTCTCGTACTCTCTTTCTCTTGCGAACCCTTGCACCACCGCTCCGGCTCCTCTGAATTAAGGGAAACCATCTCACCGCCATCTCTCCACCACCCCTCTTCCATTCTTGCGAACGTAGCCAGCATTTGTACCTTCGTCGTTGCCGTTCTCAACCTGTACGCCATCGCTCCCTTTACGTATGTGTTGTTCTTCCTTCATTGCTTAATTTGTCTCTACTGATATGTATATATATATATAAATGCATGCATGTTGCACCGAAGAGGTTATGTTTGATGTGTTGTTCGAAAATCTGTCGTTTGATGTGTTGGTGAAAATTTTTGCTGTGGCCTTTTTTGATTGTGGCCGGCCGAGACCTTAATATATATGTATATATATATATAAATGTGTTTATAATCTATTTTATAAAAATATGTATTATTATTTTAAGAGAATCCACAAGCCTAAAATATATATTATTATCATAAGATATGTACGTTCTAAATATAAAATTAAGGTGTATATATTTTTTTTAGCACTCACATTATTATATATGCAGATGATCATGTGTATTTATATGATTTTTTTAATATATATTTTGTAAGACGTGTATGTTTTCTTTTCCGTAAAATGTGTGTTTATATGTGTTATATTATATGTATATATATTTATAATATATTTATATATAAGACGTGTATATATAATCTTAAATAATTGTGGTTAGGGTTAGGGTTGGGGTTAGGGGGAGGGTTAGTGTTAGGGTTAGGGTTAGGGTTAGGGTTAGCTATAGGTTTAGGATCATTATCTTATGAGGTTTAGTGTTATTTTTTATTATAATTTATTAGGGTTAATTATTGTTAGGGTTAGGGGGAGGGGGAGGGTTAGGGTTAGGGTTTATCGTTTATTATACTAAATATAAACTAGGGTTATAAGGAAAAATCCTAAGGATAAGGGTATTGTGCATGGGGAAAAGTTGAGGAGGTTGGTTGGGCATCGGTGTTGTGATCGATAAAAATTAAATAGAGATGAATAATTGTGTATAATAATAATAATAATAATAATAATAATAATAATAATTAATCATATAGGTTTTATTAGATTGTACTATATATATATTATCTTATTAATATCTACTTGATTTTACTATGCGTAGGTTGAATGATTTGATGATAGTTTGATGTTTAGCTAGTTTGTTAAATATATAACTAAAGATTATGTCCTTATTTTAAATAGTTTGATGTTGTTAGGTTTACATAGTTGGTTATGATCTGGTAGAATATATTTATGATTTGTCTAGCTAGTTGAAGATCAGTTTACATATTCTGTAATTTAGATCCTTTTAATTTCGAGAACAACCTTAATGATAAGATTTAGTGGTTCTCATTTGTAGGTAGTGATCAGATGACATACCCTCCACTGTATTTTCATATGGCGCCACATAGAGATGTACGGACTCATGTGATATGGTTATATGATGAGCTATGTCATTTGTACGCGAGTGGCTCATCCTATCACCCCTTCCATTTCAGATCTTATCACCTTCTGTTGACCTTGCCTTAGATAGAGCCATGGGCATCGGCTACGTCTACTTTTTTGCAGTGGTTTGTCTACCACAATGATGCACCACACCCGAGATTTATTGAGGGTGAGCTATTTGCTAGAGAGTATGATAGGATATCGAGAGAACTGATGGTCATCGATGACGAGTGGAGGTATCGTCATAGCTTGCCTCGGAGTATCCACCTCGGTTACCCTAGAGTATCCGTGAGTAGACTCTTATTTGATGATGTCAGGGATCAAATGATATATCGTGATGAGTTGACTTTTAGAGTTATAGTTTTTAGTCGGGCTCGACGAGGCTATCGGGGGATTTAGTTTTAGATATAAGTTTTCGCTTTTTAGGTATTTGAGTTGTAGCAACATTTTGATGTATATAGTGCTGCTATTGCTTAAATCCTGTAGTATGCATATCTTTTGTAAATTGAACTATTAATTGTATAATATTTTGCTACGTTTGTATGTATGCATATATATATATATATATATAATGAACTCTTTGTAAGTATGAGGAGTTTCATTGATCAGCATTAATATAATTTTGGAAACTTGTTAGCATGATTCGTATATATATAGAGAGAGAGAATAACATGCATGATACATTTGAGATTAATTCTTTCTAAGCAAGAGTGATTTGAAAATTATTATACTTATAATTCAATTGATTTTTAATAATTACTTTCATGTGGGATATATCTAGATTCAAATAATATGGATCGGAGTTTGCAGTTGAACATGCTCGGGACTCTAGTAGAATAGTCTGTCCTTGTTTGAAGTGTGCTTATATTCAGCGTGTCAACGCTAATGATTTGAGAGATCATTTATTTGTGTATGGAATTTATACAAGTTACACTTGTTAGATATGGCATGGGGAAACAAAGTCTAAATATGAAAATGACGATGTTGGGAGGGATAGTAGTGGATCATCATTTGATAACTATGAGGGAGATTCGTTAGAGGAGATGACTCAAAAGGTTGAGGAAAGTGTTCAGGATTGTCCAAAAATGTTTGAGAAGTTATTGAATGACTCGGAGAAACCTTTGTACGGTGATTGTAAGACGTTTACGCGATTATCCGCTACTTTAAGGTTGTACAACTTAAAGGCATGTAACGGATGGAGTGATAAGAGTTTCACAGAATTATTGTCACTTGTGAAGGATATGCTTCCTGATGATAACGTTCTACCCGATCGTACGTATGAAGCGAAGAAGATTCTATCCTCTATGGGCATGAGTTATGAGAAGATACATGCATGCCCTAATGATTGTATTTTATATCGCAATGACAATACATCTTTGGATAGTTGTCCTAATCCTGAATGCAAAGCACCACGATACAAGAAGAACAAGGTGCCCGCTAAGGTGTTATGGTATTTTCCTATAATACCAAGATTAAGGCGGATGTTTAATGATATTGAAGATGCCAAGAACCTAAGATGGCATGCTGATGACAAGATAGATGACGGGCTTCTTAGACATCCATCCGACTCTCCACAATGGATGACGATTGATGGGTTGTTTCCTGAATTTGGTAAAGAAGCAAGAAATGTACGCCTTGCGCTTTCTGCCGATGGAATGAATCCGCACAATCAAGGCAGCTACAGTTTATGGCCAGTGATTTTGGTTATATACAATTTACCTCCGTGGCTCTATATGAAACGCAAGTATATGATGTTGTCTTTACTCATTTCCGGGCCAAACTAACCTGGAATGATATTGATGTTTATTTGGCACCTTTGATTGATGATTTGAAGTTCTTATGGGACATGGGCGTTGAATTATTTGATGCATATGGTCAAGAAAATTTCACTTTGAGAGCATTGTTATTCTGTACTATAAATGATTTTTCGGCGTATGGCAACTTGTCAGGTTATAGTGTGAAAGGCCATTATGCATGTCTGATATGTGAGGAGAATACTTCATTTGTTCAGCTAACACATGGCCAAAAGACTGTGTTCCTTAGGCATCGTAGGTTTTTACCGAAGAATCATCATTATCGTAGGCAAAGAAAAGCTTTCAATGGATTCCGAGAAGAAGGGCAGGCACCAATCCGGTTGAGGGGTCGACAAGTGTGGTTGAACATGAAACATTTGAGTGTCAAGTTTGGGAAGAAGAATAAAGATAAGCCTCCATCAGTTGGGTGGAAGAAGATGTCAATATTCTTCAACCTTCCTTATTGGGAATCTTTCTACGTGAGACATGCCCTTGATGTGATGCATATTGAGAAAAATATATGTGACAGTCTTGTTGGCACATTACTTAATGTTCCACGCAAGACTAAAGATGGGATAAATGCTCGAATGGATATGGAAGAAATGGGTATTAGATGGGAAATGACACCGCGAGACAACAGAAGAAGAACATATTTACCACTGGCGTGTCATACTCTTTCCAGAAAAGAGAAAATTTCATTTTGTGAATTCTTGCACGGTGTCAAGGTTCCGGAAGGGTATTCTTCAAATGTCAGAAGGCTCGTGTCGATAAAAGAGTTGAAATTAATTAACATGAAGTCTCATGATTGTCATATCTTGATGCAGCACTTGTTGCCGATAGCTATACGTGGAATTTTGCCAAAACGTGTTCGAATTACTATCACAAGGCTTTGTTGGTTTTTTAAAGCCATCTTCTCTAAAGTTATACATCCTGATAGTTTGGACGCCTTGCAAAAAGGGATTGTGATTATTTTGTGCCAACTTGAAATGTATTTTCCACCGTCATTCTTTGACATTATGGTACATCTAACTGTTCATTTAGTTTATGAGATAAAGATGTTAGGACCTGTTCATGGGCATTGGATGTACCCCTTTGAACGGTTTATGAAGTTGATAAAAGGTTATGTGAAGAATCGATATCGGCCAGAAGGATGTATTGTTGAGAGTTACCTGGTGGAAGAGGCAATTGAGTTTTGCACAAAGCACTTGTTAAATGCAGAAGCTCTTGGTATTCCTAAGTCTCGACATGCGGGCAAATTTGAAGGACAGGGTATTAGAGGTAGACAGCTTGGGCGTGTAGACCCTAACATGTTCTGTGCAGCACATCTATATGTATTACACAACAGTGATGATGTTCAGTCGTACATTGAAGAGCATACGACTTCTTTACGGATTGAAAATCCATCCAAGACTGAGAAATGGATTATCGATAAACATAATCTTTCCTTTATTGATTGGATAAGAGATCGCATCATTCCACTCATCGATCATACCCCAACTTTAATTTTTGAAACCCTGCATTGGTTGTCTCAGAAACCTCGTTATGAAGTTTTTCAATATACCAGTTATGTGATCAACGGTTGCACTTTTTATACAAAAGAACAAGATGGGAAGAGTACAATGCAGAACAGTGGGGTGACTTTAGTGGCTGAGGCAATGCTTGTTGCTAGTGCGAAAGACAAGAATCCAACTTATACAGATATGAATTATTATGGTGTGATTGAACATATATATGGGAGCTAGATTACACTGTATTTAAAATCCCTGTATTTGGCTGCAGATGGGTTGATAACGGTAGTGGGGTTAGATATGAAGATGGATTAGTAGATCTTAATAGGGCAGGGCATAAACAAGACCCATTCATCTTAGCATCACAAGTGACACAAGTATTCTATGTCACTGACCCTACTGATAATAGATGGTCTGTAGTACTATCTACGAAAAAAATAAATGCCAATGAATGTGATGATGAAAATGATGCCAATATGAATAACTAGTGTGTCTCAGCTGTGCAAGCAACTCAATTATTGAACGATGATAACAATACAATTAATGAGGAGGAAATATATGTCAGGGATGATCATCGTGAAGTAATATATGTATCAGATCCTGAATATAATCCAAAAACAAGGGGGAAAAAAAGAAGGAAAAGAAGGCAATGAGGGTAATAATATTGTAACATATAATATCTATGTTGGTTTTTTTCAACTCAATTATGCTCAATAAATAACATTCTAACATAATTTATTTATTGATTTCTTTTAGAGATATGGCCAATAAGAATATTGATAGGGGAAGCAGTGATGAAGAAGGGAAAAGAGGGACGACAATTATGAGAATCATCACAGATATGAGGAATAAAGGAGAACTGGTCGAGTTGGGATGGAATACTTACAATCTTCCCATTGGCCCTTATGCAGACATGTTTTTGACTTACATTTCACTTGTGACACGTAACCGTGTTCCTATCTCCTATAATAATTGGAAGCAGGTTCTAACGGGTCATAAGGAGCATATTTGGCAGGAAATCATGGTAAATATACTATTTTATGTAATCATTTATGTATGTAAAATGTTATTAATTTTAATACATTAATATCGGTATACATTTGTATGTCTTACAATGTAGAGAGTATTTAATGTGCCAGAGAGTAGGAAGAAATGGCTTCTTAGACATTGTGGGGAGCGTCTAAGAACATTTAGGTCATTTTTAGCTCGTAGGAAAATGTACAGAAAGAGTGATGGTTCTCTACGGCAGAATCCACCCAAACGATATGGTTTCATTGATCAAGAAAGTTGGAATCAGTTTATTGCATATCGTCTTACGGGTGATTTTAAGGTATTTGTTAGATAACAATTAAATTTTTTTATCGATCCTAGTATTGTGCATAATATTGAAATAACTATGTCACTATGTTTTGGATGGTGACATAGGAAAAAAGTACCAAAAATAAAGAGATTGCGAAGCAAAATAAATACCGGCATAATATGGCTCGCAAAGGTTATGCAGGCCTTGAAGAGGAGTTGGTATGTATTTTGTGATTTATCTATTTACAGCGTACTGACGAATTTTATAATATTGGTACATTATAAGAATATTTTTTGATTTATAGCTCATAGCCCAAGACTTAGACCCATGTACCTCGTCCATTAATATTGGTACATTATGGAAGAAGGCTAGAGCAACAAAAGATGGATATATTAATGAAGATGTAGATGTTGCAGCGAAAAAAATTGTAAGTTTGTAGATATTTGGAACCCTGCTTACTTTTCTTTTAGAAAACTATTATATTATGCTTATTCATGTAAGCTAATTTTACATATATTATATACATTACAGGACAAACTTCAAGAGTCAGATGGTGAGGAGGGGGTAGACCAATATAACATTGTATCACAGGCTATAGGAATTGTAGAACACCCTGGAAGACACAGGGGTCTTGGATTAGGTGTTACGAAAACGAGCGTATGTGGTCGATCTCGTGGTTCTCGTAACACTGATGAGCAAGTCGCCATCCTTACACAGAAATTGAACGTGGCATTTGAACGGATGGTAACAATGGAGCAAGAGTTGTCATTTATTAAATCTCAAGGGTATAAGCCATCCGATTTAGTCGACCATGATCAGCTTCACATACCTAATGTAAATAGTGTCAGAGACAGTTGTGAAGCTGATGCACGTCTTTCTTCTCTTTCCGAGGTAAGCATTACATAACTTTGAATTATTATTAAATGTATTCGGTGTCGTAAATAATTAATAATGTGTAATATTTTTGTTTAGGGTTTGCATAAATGTGACTTGTTAGCAAATGATCTTTCAACTCTTTTGGCGAAAGGAAGGGTTTGCATCAGTCATAGTACCAAAACGCAAACTGTCCACGGGTACAACTTAGCCCTACTTACAAGGCCGGTGAGTATTGACACTCCAATCATTGGTAGTGCGTCCTTGCCTTGTTATAAAGAGGGCGATGAGGCAGCCACAGTGCTAGAAGCTCATGGAAGCTTCGTGCTTTGGCCTGTGGATCAGATACGTCTCACTACTGAAGAGGTATTGACATTCAATATCTTCATTAGACCTAGTTTAGTAGTTACATTGTTTATACCTTTTTCATATATATATGCTCAATACATATTTTTATTATTATTATTATTTAAGGAATCAAAGAAGAAGACTGCTCCTGCTAGTAAAACTAAGAGAGGTACTAGTAGAACGAGCAACACAAAAGAGGGCACTGCCAAATGAAAGAGAGCTAAATCTGAAAAATCAGTTGCCCCACAAAAGATTCGTTCTTCGGAAATACGCCAACCTCTACCAGCATTAGCTTTATTGTATTTCTATGCCCAAAACTACCTCGGGAATAATTATATTTCCATTGATTATCGTCCTGAGTATGTTGGAAGGGACGATGCTACTTACATGGTATCGACAGTTGACATAAAAGACATTTATAATCAGAAATGGATGTCAACCACGAGTGTCGCCGTTTATGTCACGTAAGCATTATTTCATATTTCAGATTTTAGTACTCTTGGAGACATAGAATTTTTACGACCTCTTAAGCTTATATAAGTTATTAGTTATTAACAAATATCCATTATTATTGTCGTCCATATATAGGTTGGTAGCTAGTCGCGCTGCGTTGGAGGGAATGTTGTCCTCTATTGTTTTTGTGTGCCCATACTACATAGCTGACAGTAGTACAATAACAGAGGGTAGGCACATAAACTATTTAGCGGATCGCATTTTGATTGAGGGACAAAACAAGATCTATCTCATTCCTCACCTTGCAACTGAACATTGGGTTTTGTACGTCGTCCGACCTGATCTTAACAAAGTTTATGTATTTGATTCCCTTCGAACCTATGACGTGCCTTTTAAGGTCGCTTGTCGTGGTGGGAAGGAATTTATAAACAAGTTAGTATATTTTTCACTTCTTACTTCATTAGCTTATTTATACATATATATATTCTACTTTCATTATTTGATGTATATATACTTACAATATTATGTATCCAACTCTATTTATTAGGGCACTACGGACAGCATATCAAAGGAGAGGTGGGAATGGTGTCCCAGACCCAAAGAATCTTCAATATGAGCCTATCATGGTAAGTAGGAAGACAACTATTTTGCATTTTGTTTTAATTCAAATTAATATATAATAGTTAGAGAGCTAATTGAATTCATTTGACAGTGTCCACAACAGCAAAATGGCGATGATTGTGGATACTATGTATGTAGAGCAATGGATCTTATAGTCCAGAATAGATCGGTCAACATAGATCCAAGCCATGTATGTTTGCTTTTCCATATTTTTCTATTAATGAATCATGACATATATATTTTTGACCTAATGTCTAACTGTATATTAATTGAAACATGGGTGTTGTAGTTTTTCACCGATGACTATGCACGAGGCCAGCAATATAATGTTGATGAAATTGATGAAGTTAGAGACCAATGGGCCAAGCACGTGCACTCATTCATTCGGTATTAGGTAGCGATCTATATATTCCACATGCATTTTCAGGTTTGTATTTTGTCTACATCTTTCGGTCTTCCAGCCTAGATCTGTGAACTCTTTACTTTGGAGTGTAGAGCTACCAAGTTGTGGTATGCCCACTAATTTTTATTCCTAAGTATAGTTGGTGTATTGAGACATGCATACCAATTATAGATTGATTGAAATTATGGTGTGATACCCTAGTATGAATTGATGTTGTTTTACATTGCAGATTTGGTAATTGTTTGAACATACAACTATGTATGTGGGCAGGAACAAAACAGAAAAATTCTATAAAAAAAACATATACTTTTAATAACAGTTCTATGAAAACCATTATTAAAACCTATTCATTAATAACGGTTTGTAAACAAAACCGTTATTAAAAACTCAGTTTTTAATAACGGTTCTATGAGAAACAGTTATTAAAAACTAGGTTTTAATAACGGTTTCCCATAGAACCGTTATTAAAGCATAGGTTTTAATAACGGTTTTGTTTACGAACCGTTATTAAAACTCCTTATAATATGATATTTATGCGCATTTAATGCGTATTAGAGGGTTTAATAAACGCATAATCAATGTCCGAAACGGTAATTCGATGATGTTTTAACAACGGTTTTTGTATTAACCGTTATTATTACATGGTTTTCAACAACGGTTTTTTCTGATAAACCGTTATTAAAAGCTGCATTTTTAACAATGGTTTACTGCGAAACCGTTATTAAAAGCTGCACTTTTAACGACGGTTTTTAAGTAAAAACCGTTATTAAATATGAAGTTTACGGACATATTCGTGGGTTTTTGTGTATTTTTCATGACGGTTATGAACAGTTATTAAAGATATAATAACGGGCAATTCAATAACGGTTGAAAACCGTTATTAAAACTGAAAAATAACCGTTATTAAAAGCCCTATCCGTGGTAGTGTTAAAGTTCCCAATGACAGAAAACACCGTATAACAGAACAAAAATGAATCAAAATGGTACAGGGAAAAAGAAACGGAAGATAGAACCTGGCCAGGTCATTCTCGATCCCCAGGCCAAGTCCAGACTCAACTCTCAGCCCCACCCGATGTCTCATAAGTGTCGTAGGCATCGAAGATATCATCACCTACCTGCACAAACTTAAGTGGGCCCTCTGCTCGTGGGAATGAGCAGCACCCATAAAACGGGTGGTCAATACGCTAAGTATTGAGTAAGGTAAACATACAGCTAAGGCCAACATATAAGGCATATAACACAAGCATGATCATATAGGCAACATACAATAATACATATAATGAGGCCGGATTACAGTCCAGATAAACTAGTTCTTTAGTTTAATGGTCAACATGCTCATTTCACACATACTCTTTATCAATCCATGGGAGTGCGGGAACCCCACTATTATAACCGGTGGACCAAATACATACAGGACAAAACGCTCCTGACCACTATTATTGGCGGTGGACCAGTCTCTAGGGTAGAACGCTCCTGGCCACTATTATTCGCCGATGGACCGGTCTGGCCCTGACTCGCATGGTGGTTCACTGTAATTACTTAGTGTCTTTCCCATGTCTTATCATCATTACATTTGGTTTATTGAGCACGAAAACCCCCACTATTATAGCCGGTGGACCGAAAATCATGTAGGGCAAAACACTCCTGGTCACTATTATTCTCTGGTGGAACGATCTTCAGGGCACCCCAGCTCCTGGCCACTATTATTCGCCGGTGGACTGGTCTAGGCCTGACTCAATAATCTTCCTTTTTAAATGATTCGTATCTTATTCGATAATATTTCACCCTTGACATGCATGTCACCAACATTCTACTTCTATCCTCCTAAGAGGGCCCGCCCCATATCTTGAGACTTCTACGCCTCCTATCGCACCCCGTTATCCATTCCCCTTCCATTTACTCATAACATAAACCCAACTCCTAAGGGTGTGGGTTAAGGCCCAGCACCTTATGACATCCAACTCCACTTACTATCACCCTCTAGGGTCTCCCTTGAAACCCTAATTGGACCTATGTGGCCCAACTTCCTCTAACTTACCCTACCATTATATTTTTTTATCGCCTAACACCGCCTCTCATTTAGATTCAACCGAAATCATATCATTCTACTTACTGATTACTCATGTGACCATGAAACCCTAGTTGGCCACTCCAAACCCTATCACCTTTCTTCCCCCACAAGTCACCTCTCCATTCTTCACCTAATACATTTTTTTCCAAGGCACCCTTACTCATCCCTCATAAAATAAGTTTTCCACTCTTATCCCATACTCCACTTTTCCTGAATTATTTTTACTTTTACATCTCCCCTCAAATTAGGGTTTCCTCCCAAAACCCTAATTAGAGCCCCTATACACCCTCATGTCAATCTGCATACTATTTTTCACCCCAAGTCTCCAATCACTCCACAACTCTCCCTTTACCTTACTTATGGCCTATGGCAACTTTTCTCACTTAAAAATCATTCCCATGTAGGCTCCATCCATCCCATGCAAACCCTAGAGATTTCCCATGCAAGATTCACATCACTCGTTCATTTTGATCATAACCTCCCTTTATTTTCCTCTCATGGATCATGAGATAATTTGGTTAACCTCATATCCCCTTTAGTGAACTCACTTCCCATTTTCTTCCTTTTTATCCTTCCACCACCATATCATATTATCAATAATCCTAGCATGCATGTCCTAGAGGGTCACATCATATCACATCATAACCACAACATATACATATTATACTCATGCCATAAGAAAACACATGAACATACCTTAACTCCAAGCTACGCTACACATAAGACAAGTTTAATGATAACCATAAGATACACAACATAACATGGTACATAACATCCAAGTCATATAAGACACACAATACACATAGGGCCTTACCTACATCCTTATTTAAAACGATGTCAGGCTTGGAGCATGCTCCTACACCTCCTTAGGGTTTTGACTTGATTCACCTATAAAAGGGAAATCCTATGGGTTAATCTCCCTCTTACCAAAAGTACCATTATTCCTACCCTACCCTTATCATAATCTACTATTAGGGCTAATAATGATAATAGTAGTTTTATAAGTAAAATTAGGGTTATTATTCTCAAAATAGTTAATCATGCTACTACTAACCAAAATAAGTCTTAGTAGCTACCACGGTTTATGTGAAAGTAATCATAGTGATATTCATATTATTAAAGGTAATTGTTTCAATATTACTAATAACAATAATAATAGTAGTTGTAGTGATAATATTAATATCAACCCAAACCCTAGTAATAATAATAATGGTGATATTAGTAATGTAAAAGTAGTAACAATAATGATACTAATAATAATAATGTTAGTCGTGATAATAAGGTTAATGATGTATGAGATGTTAACAATAATGACAAAGTAATAATAATGATAATTGTAATAATAATACTAATAGTAATAATATTAATAATAGTCCCAATCTTAAGAATAATACTAATAAAGGTCCTAATAATCATAATAGTAGTAGCTTTGGTGATAATATGGTCAAGTATAATAATAATAACAATAAAAACAACAACAATAACAATAACAATAACAACAACAACAACAACAACAACAACAACAACAATAATAATAATAATGTTAAGAATAATACTAATAATAATAATAATTGAAATGGTAATAGTAATATAAGGGTTCAAATATTTACCATAATAATAAAGGTAATAATAATAGGCCACAGCTGGCATTAATAATAATAGTAAGAATAATAATGAGGATAACAATAATAATAATACTAATCGTAATAATAATAATAATAATAATAATACTAAAGTTGTAGACCATTAATAATATTATTATTATTATTGGTTAGGAAAATTCTGAAGTAAGGTTAAGTAATAATAATAATAATAATAATAATAATAATAATAATAATAATAATAATAATAATAATAATAATAATAATAATAATAATAATAATAATAATAATAATAATAATAATGATGATGATGATGATGATGATGATGATGATGATGATGATGATGATGATGATGATGATAATAATAATAATATTAAGGATAATACCATTAATACTATTAAAAATAGCTAATACTTGTATAAAATGGGTCTATGGGTTGGGAAGGTTAGAGTACCACCTAAGGACGGTGGCGGTACTGGCGGCAGCACATGGTGGCGGCAGCGGTGTAGGGAGAAGAGAGGTGGAAAGATGATGGTATAGGCTAGAGGAGAGGGAATGATGGGTGATTTAGGTGGTGGTGGGTGTCTCAGGTGGAGAGGGTTGGAATGAAGGTGGTGGTGCAACCAAATGTGGCGGTGAATGGCGGCGGGTGTGGTGGCCGAAGGTGGTGGAGGGAGGAGAAGGGAGAAGGAGAGGGAGGCAGGGAGAGAGGGAGGTATGGAGAGGTAGAGGAAGCTCCCCTGGTTGTTTTGGAAGGTAGAGAGGGTGTTGGTTGCGGCAGGATTGGTGGTGGACGGTGGTGCGAAGGGCGGCGGGGGTCGATGAGGGGCTAATCGGGAGGGGGACTTTGCACGACTGGGGTGGCTTGTGTAGGGCACATCGAGGGAGGACGGAGGTGTAGTTGGGTAGAGGGTGATGTAGGGGGCAGTTACGTGGGTGGCTGGGGCGATGACGTTGGGCAGCAACGACGGGGAGGTCATTTGATCGGGCGGTGGCACAAGGGACGGAATTTTCTAGGCTACGAAAAGAATCCTAATTCGGGGCATCCTATGGGGTATTTATAGGCCAAATGGAGGGGAAAATGATGGAGTAGGAAGAGGAAAAGAGGGGGCAGGTGAGGTTGGACCAACGACCGACCGGCGGTGGTAGGCGGTGTAGTCCCTGCCATGGTAAGGACATGTTCGGTCGAGGGAAAGAAAAGGAAAGGGCAGGCGTGCGTGAGGAGGGAGGACGGTGTGGTTGGGTCAAAATTGGAAAGAAAATGACAGGGAAGAGAGGGAAAGGAAGCAAGATGGCATGCAGTGGTGGAAAAAGGGAAGGACGGTGGTGCGATGGGGAGTTCGCAGGTCGCAGGGGCTGGGGAAGAAAAAGGAAGAGGAAATGGAGTGGACTGGGTGGTCCGGGAAGAAAAAGAAAGAAAAAAAAAAGAAGGTGGACCGGTTGGGCGATGGGTGAAGGAAATGGGGCAGTGTGGGCCTAAGCCACGAATCATTTGAAGAAGGGGGAAGGAAGGGGACTTGGGCTGCGCGGGCTAGCCCAGTTCGGGGAAGAAAGGAAGAAAAAAAGAAGAAAGGAGAAAGGAGAGAAAAGAAAGAAAAAGGGAAAGAAAGAAAGAAGAAAAAAGAAAAAAGGGAAGAAAAAGAAAATATAGGGGTTGGGGTAGTTTTGGACATTTGGTATTTTTGAATATTTAATTTAACAATATTTATAAAAATAATAATTAAATTCCTTTTTAGATTAATTTGGGTATTTTGAATAGATTTTCCTTAACTTCCATTTTAATTCACAAAACACCTAAATTTTTCCTAATTAAATTATTTGTTATTTTCCTCTTGATTTACCTTAGTCAATTCCCTTTATTTTAATAAAATAATTTATTTAATTAATTTTTCTAATAAATCCTTATTTGGCCATAATTTCAAAATTAGGGTTTTGGGGTATTTCAAATATACCTCAAAAAGTTCTTTTTTGGGAAATTTAACTAAATAAAATCATAGAATAATATAAATAATGTAAAAATAGTCCCAAACACCAAATATGGTCATTAGCACAAATAGATTCTAATTAGAAGTTTTTATAAACATTATAAAGATTTTCAAATCCAAATTAGAAAAATATTAAAAATCACAGGATAACCAGTCAATCAGTTTGAACAAACCAGTCGACTAGTTCATCGAGAATAAAATTATCAATCTCTGACCATATCAGTCGATTAGTTAGGCAAACTAGTCAATCAGTATACCTAAAATTCATAAATTGTATTAGAATTTCAAACTCTTTTTAAAACCAAAACTTATTTATTTTATATCAACATAATTTTAAAAGTATTTTGAAGGATTTTAGGATAGGGTATTGCAACATAAATTGGAATATGATCTTCATATAGGTTTTTCATAAGAGGCACTTCGAATTATTCCATCAATTTAAGAATAGTGATAGGGAGCGCGTGGCCCTAATAGATGTCAATATCCATTCCACTAGAAAATAATAACAGTTTAGGTGTGTTTTTTTCCTGATAGGTGCTTCATTCCATTTATTTAAGAATACCAGAGTCCCTAAACTCAACATAAATATGAATATTGAATATGATTTTATCTAATAATGAGCTTTTGGAATTAGTATTATCTTACATTATTTTAATGTGATTGCCTATGCTTCTAGATGATTTATATTTTTTGTGTAACCTAGTTATGACTGTGGTGTTACTTTCCTCAATATGTAGCATATTAATCATCCTTTTTATAGGTGTTGATCATTCCCATGAGTATATCCACCTTATTTTGTAATATATGAATATATTATTACCTTCTTGATTACTTTTCCTTACACTTGACATAAATTAGGTATATGGAGTGCCTCTTCTATATTAAATGCGATGTGACACCCTTATGTTTTATGTTTTAGATTCTAAAATTAACTCTTTAAAATAAAAATTTTAATTCTTAAGGTTTTGAGTGTGTTACAAAGGTAATTTTCCTAGGGCACTGGATTATGAAGGAAAATATCTTTATGGATAAAGCTAAGGTGCAAGTTATAGTAGAATGGAATCTGCATGAGGGAGTTTTGGAGCTAAGGTCTCTTTTAGGCCTTGTAAATTATGATTGGCAGTTTATAATGGGTTACTTGATAGGGCTACACCCTTAACTACCTTGCGTAAGAAGAAGATTGTGTGGGGCTGGATGATGGAGTATCAATAAACCTTCAAGGATCTCATACAAGCCGTAATGGAAGAGTTGATCTTAGCCCTTCCTAACTACTCAAAGATGTTTGAAGTGCACACAAATTCATTATACTTAGCTATTAGAGTTATCTTAATGTAAGATAATCATCATATATCTTATAAGAGTTGGAATTTGAATGATTTGGAAAGAAGTTATATGGGGCATGATAAGAAGATGATGATAATTATACATTGTCTTTGAGTATGTAGGTATTACTTTCTTGGGATTTGATTCATGATCAAGAATGACCATGTTTCTACTAGTTAATTCTAGAAGAAAAAAAAGACTAAGCTTAATTAAGTGAGGTGGCAAGACATATTGGTTGAGTTTAACTATGTCATAGAGTATAAGCTGGGAAATGCTGATGTAATTGCATATGTATTAAGTTGAAAGACATAGCTAGCAATTATAAGTCAACTATAGTGTGACATTATGGATTGAGATGTAGAAAAATTAAACCAGAATCACTTAGCCAAGAACTTTGTGGAGTTGTCTAAGGTAGGAAAGTCCCTCAAATTTTGGTTGCAAGATGGCATGTTCTATACCATTAGTCGTCGACTATATGTGCTTAATTTGGTAAATCTAAGGAGATCTTTGTTAAGGAGCTAGCACAACTCAAAGTGGGACATACATCTTGGTATATGTAGTACCCTATCTTTACTTGATAAATGTTATTATTAGCTTACCATGTAGGATGATGTGGAGGCATATATAAAGATTTATCTTGTGTGTTAAAAAGACAAGTTGGAGCAAAGAAAGTTAACAAGCTTGTTGGAGCCTCTTCCTATTCCAAAGAATTCATGGAAAAGCATCTCCATGGAATTTATTTTGACACTACCAACATCATAGGGATGTGGTTCTATTATAGTAGTAGTTGATAGATTCTCTAAGTATGGAACATTCATCCTTTTCCCATAAGATTATACAGCTATGGAAATTAGGAGCTTATTCTTCAAACATGTAATGAATTATTAGCGTAATACCCTATTTCTCAAAACCCTAGCTCATACATGATATTTTATATTAAAAAATTATAATTATATTATTTTTAATATTTTATTACATCTTTTACCAAATTGAAAACCTTAGTTTTCTTTTTGAAATATTTTACTTCTATATCTGAACTCTTTCTCAAACATTTTTCTATGTGATATCTTCTTAGCTACTTTTTTCAATCAATCTTATTCCCAATCATTCTAATTCTTTAATTTTTTGAATCATTGGATTTGTTTTAGTCTCTTAGGCTATTTAAAAATTTTATTTGGAGATCTCTAGGAAAAAAGTATTATTTATGCCCTGGTTTGTTATCTTTCAACATTTTAAGCCCCAAATTAATCCTTATAGCTATCCAAAATTTATGAAAATTTAGTTATCATTACATTTTAGTGTAATTGATCTCAAAAGTATTAAAAAAACACTCTATAACTAATGTTATATTTTTTTTAACTTAGTTAGATATTTTTGAATATGTAAACGTCATGAAATTCAAATTTTCTTTTCCAATTTATCCTAAAGTTTATGAGATTGAATCTCAACCTTCCATGTGTCAAATTTAGTTAGGCCAATGGATGATATTTCCTATTAGATGTCTAATTACTAGCCACACTCACACAAATAACTTCGCTTATAGAATTATATAATTACGCTTGATATATATTCTATTTTACCAAAATATCCCCCCAAATATCTTCTAATCTTTTCCACTTTAAATTATCATGTTATTACCATCATATTCAAGTTTGTGAGTTCTCCTTGGCTGCCTTAAACTACAAATCTAGCCAAGACCATGGCACCACCTATGAGCAACCATTAACACCACCAAAGCACCAATCTTCATCATTTTTCTTCCTCCATTTCTCTTCTTTTTTATCCTCTCCTTTTCTCTCCAAATTTTGAGAGTTTTATTTTCTTTTATCCACTAAATTTCATGGATTCCCCTATACCTTTACTCTATGGTTGAGCTTGAATTTTTTCCAAAATTTGAAGATAAGTTCCCCTCTTTAATTCTATATGCTTTGATTTAGTTTTTATGAGTTTATTTCTATAACCTTTTCAAGATTTTTTCTAGGTTTTGGAGGATTTATGGAAAAATCTATTTTGGTCCTATAACCCTTCTTTCTTTTTCTATTTAAATGCTTAGGTTTTGGTAAGCTCTATTTGTGTCATATAAGTATGTTTTAATTTTGTGAAATTGATGAACATGCCATGTTTGGTGAAGTTATGGGTTTTGGTAGAAAATTGGGATTTTTTTATTCATTTAGTATTTTATTAAATTAATGATACCATGGCTTAATTGATAATTTCTAGGGTAACTTTGATATATAACCTGTTATAAATGGATGATTGTAAGCATGTTTTATTTTTTAATAAAATTTGGAGGATTTAGGTGTTTTTTTATTCTTTGAGTGTTTTATGAAATTTATTATACAAAATTGTAGGTTGAAATTTGACATGAATTTTCACATATAACATGCTTTGATTAGAGTACATTTGGGTGCTTTAGTTTGTGGTTGAAATTCATGAAAATTTAGTAAATGTTCATTGTATTCTTCTCCATCTTCAAGATATTTAAAGTATTCGTGGCTAATGAAGCCCTAATTATCCTAAGTATGGTTTAATCTTTTAATAGTTATATTATTAGAGATAATTAATCATAGTATGACTAAAATATACCTATAAAACTTTAATGGACTTTTAGAGGCAAATGTTGATCTCAATCTTTGATATTTGACTTCTTTACCCTCTTAAAGTAAATCTTGGTGAATAATAAATCCAAGTTTCTTGGTATAAAATGAAATTTTTGTGGAGTCATGAATAGTTATTTTCAAGCATAGTAATTTTTTAAACTTTTGATGTGAGACCTTATTTTAACTTGGTTAAGTTAATTTTATCTGTAATTTTCATTAATTTTGGTCATAACGGTAAAAGGTAGTTTTTAGTTTTTTTTTGTTCCTTGTTTGGGGTTATGTGAACATGTAGGATCTAGTTTCAAAAGCTTAAAGTCTGTTTTAGTCATTGAATGACTAAATAAATTAAAAATATGATAAGTTGGACTTTAAGGCTTTATTGACCTAAGTTTGACTTTTATTTAGTTTTTGAAACTCTTACTTAGTAAGAAGTGTACTCAGTTTATTTTCATAAAAGTATTTTTTGGGGCCTATAGCCTTTGTTTTAGGATGTTTTCCTAAAGAGTTTTAAGGAATCTTATGATCTATATTGATCCTTTAGATCAATGATTTTCATGGCTTTGAATGATTTGTGAACTTTATTTGCGTTAGCCATCAACACTTATATGTGTTAATGATTATCTTTATGATCTGCGAGGTTAAAATTATCCTATAATACTAGTAAAGGTTATGTGTTATCCTTTAAAACTAGTAGAGGTAAGGATTATCATTTAAAATTGACAGAGGTTAAGTGTTATCCTTTAAAAATGGTAGAAGTACTATGGACTTTCATTTCCTGTTATCATTAAAAGGGGATACTAGTTGTATAGTAGCTTGAGGTCTTCTCTACTTTATAGGAATCCTCTAGTCCCTATAAGAGGTATGCATATTTAAGGATTAGGTTACCTTTGGTGAGGCCACCATGGTAGGGGACCACTAGTTATGGGTATTAGATGTCCAAGATGCCATGTCATTTGATGACCGATGAGAGGTGGATGGGTAGTCCTTATATTATTCCTTCTACATTGATGTTCATGTGTAATGGAATAGAGATCCCATATATGTTGAGATTCCCAACCATGATGGTCATATGTATTAAGATTTCTAGCTATGATGAGAATATGTGTTGAGATTTCTAGCTGTGATAGCCATATGTGTTGAGGTCATATGTTGATTCCTTATCAAGAAGGCTTTGTGTATTTGATTCCTCACCAAGGTGGCTATATCAATGATAATGATTTATTATTTGTACCCTTGACCTTTTTCATTATGGTAGGACAGGTATCCATATATGCTTGGGTTAATATGCCTTGGTGATATAGGTTGTGCCCCTTGGGCTTTTTCCATTGATGGTAGGTATAGATGTCTAGGCTTCTGCATTGTAGTTCGGATTTATATGCCTAGGGCTTGTGTAATTTTATTGATTGTGCATTTGGCATATATGTCCTTATGTGATACTTGTTGAAAAGCATGAGAGATGTCTATAGGTTTTACCTTATTCCTCTGTTTTTATCAAATCATTTATGATTCCAAATTGTACATTGTTTATGCTCTAGGTTGCTAGCTTGAATTGTTCTTGTGTGGCAAACTATAAGCATGTATCATGTATGCTTCATTCTCAACATGATTTGATATTAATAGGAATGGATTTCCTATAATTACCTTAGGGATTTGTTTTTACTTATGCATGATCAAAACCATTGCCAACATGATGTTATATAATGTGATCCCGCATTTTGTATTAAGACTTACTCAGTTGCTAGTCATACTAACATAGCACCATTTTAGTTTATGTAGGTTCTCATGCTCGACTATGTAGGGTTGAGAGTGTTAGGGTGTTGGTTAACTCAACAGGCTCTTCATTTTATGTCCTTAGGATCCCACATTCAATTTTATTTTGGTTCATGTTGAGCTCTATCACATATTTTGATCTTATATTTATTTTCTATATAAGTTTTGTAAATCTTATATCAGACTTGGATAAAGTGAGAACCACATCTGACTTTTGGGATATGATTTTACCTTTTAGCCTGGCAACCAACATATGTTAGGTATTAGTTATACCTCTCCTACATTAGATGCGGCAGTAGGACCCTATATATCCTATTTAGCTCTTACAAAATGTCTTGTAAAAAAAAATCTGGTCATAAAATGGGGGTGTTGCAATTAAGGAGTTCCTTAAAGCATTATTAGTGACCAATACCCACAATTCACTCAGAACTTTTAGAGGGAGCTATTTAAACTCATGGGCTTGGACTTACACTTATCCACAAGCTTCCACCTATAGATTGATGGCTAGATAAAGCGAATGATTTGCTTGTTGGAGATATATTTGAGGCAGTTTGTGAGACAAATTAGATAGATTGGGTAAAGCTTCCACCCAACTAGATAGATTGGGCAAAGTAATTGGATGTAGTCTAATTTTTATATAATCTTTAGCGGAGTTAGGTGACATAGAAGAGTCCACTTAAGCTAGTAATGGGTCAAAAACCCACATCTTCACATGATATAGCTAAGGGGTACGTGGGACCTAGCTCTACAACCTTCAACTATGCAAAAGGGTGGGATAAACAACTAGACATGGATAAGGCAATCTTAACTAAGGTAGCTAAGAAGATGAAGAAATAGGCTAATAAAAAGAGGCAACCTAGGGCATTCCAAGTAGGAGAAGAATTAATGGTGAAGCTTCTAAGCCAATAGTTTAATGTCCACAGGAAGGTACATAAGGGCTTGATAAGGAGGTACACAGGGTCGTATATGTTCCTAAAGAATGTTGGAAGAACTTCCTATAGGTTGGAGTTGCCACTAAAGCTTACGGTTCACCTTGTGTTATGTGTGAGTAATCTGAAGCCATACCACAAGAATTAAGATAAGCCGAGGAGGGGTGAATCTCATCAAGCACCACCTACAAATGTTATATCTTTTCACAAGGAGGTTATAGAGGCCCTTGCTAATCTAATTATGAAGGCTAGAGGAGTTCCCAATACAAATAAGTATCTCATGCATTGGAAAAACTCACTAGCTAGCGAGGTAAGTTGGGAATGGGAGAAAGACTTGTGGTAATTTTGTGACAGAGTCAAAGAGTTCAAGCCTTCAAGGACTTGATGAGGACGTCAAGGTCTTAGACATGGGAGAATGTCATGACTTCCCCATTTTTTTGTGGATTTTGGAACATTCTAGAATTCTCTAGAGTAGTCAAGAGTCTTGTGGACTTGTATAGAACAATGTATTTCATCCATGAATGTTCTTGAATATTGTAAAAGTATATAGGCCCAAATATTAGATAAGTTTAATATTGCCTAGAATCCTGTAGATAGCTCTATAGTACTCTTGTAAATATCTAGGCTTACAAAAGTTTTAGAATCTTTTGTACTAACGAAAAGACCTAAGGACCTCAATTATAAAAAGGGGGAGCTCCTCCATTTTCTCCCACCATCCAAGATTTGGAAATCACTCTCTACTTATATAAATAAGCACTCTCTTCTTACACACACAGATCTCACTTACTCTCTTAAGTTGTGTTAGTGTTCTTACCATTATGTTTAGGCTAAATTTTACTTGAGTATTGGAAAAGACTAACCCAATAAGCACTAAAGGAGTTATGGAAGCTAAGTGTCTCACGAAAAATTAAAAATTAAAAAATATATATATATAAATATTTTTCTTCGGATCGGATACTAGTTTGTTTGATTTTTCGTTGACTAGATCGGATATCTGATTTGAAAAAAAAAATCAGGATCGATTATTTATTTTTTCAGATCAAATCACTTCCGATATTGGATCGGATAAGTGCATATGGAATAACATGAACAACCTTAAATTATATACATTCATAGATACATACATGTTTTCTTAGCATTCCAACTACTAACCATATTGTTTGAAAGACATGTATGAAGTATATCATACTCAAGATATCATGTCATTTATTCCTAAAAGCTGTCATGGACACCATAATTAATATGGGGATTTATTATATCCATTGTTTCAACTACTAGCTAGTTGGTGTATTTGTAAACTAAAATTTGCATTTGATTCATCTCTAAGCGTTGAGAATTCCAACAAGGCACGTCTAAAGATAATACACCCCACCACGACTCTTTTGGACAGGCGTCCGTAATTATCGAACTATAAGGATGGTTTTTAATACAATTGCCGCTTAAGATTTACCGCCTTCATCATAGGTTGCTGAGTGAGATAATACATGTTCGTCATAGTAATGCTATAATCGAAGGAAAAGGAGAGGGGTAGGGGGAGAGAGAGACAGAGAACAGAAGAATATTCTAGATAGGCATACTGCCATAGGTATGTATTTGTCGACCGGATTCGTGTGTTGCGCATCACATTGATGCAGCATATTTCTGAACCACGTTATGGATCATTAGTTTAGAGAAACCCAAATTGGATGATATGGCTTCGAGCCTTTCTACTACATTCGACGCATGCCACGGATAAACTCGCATATCACACTTACCAACAACATGAAAAAATATTTGTGTTTTTATAATAAAAAAAATTAAAAATATTTATGCATTCATACGAAAAAAAAAAAAACACAAAACATTATTGCTTTTAAATACTCAAGGTTTGTGAGATTTGTAAATATATAGCAAAAATATATACATCTAAATGAGTTATCTGTACACCATGAATCCACATGTCTTATCAACTCTCCTTCCAATGATCAATAAAGGTATTTACAAATCGAATATGTGATATCTCAGATATACACAAATTCTTATTTATGAGTCATAAATTATGACCTAATATAAAGTTTTAGATATCTAATGCTTTATACATCTTAAACATAAAATCAAATTGGAAATAACCTACAACTATGCAAGGAGCATTTCTAAATGAAATAAACAATATTTGATAGCAAATTATCTGACCCAAGAATTATTAACCGCTTTGAAACAAGATGCTAATTGAAACAATAATGCCATAGAATAATGATATGATCCGTTCCGGGTATTAAAATACAGTACATCCAATTTGTAATTCCAAATATCCAACAATAGTTTAATCTCCCATGAAAAATAGAAGCTAAAGAATATAAAATTATCCAACAAAAAAAGAAAATTGAAAGGAAACAAAAAATACAATTCGCAAAGATATGAAATAATGTTCGAAAGATATCCAGCAATATTGAATAATCCAATACCTTCCGAATTGGGCCACTTTTTCTTAGCCCAGTAGTATCCAATAGTAATTTGTATTACGCATGTATCTAGATTTATTTATTGATAATAAAACTTTTGAGAAATTAAGTATATTTTGTAAATAAATGCGTTTGTCTATATATATATATATATATATAATTTTTTTTAGATTGGATATTTTATTTGTTTGTTTTTCATTTATTGATCTAAAAATAAATAAAAGACTGATTATTTAATTTTTTTTTTTTACATCAGAAAGAACAAAACTCAAATATTGAAGCGGTGCATCGAATATCAAATATCACGTACGTGTCACCCTTAGAATGAGGTGTTGCAGGAATTTACATTTTTGCTGGTTTCGTTTCATCAACCCATTTGATCTTTTTACCTCGTTCACTTTCTCTCTTTATGAGGCGCACAAAAGCTTGCCAGTTATATTTCCAAGCTTTCGACGTGATCCGTTTAGTTTTTGTTAGTAATATTTTTTAGCGTTTGTAAGGAAGAGTAGGGTTTTTTTTTTTTTTTTTTTTTTGACCGTATAGACCTCCAGGTGTTGAGTAAGTTTATTTTCGTATGGTGATTGCATTTTCTAAAAAAAAAAAAAAATCAATAAGTTTCGACCAGGCTGGGATGCAATTAAGTTATTGCCAAATCTAGCTTAAATATCTAAAAGACTTTCAAGTACGTAATGCATTGTTGAGTTCTTGATGTGCTTCACTGTAAAGGAGCAGATGAGGGCGTCCGACACTTGTCGTAGTACACGGCAGGGCCCTTTTTTTTAGCTTCGCTTTGAAGCGGTGATAAAAAATAAAAAAAAAAATATAAAATCAGCTGGTCGCACTAAGTACCAGCAAATTTACTAATACTAAATTATCTGATTTTAAAATTTATATATCCATCGTAAATATAGATTTAAACATATTAATCGATTCAGTTATTAAAAAGTAAATTAACATTAAATAAATTAAGATTGAATTAAATTAGAATTTAGTATCAAATAATTTTATAACTAAATTTAATTTTCAGTTGAATCAAATACTGAAAAGTTTACTGGACTAGCTTTAGACCTGGTATTTAAAACTCAGGATTACTGATAGAATCGGCATGTCCGGAAGACCGGCTGCTAGCATTTATTAAAATTCTGAACGTCATCGATTTCAACATGCTCAAATTTGATCGGGACATTTAATTTCACTAGCTCAAGGTCAATGATGGTCACGGTTTTTCCGTCAGATCCAAAATATTATTCATAGTTTATTTAAAAAATATATAAAATATAAATTTCAGTTATATATAACTAATTTTAAATCGATAATTTCAATCCGATTTTGATATTATCTTCAATCTTAACTTTAAAAAAATTTCAATCCATGATCGGATTCCAATTTGATCTGATTTCAGACCGATACACATCCTTAGTCGCGGAGGCCATTAAACTTCTGATGAGACTTTTTTTTTTTTTTTTAATATATAAAGTGATTTCCTAACAGAACAGATGGAGAAGAAGGCATGCACCCTGATTTCCTCCATTAAACTTCTGAGGGGAATTTTTTATTTATTTTTTTAAATCTGATTTCCTAACAGAATAGAAAGAAAAAAAAGACATGCACCCTGGTTTTAAAATAAGTTTCCTATCTTTTTGACTAAGTACTACTAATAAATTATATCGCAATAATGATAGTACTTTAATAGTAACAAAGAGTATACAGAAGCTCGTGGTGAAATCACTATGTAGTGAATCATAACATATCATATACTACATATAATAGGAGAGTGCAAAACCACATTTTTTGTTCTCGCCAAAAACCATCTTTACAACTAATAAAAGAAAAAGAAAAAAAACTGCATTGAATTAACATTTGGTCAATTCGTTAGTATATAGATATTTAAAAAAAATATTAAGTTATGGTCAATTATATATTATAATAATTTCTAAAGTAATTAATCATAGAAGTTTAAAAATATTAATATGTGATGCCCATGATAAAGGGCAATTTAACTATTAATGTCATAGTTAAAAAAAAAATCTCAAAGCATTTGATCGTGTAATTATATTGCTAATATATAATATTCATTCAAATTTGTGTACATTTATGTCATTCGTATTAACTTATGACTTAATCTTATTTTTTCTTAAAGGTTTGAAATACCAAATGCTAATTATAATTATATTCTAAATACATATGTGCATTATATGGGCTAAAATCTAATGTATAAATTAACAACAAATGGTTACTTAAGAGGGCAAATTATATTGCACCATTAGATGATCTCCCTTGCACTCGCACGGTAGTGGTTCTGGTTGCAATTATACCGTGCCATGACTTGTTTCACAATCCGCATGGAATAAACAATGACTAATTTCTACTCATAGTTGAAGAATCACTCCATCAGACAGTCTCCTTTGCATTCACACCATCAAATGCAATTCAACTTCCTCACTTATCTTTCATCATCGTCATTGATTTTCATCGTCATTGATCTCCATCGTTACCAACTGCTAATTTTTGCTCAATGCACTTATATTCATGAAGTTGATGGCAATCGGGATATTTGCCAAACCCTTAATCAAGGTTGAGTCGTGCTTCAATTTGCGATGCTATGGAATTTTCTTAAGAATTTCTCAATATTTACTAGAGCAAAGTAGTTCCATCAAGCATCAGTGTACGCGGAAGTTTCTTCATTTTTCCTTAAGCAATGGAAATTCAGCTCAATGGAGGATACTATGGTACCTTGATCAATGAGTGAAGGAACAAGGATGATCCCACTAATAAATCTAATTAATTTAATGAGCATAATATCTTTATGATAGTTTTCAGTCAATATATAGTACCAGAGTTTAATGTACTTTAATTAGCTATTTATGATAAGGAATTAAAACCTAAAAATTAGTAAATGTTGTTCACCATATAGTTTTGAGCTTTTGGTTGCAATTACAACCTAATACTGAAGTTGTTGTATTCATCTTTAGTATCAAATAAATTTGGAAAAATAGGGGTGAAAAATGTGTTTAACATTTGTGAAAAAAAAAACTATATGTGGGGTAATATATATATATATATGGGGTGGGTCACATACAAACTCTCAATAAGATAAAAATATAAGAACCAATCCCATCCATTAGATCAAAATTTAATCAACATTTAAGATTTTATTAATACTTAACAAAAAAAACTAACCCTAACCTATATCCAAACCTCTAAAACCATAAACTCTACAAACCCTCTAAACCATAAACCCTAAACCCTCTAAACCATATACCCTAAACCATAAACCCCCTAAAACATAAACCCTAAACCCTACACCCTAAATCCTCTAAACCTTCTAAACCCTAAGCCCTATACCCCATAAACCCTAAACCATCTAAACCCTCTAAACCCTAAACCATCTAATTTCCATCCAAAGGCATGCATGTTTCAACAAAAGAAAAAAACATACTAATCAAATATACATTCATTTAATTATACAATATGAGAAGGAAAAAAAATCCTCCATGATTCGAAATTTGACAATTCCTTAAATTGAACCTTATATAAGTTTGAAAAGAAACCTTCCACTATCATCTACACTACAACAAAAAGCATTAATGAACAATACCTTCATGAAGTTGAAAAAAAATTATGTCCAGCATATATACATACACTTGTAACATATAAAATAACCAATCTCTACTATATAATCCACTACAGAAAATCACCAATCTAAAGTAAATAAGATGAATAGAAGAAACAAACCTAAAACACCCTGCAATTATATGCACCAAAATTCCTGAAAAGCCCTGCAGCTCTCTGTACTAGAATTTATGTGTATCAACTCTACAATAATATGACATGTAAATGAACATAACGAATTAGACTCTAAATTAACTAAACTTTGATCAAAGGGGAAGGTTAAGTAGATGGATATACGTTTGAACCATTCAAAGCAATGTGGACATCAAAAAACTAAAACAAAAATAGGCCATTTTACACACACAAATACAAGGCAGCTAATAATATACAAGAAGATAATGTAAGAACATGAAGATACTTACTAAATCAACACTGTAAGTTGAAGATCAACTCAAGTTCAACCAGATTACATGAGTTGAATTCTCACTTAACCAATATAACTTGAACCACACAGAAATAAAAATCAGCCAAATAAAGACAAAAAATTAGGTAAAAACACACTAGATTAGATAATAATGTAACAACAATGAAGATACTTACTGGTTTAATGTTGTAATTTACAACTAATTTTCAGAGTAACTAGAGCAGAAATGTTTGGGAATAAATGATGAAAAATGAAGGAGAAGGAGCAGCGGCGATGATTGATAGAGAAAGAAAGAATGTGATGGAGGATATGGGCTTGGGTTGGGTGAAGAGATGAATGGGGATAAGAAGGCAACAACAAAGATGAGCTGAAACCGATTATAGATGTGAGGTTGAGAATGGAGGATGAAGGATGGCTGCGAAATGAGAAAAATGGAGATCGGTAAAATAGCTGAAAGATTTATTAGCTAGTTGAGAATGGAATGGAGGATGGGATTTTCGATTGGTTGAAGGCGACGAGCGAGATATATGGATGGAGTGACAAAGAAGAAAAATCCGAGTTGTTGAGGAAGGAGAGCTAGTCGGGAGAGGAAGCAAGTGAAAAAGAAGGAGCGACACTACGAGTCTACGAAAGATGCTTGGCTTTGGCTACTAAAGCGTATGTTCAATGGTAAGCATATCCAACGGTTTTCATCATCTACAATTAACTAATCTAATGCCCCAAAATAGTTCCTATATTTGTACAGCAAAAACATTCGTATAAGCTCCTATTACTTTATATATATATATATGATTTAAATTTCACAAGCGTAATCTGAGTACAATTTTAACCCAAGTTTTGAGAAGAAGAAGACTTAGAAAAACTAACGATCGATAATCTTATAGTCAATGGACAGAATAATTTCATGCAAGTTAGGGTATATGTATGATCACTATCTTATTATTTCCCGCAGGCTAGGGGTCTCATGAACGCACCTACGTACGAGGACCTATGGAAACTACCTGCCCGCACGGGCGTAGCTCAACAGTTGAAGGTATGATAAGTTGGTATAAGGGTCTTAGGTTCAATTCGTGACAGCTATAGCATGGAAATTTTAACCTTTAAATGTAGGGGTGACTTCTTATTGACACCACGGAATGGCCACTGTGTCATCGACTGTTGAATCACCGTAGTTTACTTCCTTCAAAGTTGTTGGGCCAACAATTAGAGGCCCCAAGGGCGAGGGTATTATCGCCTTTGGCACAACAATGGAAACTACCCGGTGTGTGGCTGTGCACAGCCCCCTTCATTTCCTGAAGCCTTATATGACGTGCCGCGCCCGGGACGCGAATCCAATGAGAAATGTGACGTATCCAATTGGACTGCTGGTCTTACACATAATCAGGACGACATTGTTGTCAAGTTTGACGAGGTATATAGCTTGATTTAATGAGATAAAAAATAATAATAATTGAATTTAGTGAGTCCCACCCACCTAAATTGTATGACTTCTAATAAAAATTTTTGCTCTATTAGTAACAGTATTCAAGTCCGGTCCAGCAGCTCGACACGCGTACAGTTAAGGATCGATAAGGGAATAACAATATGTATCTTTATACCCATATATATCTACATATGCGACTGGCAAGCTAACTGCGGGGGCTCTGTCGCCATTGCTGCATTAATTCGAAGGTCGACGTGCATGCTAACAGAATACTGTGAAATAGATACGTGTATGTATAAGTGAGGGAGATGACAGGGAAGACGGAAGTTAGCCACACAGCATATATACTTTCATTTAACCGACGGTGGCGAGACCCACAAAATTAATCATAATGGCTAAACATCAATAACTTATTACTACTTTTTGTTTTTCTTTTTGTTTTTGTTTTTTTGTGGGGGGGGGGGGGAGGGGCGATCCATAACTTTAAGACATAAGTTAGCTTAAGAGCATATTTTAGTTTAAGAATGAGATCGCCTGCACTCTTTATGCTATAGAATAACGGATGGCACCTCTTGTTGATCCCGCGGAAGCAGCTGTTGATTTATTATTATTAATTTTTTCATGATTTCTATGTCATCTCACGATCGGCGCTCCGGCAGCTAATTTTCATCCTGTTCTATTGCTATAGTCCTCGGAAGCTAATTAGGGCGACGTAGCCTGCCCCCCCCCCCTAATCGTTGCGAGGGGAAAAGGAAAAAAGGGACACAAACCAAACTAATAAAATAAAGTTGTTAGCATGATAGGGCGCCATCAAGTTTCCCTCTGATCAATCCATCTGTCTGGACGACCTTAGTTGGATTCCTGCATATTTGGTTGGCCAGAAACGATGCCAGAAAGACCGGCATGTACAATAATAAAAAAGCAAAAACCATATATTAAATGAAGGTATCGGTGGTGCGTACCAATCTATCACCTTCTATGAAGTGAAATGAAAGAGTGTACACACACACACCCACCCCCTACGTACAACCTTTTCAAGGTCCATCCATATATGGTTTAGATCCATAGAGAGGCGCGCGATGACAGTTGGGAGTGAATTAAATTGCTAGTGTTTACTTCGCGAGGGCTTGGCCTCATTGTGGCAGTTAGGCGGAGTACGTAAAAGGAAAAGAGGGAGAATTGGTATATACGTTTCTTTTGAAGCACAACGTAAAAGGAAAAGAGCGAGCGATCACCGTATGTTGTTGGCTGCCCAAGCTCATGTGCTCGTCATAAAAGTCACTGTCCAGCCCCCTCCCTCATACATATGTAACGTAATGTTCCTAAATAGTGAATTGACGGGTTGATATTATATTGTGCGTATATGCCATCGTCGTGCCATTCTAGCCGCGGCCTTCCAATCATAGCCGGCCGAAACGTTGTTATGCGTATCTTTCTCCTTTCTGTTTATGTATATCATAAATGTATAAAATATAAAACCAGGAGGAGTTGAACAAATAATGTTTTGATACTCAAAATCACAATCTTGGCCACTAAGTTATAGCCTTACCCATGCATTATTATTATTATTATTATTATTATTATTATTATTATTATTATTCATATCTAGTTATAGTATGAATTATGTTGGTTGTAGAAACAGTACAGAATCAAGCCGGAGTTAAGATGTGTTGTATCGGGATATCTAAAAAAATTTCAATATTAAATCCGAGAGCATGCATCGTTGCGCCATGGTAATCCGCTACCCTAAAAGTGAACTCGACCCAACTATAATGCAGTCGCTTCAAGCCGTTCTCTCCCAAGGGGTACACAACTTTCCTCCTAACTTGTACATTTTAGGCTGGACGAATGGAGAAATAATGCATAATCATTGTGGAGCCTAGAAACCTGAATCTTAGTTTTATATGGAGTGGTTTAGCCTCTCCGAGGGTTGAACTTATTGTTTGGTTTGCGGTCCAGCAGAGGCTTAATACTAAAGATATATTAGCTAGATTTCAAATTATGGAACCTATGGAAACAGGGTGCCCGTTTTTTAAGGTAGAAAGAGAATCGATGATCCATGTGCTTCTTCATTGTATTGTGGCAAGGAAGATTTGGTACGATATTTGTGATTGGTTGGGCGTTGCATGGGTAATCTCGGGCTCTATTGAGGAGCATGCTTATGTTTGACTTGGCATAAAAGGAATCGGGTTGAGGGGAGATCTCTGGCGTACAGCTTTCTTCGCTATAATTGGAGCTATATGGGAGTTTAGGAATAAAGTGGTGTTTGATAACTTCAAAGTATGCGTTAGATGGTTGATAGTGCTCATTAAAGTTAGGATAGACTCCTAGATTAAAGCGAATAGGAGCCTTCTTATAAGGCTGTCTTGTATTGCCGATCTTGTTAGTATCTATATATATAAAAAAAAATGCATAATCATTGCTCAAGACTAGAGGATCACGATTAGGTAACGATTAATTAATTTCTTAGCTTTTCTGTATCTAATAATTTAACATCTACTGTAAATAAATTAATAGATAAAGTGGAAGAGAAAATAAATTGAACACCCACTCTCAATACATGAAATGTAGCCAATGTTCATTACCAATGGATAATGAATAGAGATAAAGTAACCGATGTCCACCATCAATGGATAGAGCAATGAAAGAGAAAGCAATGCGACAACTATCCACGATCAAAGAAAAATTAGTAGTAAAACTATAACTGCCAATTAATGACCAATGAAAATTGAAGATGTAATGACTAATTAATGAATAGTGAAAATGAATATGTAATTGTTAGTAAATTAATAATTAACGGAGTGGAAACAATTAAAGTGATCGAATAAAGAAACCATGTCCCAATAAGAAGTTAGCTCAGATTAAGTTACTCAAACCCAAACTCGAGCAACATAGAACTTTGTTTCTTGTAGTGACCCAAATTTATGGTGACAACATGCCATGCCTAAGGAATTGGAAACAACTATTGATACATAGAATATAAATACAAACCGATACCTAAATCCTAACCACAAAACTAAGACCTCATAGGTAATTATCTCTATATAACATATTCTTTATGATTGATATAAATATTGATAAGAGGAAGGTTGGAGTATTCTTAGGGCTTGTTTGGTATGTAAGTAATAGGGGTGGAAAAAATTTCCCCTATTTTATGTCTTTTATATTAAGTATTTAATAATAGTAAATATGTTTTAATAAAATACCCATTTTAGATCAAATTGAGATCTAAAATGAGTATTTATTAGAACAAAAATATTTAATTTTAACTAAATTATACAAGATATATAAAATATAGGAGTAATTTTTCCACCTCTATTACTCCATATAACGGTTTTACGTCAACCGTTATTAAAATTCTCGTGCAAAATTTCACCTTGCACTTGTAATAACGGTTATTACATAAAACCATTATTAAAACTTCCCGCGCATTAATTTTCACGCATTTGACGACGGTTTTCGAACCACCGTTATTAATGTCCCGTTATTATTTCCTGTTTCCGTAGTAGTGCTAACCAAACGAGCACTTAGTTGAATATTTTATGCTCCAACAACCACTTTTTTTTGAAATTTATATTGTTTTTAGTAAATTGATTGATAAATATATTAATGTAATTGACATTAACAGTTATCACTTTCCAAAATATATTTAGTTATGAAATTGTTGATGTAACTTCTAACTACTTAGCTCATTGAAGTGGAAGAATCTAGACGCCCATTTTGTGGGAATGAGCAAGAGTTGGTGAATCACCTCTTCTTTCATTGTAGAGTGACAGGAAAACTATGGTATGAGGTATTTTAGTGGCTTGGGTACTCTTGGGTAATGCCAAATTCCACAATTGATTCAACTTTAGCCTGGCTAGGTCTTGCAGCAAAGGTTTCCATGGTAGAATTTGGATTGCTACTCTATTTTGTGACAATTGGCCCAATATAGGAACGGTCATTGAAAGTTATGCCCCATTTATGAATTGGTTATTGGTGATTAAAAGGACGAGGAGTGACTTTTGGATTAGAAATGGACATGACAAATGTGACTATAGAATGGATGATATAGTACACAACATTCACGCACTCATGTAAGAATGTAAACGTGGTGGATTTGATCCAAAATTTAATGGGTTTTATTCGACGGATATTTAAATGGATATTGATAAACAGATACAGATACGACCGGATATGGAAGATGCAAAAAAAAAATACCTGTCAGATTTGGGTATGGATATGGGTATGGAATATCTATATCCGTACCCCTACCCATACTTGTATCAATATTCCTATTTTTCTGATATATAATTACCATTTTACCCTTAATTTTAAAATAAATAGAGTATAAATTAAGGCTAAAATTATCATTTGCCTCAACTCTAAATGAATTTATATGTTAGATAATGGATTTATCCACTAGATAATATCCATTAATGGGTAAACGAATAGTCCTTCGAGTAACAGATATCTAACGGATATAGATATAGATGTGTTAATAGATATTCGTTCGGGTATAGGTATGAATTTGGGCACATATTTTCTTATCGGGTATGGATACGAGTATGGGTATTCTCGCCCCGAACCGATCTTGTTTATATTCCTACACTCATGTAAATTTAGATGGTTTTAATGTTGCTTCCTATGGAAGCTCTGGATCATTCGGGTCAGATAAAGTCGGAGAAGCAACTACAAAACGTAAGTCCGAAAGGGTATAGTAGCTGTCTAATTCCTTTTCCCGATCATCATCGTTGATAGGTAGTCTTTATGTTTGTATTGGCTAGTGGCTTTATTGAGTTTCTTTCTTTTTTCCTTCGGTTCAGTTGAGTCCTCAAATATATGAGGTTTCTTTCTACCTTTATATTGGCATATGTTTGACCATCATTTATTAAAAAAAATTGATATTCTGAATTACTTTTTAAAAATAATTATTTAATATAATTACTTATTTTATAATTTTTTTATTCTAAAAATTTCTATAAAAATATTTATATGACATAATTACTTTTCATTAGTAATATATACTAGACACACTACAGTAAAATCGTTTAATAGCGACGGTTAAATAAATATTAGAGACGGTTAAAAACCGTCACTAAACATTTACCGACGGTTACATAAACCGTCGCTATTCGCACCGTCGTTAATGTATTAGCGACGGTTCTAAAACGTCGCTATTAAGCTTTACCAACGGTTACAAACCGTCTCTAAAACCGTCGGTAGTAAATATAAGTTAATATCATCCATCCATATTTAACTCTTCCTATGAGATAACCTGTGAAAAAATATATTAATATTAACCTGTAATGATTTATATCGGACTTTTTTCTAATAATACACATTTGGTATATATAATTCATAAACCTGCATTAGCAATATTTCATTGAAAGTTTTATATACTAATATATGTTCAACAATGTCCAAAATGACAGCATAGCTACATCAATGTCTAGACTACATTTGTTCGAAATGTACATATATATCAATTTAACACCTAAGGTCATCCATTACAAAATGTCGAATACAAAATATAGCCGTCCGGATCCAAATAAGTCAGTGTTTGCCTCCGTTGTATATATACACCTAGGTTGATGTGTATATATGTTGGTGTCCTATGTAGTATCTTCAAATACTTCACTGTAGCACAAAAATATATATCGATAGTTAAACAACATTATAAATGGCATAAATTCTTTCATTGAATAATAAAGCATTAACTCTTGTATTTCATAGGAAAATAGTTGCCCAAAGCTTTATACTCCATGACTTATAGCAATTACATCCAGCTAATCGTAGCAACTGAGCAAAAAATCAGCAGCATCATGAAACCTCTAGAGCAGCCAATTAGTTTGCTTGGAATGAAATTTTCTCACCTCAGCATCCTCCCACCTAAAAGGGATGAATTCTCTAACCTCTTGCATGACAAGAGGAGGCCAAGATGAACATTTGATCTATTTTGGGTTTTTACAGTGAACATCAGTCATGCAACTAAAATGTATACATATTTTGCTGAATTGCCCGCAATGATACACTAACCTTGTATGAGCAAGTTATTATATGGCATAAAATATTGATATGATATTGCAACCAATAATCTCAAGACTCTGGATTATCGAATGCAGAATATCTAGCATGTCTAGATTCAACAAATGCAGTGTTAAGTAATGTTTCATCCCTACTCTTTCCAACCGGATTCAGATGCAACAAAAAAGATCTGATGCAACACCATAGTAAGAACATGGTGGTGGCAGATCTACAATCAAACTATTCTAATCATTCCAGTCGTATCAATCTGCACCTGTACATCAATCATAAAAAAACCAACTAGAAAATTTCTGCGCTAACCACTCAACCTACTGCAGATGTGCTTCATTAGGAATCTATTTAGCAACAACCTAGGAGATTCTTCAAAATGGAATTCCATACCTGGTTGCTCTGCTGTGCACTTACCATTCTTGTTGGCTCTCTCTTCTGCCATCATTCATGTAATTTACCACAAGAGGAGAAAACATGGAAAAGTTTTGCAGGGATAATGTTATGTAGCTTCGTAAAGTATTTGTACAGATTGAAATTGATGTTGTTATCAATATTGTAAAGACTTTGAAAGCTTAAGTGGTATCTATGATTCTTACAACGGAACATGGTCAAATAGATAGGCCAACCTATGATGCCTGTAATGTTCCCAGTTGCTTTCTAGAACCAGTTTTAACTTATGATAATATTTCAGAACATGGTCAAATATTTCAGGTTGTAGGATATTCTTTATGTTGAAGAGCTGCTGACCTTGAAGGATTATTCAGATTATATGGGTTAAATGTTATTTTTAGTTACACGAGCTAATGCTGTAACTAAAACCAACAAAACCAACCGATGTATATATGTTTGGAATTGATGATCTGTCAGTTCTCAATTCTCATGACTCGGACTATGTATACTTTCATTGTAAAAGAGAACTACATTACCCAAATAAAATAAAATATTATATAAAAGGACACGTTGTATACCGACAATTTTATAAAGCAACAATTCCATTTCTATGTCAAATTTCGCTTGCTAAACCCCTGAGACCAGGGCAAAAAAAATACATGGTTCATATAGAAGCCACTTGATACAAAAGAGAAACTGGAGGAAGAAACTCACTAGTGGATATTTCTTAGCACTGTAGACTCTCCAGATATTCAAGAATTTTGATATCCTTCATAGCATCTTGGCTTTCTAACTGCTGCTATCACCAGATTTTTACTAAAATAACTTGTCCATGTGGAAGTGTTATGGTCAATATTTCACTTTCACTTGAAATTATACTACCAAAGTGAGTGAGCCACTATGCAATGTAGAAACAGATGAATATCAAGTTTGGTTTGGCTTTTTAGTCCCTAACTGTGTACAAGGTTGCACAGAAATGGGAACGGAAACGAATAAAATGGGAAAACAAGGATAAACTCAGGAAACAGAAATGTATAAATTATACACACACTTATATATTGTATTAGATTAAAGATTCTCATTCTATGGATCGTAAATGTGATTATAACTGCATTATGGTAAATAATTTATTAATGTTAATCCTTCATTCACACAACTAATGCTTCACATTTGATTATCAGGTAAGTTTTTTCTTCTTTTTTTACCTTTAAAAACATACCCAAACGAGGAGTTGTGGCCAAAGATTTTACTTTAGGGCAAGGAAACGACAGGGAGTGCTAGAACCGGTTTCCACTGATGTATTTGTCTATAGAATGGCATCCAACTACCATTTCCATGCAACATAGACTATATATATACACACACAACTAAATGCAACAGCCATTAGCTTTCACAAATCAAGCCTCGGTCTTACAACTGTGTGCAGCATAGGTTAGACCATCGTATAAATTCTTTCACCTGTAAGTTATTCATTGATATTGATCTTATAGGCAAAACAATCGTGAATACCTAGCATCTACGGCTCTCTCTCTAATGGAGAACATGCGAAAACATGTGTACTTGCTTGTAGCTAATCTAAGGGTTCACGGTTATTTGAATAACATAATGTTCAAAGATAGAGTGACTTTTCTGAGCAATGTTATGCGTGTTTTGCACATAGTCGCATGGTTTTGCTGCATTATACCCTAATACTTGTTTAGAATGGGGAAAAATATCAAGTACACGAGCTAATGCTGTAACTAAAACCAACATATATACAGGCATGTTCTGAAACCAACATAAATATCAAGAACATGGTCAGCATATATACACGAGCTAATGCTGTAACTAAAACCAACAAAACCAACCGATGTAACTACAAATTAGGGAGAAGCTAATGCTGTAACTTATAATTAGGGCTTCGAATTTACCTGTAACCCAATTACACGAGCAGCCGGGCGGCGATGGGAGAAGGAAGCAAGCCACGAAAGGGACAGGCAAGGCTGAAGCAGGGCAGCGATGGGAGAAGGAATGCTGAAACAGGGTGCACGTTTTACTAATTCGAGAAGGGAAGAAGGCAAACGGGAAGGGGGAGAAGGGAGCAAGACGCGCGTAAATCAGACATTAGCCGGCAACAATGGGGAGGGAAGAAAGCACGGGAGGGAGAGGGTGCGGCTGAAATTTTCGAGTGGGCGGGCGAGTTTTGTTTTGGGGTCAAAATTACCGACGTTTTAAAACCGTCGCTAATATACCCACGGTTTTAAACCGTCGCTAATATACCAACGGTTAAAAACCGTCGCTAATGTTAATATATTTTTTACCGTCAACAACGGTATCGTAAACCGTCGCTAATTAAACGTCCCTATATACCGTTTTTACCGTAGTGACAAGCTATTAAGCTTATTACCCTTCATAAAGACATCCAGACGTGATAGTGATAAATGGATACAGAAAAAGGTCGAAATCAGAAACCCAAAAAGTCGGCCACACAGTTACAAGTTCATATTTAGTAGCCTAGTAGTAGTAGGTACTGTCATCTCACTGCATTTATTTATTTCATTCACCACTTGCCTTACATAAAAAGTGTGTTTTTGTCCATGTGTAATAGAAATACGGATAAGAACCGACAGATAACATGTTATGATGGCAGTCTGGAAGAAATCATGCATGCATGAAACTCATCATGCATAGACTCGATCCTACGCATTTTGAACTCCAAGGCGAGACGACACATATTTGGATCAAATACAAAATAAAGTTACATTTCAAATTAATAATTCAAGAGGAAGAAGAAGAAAATAAAAAATAAAAATAAAGGGGAACGAATAAAAACACTTTCTTTTTTTAGTTATGTTTCTGATCGATGATGGTGATCATCGACATATTCGATTCACCATTATCGATCACGATCATTTCTTCGTTTTTTTTTTTGCCCTTTTTTTTTGTCCCTTGATTTTGATATCGATCTCTATCTTCATCTCAGTCCATATACTTGATTATCGATCGTAGACAGCTAGCTGCAGCAACGTAGTAGACTTGACTTTATTTTAGAGTTTGATAACTTCAGGAATATGAACAGGATACTTATGAATACAGTCAGCCCACGGACCCTCATAATCAGCCTCTTTCATACTTCTCAGACACTGCCAAACAGCACTATTACACTTAAATCCACTCCCAAACGCAATCTGCCAGACACGATCACCTTTCTTCATCCTCCCTTTCGCTTCAAGATAGTTCAACTCATACCACAGCGAACTCGAACTCGTATTACCAAACCTATGTAGAGTCATCCTCGACGGCTCCACATGTTCGGCACTCAACGCTAGATTCTTCTGTAATTCATCGATCACAGCTCTCCCACCAGCATGAATACAGAAATGATCGAACGCTTGCTTGAAATCAGGTATGTACGGCTTCCATTTTGGATTTATCAGTTTCCGACCGATGAGCGAAAACAGGAAGAGCAGCTGCTCGGAGGCCGGCAGAACCAACGGACCGATCGTCGTGATATTGGATTTCAACGCTTCTCCCGCGATCGCCATCAGATCTTTGGATAATGATATCCCGACCATACCTTGGGAATCCTCTTCTTCGTAAACGCAGCGGTAGGCTTTATCGTCGGCGCCTTTGTGTGTGCGGACGACATGAAGGAGTCGGTATTTGGCGCGGCGTTTCTCTTTGCGTTTGTTGGATAAAAGCATAGCAGCACATCCCATACGGAACAGACAGTTTGGCAAGAGCATGGCACGGGATTGACCGCGGTAATAATTCGGCGTAATAATCTCTGTGCTGATAACTAACGCGTAGGAATTCGGGTGTACTTGCAGCAGGTCACGCGCTAAGTCGAGTGAAATCGGACTCGCGGAGCATCCCATACCGGATAGATTATAGCTCTTAATGTTACTCCTCATCTTATACTTATTCACTACCATAGCGGACAGCGACGGCGTCGGAGAGAACAAACTGCAGTTGACGATCAAGATATCGATGTCTTTGGCCTTGACGCCGGTTCTCTTGAGCAGCTGATCTATGGAGGAGAATATGACGAGCTCGGCTTCACCGCGGGCAGCTTCCATGGTCGGATCAGGCGGAATGTAATGAATAGCAGGTGGCAACGAAGTCTCTTCACCAAGCCCTGATCTTTCTAGAATCCTCATTTGGAAATCGACTGATTTCGGATTTTCTTTCAGGTTCAATCTAGAATGTTCCATGAATGTTGCGAATGGGACGCGGAAAGTGACGGGAGGTTTAAAGCAAGCGTAATCGACTAGGTAAACAGAGCGTGGTTTGGACATGAAGTAGACGGTTGAGATGAAGACGACTAGGAATGAGGAGCAGAGGGCTTGGATGAGATTGAGATGGAGGGAGTTGATTGTGTCTACGATTTCTTGTGGACCGATTCGGAGGATCTCGATTGTTATGCTTACCATGATTGGGATGAGGAGGAAGGTTAGGATGTGGTTAACTAGGTACTGGTAGCCTAGCTTCACGTACTTGAGCTTCACTGACTTGTTGCTGCTCATGCTGTGGCTTTCATCCATTTTTGTTTTATTTGACACCTTTTCCCCCCTCTCTCAGTACTCCAATGTAGGATACAATTCCTCCACTTCAGGAAGATCGAGGAGGATATATAGTGAGGGAGTGATTGTTGGAGGGAGGGGGAGAGAGACGATCGGGTGGATTATAAAGGCTGGCAAGCTAGGTCGGAGGAGTAGAGGGGCCGGTGGGGAAGACCGGCAGTAATGATATTAATGAGTGAGCTATAGGGCAGATGGAGGGAATAAATGATCCAGCGAGAGGGATTACTTCCACTCTCAACGTCAAGCTGCGATTGCGAGTTGGCCTCTCTCTTAGCTGGAGGACCTTCCACTAGTGATTTATTAGCTAGGGTCAATTTTTAGGTGCATGCAAATACTCGATCGTTATGAACTTGATATATAGTGAATGAAATATGTAAATGTAAGACTATACACACTCAATTATCACTAAATAGACACAAACAATTATCACTAAATAGACGCAAAATCAATAAGCTAGCTAGGCCAATATGTATCTCCATCTATTGGGTGTGGCTTACATTTAGGCTATATTTGATTCTAATAAAGTTTTTTTTTATAAAAAAGATTAAAATTAAAATATTTTCTTTTAAATTTTCTATAAAGAAAATAAAATAATTAATATTTAACAATTTTATTCCTCACTTTTTTTCTATCTCAATATCATATGTAAACCAAATACAAAAAATTATTTTCATCTTTTTTTTTCTTTTCTTTAAAACTTTTCAAGAATCAAATGGAGCCTTAATGTAATCAGCATAGGAGCTATATATGTTAGAGGTGGTGGTTGTTACCGTGGCTGCATTCTGGCAGTCCCAAATCATTAGATGTAGGGGGAGTATTGTCTTCTTTTTATTTCTCTTCTTTTAAGCTTAGGTTTAAGCTCAATAACTTGGAGATCGATCAAATGAAGGACCAACCCATACACACAAGCGCAATGTTGTGTGTAGTGTGGTAGTTTTAAAACTTGTTTGATCTAGTATTGGGGTGTCCACTAATACAAAACTCTCCGATTTTAAAACTAGCATATTGACCGGGGTTGGACCGGTTGAACCAGTTTGACCCACTATACCCTAAATATTATCGTTTTAGTTATAGGAAGGAATTCAAGGGCGAATGTACATAATCATTTTTTGAATAAAATTAATTTTGAATCAAAATATGATCGGACTGATTTTTGGTCCAGTTTTTAAACACAGGCTTTGAGAGAAGTGGATTAGTGAGTCATTTCCTTTTCTACGTTTCAAGCTGTCCTTTTCTTTATAAATCATGATTTAAACTTCAACTATTTGAAATGAATAGACTAGCCTTTCGTAACTCACCCTCTACTTTTCTCATCTTCCAATTTCACTTCTTTGTTTTTTACACATAAATTTTTTGGGCATTGATTTGTAATTCCATTATTCTCTTTCATTAATATATGAGAACGAGGGTTGCTATGTTAACCTTAGGAGTGAGATAATTTAAGAATCGCACTATGGTCTATTAAAATTTTCACTTTAGGGTAGTGATATACACTTATGGCATAGGAAACACATTAGATAAATTCTTCTAATGCTTTACATTTTGATCTTTATTATTGTGTATTTGTTGTCTTTACTAATATTTATCCAATAGTTTGAAGCAAAAAAAATTAGCAATATATGTCATAAAATTCCTTTTTTTTGTTCAGGAGATTATTGAGTTTTAGTTCACTCGGTATCATTACGATCAATGGGTTTCAAATTGTTTGATGCTCTAGTTTTAGTTATTCTATGTTTGATTGTTCATTCTAGTTCAAACTTATTATTGCTTATCTGATGTCCAAAATGTTTTGCCTAATGATGTGCTTGGATTAATTTGGATTTAGTATTGTTGACTTTGCTTTTCTGTTGGATTGAAAATTTTATTCTAGTTATTATTCTATTGAATGTATGGAGTATTAGGCTAAACCATATACACATAGAGATAATGTCGTTGTAATACCCCATAATTTGGACTTATAATGTGTAAAATTCATATGCTTGAAAATGATTTGAAGATGTTTGATCTTGCCTTGAATATGTATGTTGGATTTTATTTGCAAAAGATTTGGAAAATTTTGGAAAAGAAAGAATAAAATGATTCTATTAGCATATGAGTAGATTAGTTCTATGGGTTGATCTACTAGTCCGTTGTTTTCAGTCAAGGCTTTTGGTTTAGGGTAACTAGTCAACTAGTGTGGGAAACTAATTGGTAGGTTAAAACATATTGATGGGTGCACTAAATTCATTGACCGATTTGCCCGACCTCAATAATTTTTGAAATTTGATTTTGATGGGAAAATTCTTCTAAAAATCATGAATCTTGGTAATCAAGCTTCAATTTGTTTATAAACCCTCTTTGATAATTTTTGGCCATTAATCTGAACTCCTTCGCTACCCCAAATAGATTTGTGGACTTAAGTTGACAAAAGAGGATGATAACCTCACACTTTGTCTCTTTCTTCCTCTTTATTCTATATAGGTCTAGGTAGACAATTTTATTCTAGATAATCCTTGCAATATTTTTCCCTTCTCATGTTTAGATTTTTTTAGGCACATTTCCTTAAAATGTTTCAGCCATCACCATTTGACCATGGGATAAGTCACTCCATTTCTTGAGAAATTTGCCCAAATTTTCTAGAATTCAAGCGAAAGAATTAGGGTTTTGATGTGGTGTACATATAACCTTCTTTTCCCATCAAATTATGGGTATATTAACAATAATAATTCTCATTTTTCCTCATTTTTCTCTTAGCCACCACAATCACTTTATTTTCCCATCCTTTATGTCTCCACAACTCTGTCCTTTTTATTCCCCATTTCTAATCTTATTTACCTCTTCTGATACTTCTTCTGACTCTAACTTGTTTTACTTTTAAGCAAGATAGGGTTAGACTTAGGAAAAAGATTGAGGATTTAACTAGTTTTCCTTAATGTCCACTTTGGTGAGATGATATCTTCTATTTTCTCCATATCCTATGGTTTTTGGGTTTTATGTTGTTTTAAGGAGATTTTTCTAAGTTTTAATATTTCTTCTGTGGTGTTTGAGGCTTAAGCTTTTTGAGCTGAAGTTTTTCCTCATTTGTGTGGTTTTTCTAATGTTCATTAGGTAAGTCAATCTTTCCTTGAAATGTGGAAAAATGAGCATGTGGGTTAGTGGTTTAAATATTTTTAATTTTTTATAATTACATGATAGTAGTGGTACTATAGTAATTCATACCATGAGTTGTGCTATAATACATGTGTTTGATGAATCTTGAAAATGTAGCATGATTTAGTAGTTTAACAAGTGTAATCATAGTTTTTATAATACCTAATTATAGGGAGGTAATATGGTTAGTAGTTAAGATCTGAATCATGCGTGGAATTGCATGTTCATATTGTTTATGCACAAAACCATTGATTGGTTTGGTTGAACCAATCAACTAGTCTATATAATAATTGAATAGTTAACCGAATTGATTCACTAGTATGTCTATGGTGATTTTTGTTTTGGCCTCGATTTGAAACCATTGAATGGTTTGGTCAAACAAATTAATTAGTCTTTAGAATAGTAGAACTATTAGCCAAACTGATCAGTCGGTATTTTGTGGTATTTTTATTTTGGTCTTGGTTTGAACTTATCAATTAGTTTAGCCAAACCAGTTGTTTAGTCTTTAGAAGATTCAACTAGTTTGACAAACTAATTGTTGACTATTTTGATTGAAAGGCTAGGGTTTGGCTGCTCTAAATTGATTTATTTGCTTCTTTTTAACCTTCTGTTGGTTTGAGACTTGATATTATGTGATGGTATGATTCTTGGATGATGGAAATTAACTTCCTAGCATGAATTAATTAACTTAATTAGTGGATCAAATTGGTTAATTATTGATGGTATCACCACTAAGTGCCCTTAAAGGGTTATACTAGATAATTTGGAATGATCATGTGGTTATAGTGGATTTGGTATGTGAGCCTTTTTTGGAATATGAAATGGTTAATAAAACATTAATCATTTAAATTGGTATATCATGGAAACTGGTATAAGTTTAGGTAATCCAATCCTTAATTAGCTATAGGGGTTAGTCTAATCTTTGGCGTATTTATTTTCCTTCGGGTGTGATTCTAGTTGCTCCTAATACCTTTCCTACTCTAGAAACTAATGATGTTCTAAGGGGTATCGATACTAAAGGGATGGATCACCTAGGTGGTTTATTTAGCTTCAACTAAACTTTATGTCCCTTGGTAGTTCCCGTGGCTTTGGCCTAACATTATATCCTTTGATTATTAGTTTGTCTTCTAGGGGTATTGAGGGATATATAAGTAAATGAGTTAATAGTTCTATAAAATTGTAATCCTAATCTCATATTTGGATAAACATAATAGACCTTAGGGTTTGTCTAGTAGTTTCCACCATTGGTTGCTACTTCACATGATCATATGTTGTTAACCATGACTTGAGAATTTTTTTAAAATCATGTGGAATTATGAATTTCCTACACATGGTTTGAAACATGACATTATGTGATTCCTATGTCTATTCTTTATCATGATACTATCTTATTCCATGAGCATGATTAGTTTACTAGGATAAGAAATTGATGTTAGTAGATTATTTAAGTTGGTATGTTACAGCATGACTATGAGAATGATTTCCAATATGATCTTTGTGGTTTTTCATGACCAAACATAGTAAACAATCATAAGTAGGTAATTTAGCTTACTCAATAAATATCTTACTTATGTGTCCATTTGATTGGTCACCTACTTAATCACATGAGCAAGGAACTATGTGCAAGTATTTGTGGTTGGCTAGTAGTTGGCTTATTATGTGTTTCGGTATAGGGTAACTCAGCATGCACTTTTGATGGTTACATTTTTTTGGGGCTTGATAGACCCAATTGTTATAGTCATACCATATTTTCTAATTTTCCATCTCAATGAACTTTAGTTGTTCGGACCCAACATGGTCTTATTTTATAAACCCTAGCGCTTATTATCTTTTATGTTATCTATTTTAGAGCACTTTATTTATTATGTTTTGGTTGATTGGATACTTAACCTTTTATATAATATAGGATGAATGGAATGATTTTTATCCAATGTTAGCTATAGTGATAGCACCTTAGTTTTCCTTAGCAGTATTTCCATATTTCTACTTTCATAAATGTGTTAAAAAATAAAATTTTTAGTAGTGGAAAATGGGCGCATTACAGTTGGTATTAGAGTTTTTTGTTAAAACTTTCTCAACTTCTCAAACATCTTGAGTTGATACCCTGAGTTGGTGTCAAGGTGTTTCAAGTTTGAAATTTACTATAGATTTTTTTTAAAGTTGAGCTTTATTAATTTTCAAACTATTTTCAAGTATTAAATTCCAAAACCCAAGTGTTTTCAAATCCATAATAGTCCATAAGCGAGAGTGTGAATGTGTTTTTAATAACATTAAGTGTTGATTGATGTTGTGCGGACCTTTCTATTTGATAATTATGTTAGTTTTGATTAACTCTAATCATTAGGAATTGATGGATGTCAATTGTTGTTTCAAGCACACTAAGGCATTCATAGAGACTATTATCAAGTATATGGAGGGATAGAATCAGGCTCCACTACCACCACCATTCCCGCTAGTACTTACACCAATTCTAGAGGTGGTGTAAGTTGTTCCTCAAAGAGTTGAATATTTGAATATTAAAAGAGAGGGAGATTTGGTGGGATGAATAAGAAGAATAATGATCAAAATCTTCAAGCAAGATTCAAAGAAGATTGGAAGAATGTTATAAATTTTCAAGCAAGATTGAATGAAGATTGAAATAATGACATTAATCTTCAAGCAAGATTGAAGGAAAAATTTAAGAAGTTTAAATTTGAATATTTCTCTAAGAAGATATTCAAAGTACCTATCTAAGATTACTCTGAGTAGTCTTAATTAGAAATATTCACTCACAAAAGAGAGAAAAATCCAAGTATATTACTTGTATTAGATTCAAATAATCAATGTTCATTTGTTACAATGTGTCCACTATGCCTTATATAGGTTGTTAAACTTTGTTAATTAGCACACTAAGGTGCCCAAAGTAATATAAACATGGTTAACTAGCACAATAACTAGTAAATTAATATAATACTGACCTATATAATACATGAATCAATCAAAAAATTATTACAAATAAATTTAGCTAATTATTACATGGAAATAACTAATAATTTTCCTAATTTACATAAAAAATGATAATTAAGTCTCCTTGACTTGTAAGTTTGACTTCCATGTATAATAGCTTCATTTAACTTGTAATCACTTGTAACATATGAAATCTTAAATGTGTTGACATCTTGAAATGTGTTAATCTTTTCCTTCTGAATATATTACATACCTGCAACAATTACTTAAAGTGTACTTGTTAAGGTTAGTAACATTATTAATATTATCATCAAAGAGATATATTATAATAGGCTCCATAACTAAGTATGTAAATGTAACACTCTGATTTTTACTAATAAAAAATTTTATTTTATAGCGAAAGTATATAAATAAAATATTGGGGGTTACTACTGTAATTAATATAAGTCTAGTTTATTCAACCATCCTTACATGAATCACAATGCTAAAACATTTATAGTAACATAAGGAAATTAGAAACGAAAAAAGCATTTGTAATACACTAATGAGTTTGGAGATTAACTTCTAATTACAATAAATAAAATACAAAATAAGGGATATCAAAGATCAAGAGTCCAAAAAAGGTATCCGGGGAAATATAACCACCAGATAACATTACTCTTCACCCAACCAACCATTGCAAAGAGGGTCACTCATCCCCACATAGTGCATCATAGGCCCCATAATAATCTAAGGAATCTTCTAAGATGTGCACATAAGAATTAGGGTCTCCTTCTTATAAGAATGAGCAACACCCATAAAATGGTGGTCAATATACTACGTACTAAATAGGGAACAGATCTATTAAAGTAGGGATACAAATAGCACATTCTTCATAACAAATGATAAGTATATAAGCAATAAATGAACCATCTCATAAGGTAAGTAATGATCCTGGTCTTTTTATTAGATATCATCCATTTTCATACTTTTATATACAATGTGTGTAGGAACCCCACTATTCTTAAACTGGTGGAATGGTGTGAAACACATTATCAGGGATAAAACAACTAAGCTACTATTGTAATCCATTGGAATGGATCTAGAAACATCACCTACTTAAGACAAAACACTCTCGAGCCACTATTCTCTTCTGTGGAACAGAATATAAAAAAATCACCTTGGTTCTAACTCACATATTCATCCACTTTAAATCATTATTTTCTTTCCCGTAGGTTATATTGTTATTTTTTTATTTCACGATGAGTAAGGACTCCACTATTCTTAATTTGGTGGAATAGATTGAAACACCTTCTCGGGAAAAAGCACTCTCGAACCACTATTTTTTTCGGTGGAACGGATATTAAAAACATCACCTTCTTAAGATATAATGCTCCTGAGCCACTATTCTCTCTGTTGGAATGGAATATAAAAACATCATTGTGGCCCTACTCATGTGTTATATCACTTCAAGAAGTGGTTACTATCTTATTCATGATTAATTCTCAAGCATTAAACACATAAAAGCAAGTAGACACATAATGTAGGTTAAAGTCCTTAAATCTCTTCAAACCCTAATTATAAACTCCTTAGCATTCATTTTTCCATATTTATTATTCGACCAAAAATTATAATATATCATTCTTAAATATCATCATCATTATTATACTTATATTTCATAGTCTAAATCCCATATTATACACATACAATAATCTTATCCCAAGGTATTACTCATAGAAATATCCAAAAACCCTAATATGACATATTAGCCATAATTCACCCCATGAGACTTATATGGTTGCTAAGTTCAATAAACAACCTCATAAGGTCAATCATTAGCAAAATTTATAGAATCTGAAAACCTTTAGATTTCGTTACACATGGAATGGTAACATTATTGTTTTAAGATATTATACCCTACTTAAACCATTATTTCATTGAAGGACTCCAAAACAAATGATAATACCTACAAAAATTTGTCAGGATATCATTATTATATTTTAACCCACTTAAAACATAAAATACCATAATTTCCTTATTATCCCATAATAACAAAAATACCCTTAAGAATAAGCAATAACCTTTATTTCATAAAATCTTGTACCTTCCACACACATTATTTTCTGAATTCACCAGCACCATCCTACCTCATAAATATGCTTATTTCCATTTATCATAGCTTATTTAGCCCATATTTCATGCCATAAAATATATTCCCACAATTATGTCATTATCATAACAAAATCATAACTATACCTTTTTCCCATTCTTAATTTCTTTCAAATATAATATCCATATCATCACAAAATATCATGATCAACATATATTAAGTCATACGGTAACAATATCATGAAAAACACACTTAACCAAGAAAATAACATAATACCCTAAATATTGATTAATATCCTTACCAATTGGGACACCACGCTGTAGGCACATAAATCCTAGACTTTGTTCTCCAAGATTACCAGAATAGAACCTACGAATAACAACAAAATCCACTATTAGGCTAGAAGAGCACAACCAAGGGAGAAACTAAGGTAAAAAGGGTGAAAATGGAGATAAATATTGTAACACCCCGAGTTGACACGACCACGCGGGGGCTACCTTGAAGTGCTTTCGGATTGATTGGCTGGCCCCACAGATCAACACGAGTCCTTTCAGTGCGCTTTGTCCTCACTCACGCACTTTCCGAGAAGTTTTCAGAGCTTCCCAGAAGGTCACCCATCCTAAAATTGCTCCACGGCCAGCACGCTTAACTGTGGAGTTCTTAGGATGAAATCACCAAAAGGATGGTATACCATATTGATATAAGTAGCTATTGATGGCATGCATGACGGGGAATATTGAGAGTGGTGGTGACTTTTAGAGTTTTATTTATTATATTAATTTTAATAGATTTTTCATAGTTTCAATTGTAGGAACATTTTCAGTTCAATTGTTTTGAATTAATAAATATATTTTATGTGTTTTCTTATTTTATCTAGCCTTAGCAGCTAGTGTAAGTAGATTAGTGGTGTCAACTTACACTAGTTTTGGCGGTAATACCCTCATTGTTTTTAGGTTCTGCATATACTTATCTTATTTTCTAGTTAATTGGTTTTGAAAAATGGGGGTGTTACAAAATGGTATCAGAGTGAAACCGCGACCGTGAGCTGAACTTGGATGTGTCAGTCATTCACCTAGCGGGACGATTCTTGGGACGAAATGTATTGAGACAGTCATTGGTTGAGGCGCAACGAGGACGTTGCATTCTTTGAGTGGGGGTGAATGTAATACCCCAATTTGAGCGGAGTGTTATAAAGATTGATTTGGCTACTTATATCAATATGGTATACCATCCTTTTGGTGATTCCATCCTAAGAACTCCACAGTTAAGCGTGCTGGCCATGGAGCAATTTTAGGATGGGTAACCTTCTAGGAAGCTCTGAAAACTTCTCAGAAGTGCGTGAGTGAGGACAAAGCACACTGAAAGGACTCGTGTTGATCTATGGGGCCAGCCAATCAATCCGAAAGCACTTCAAGGTAGCCCCCGCGTGGTCGTGTCGACTCGGGGTGTTACAAATATAGTCAACCAAAATCTTGAGATGTGTGGGTTTGTAGTGGAATGATCTATGGAGCTATGGTAAAAATTTGGTGATGTTTGGATGAGTTTTGGGAGTGAAAATAGGGGTGCATGACCAAAAATGGGGATTCACAGGCATGCTGCAAGCAGTGCACACCTAATTCGAGTGTTATGATCACACACAACTAGTCAGTGCAAAGTGGCATAGCTGTGCTCGATCATTGGAAAATTGGTCGCAACTTGAACAGATACATAGGGGCATGGATCTGGGTTATGCGTAAGTGTGCAAAGGTGCACGGGCAAGTTGTGCAGGGTTACACAAGCATGTGATAAAAATTTTTAGTGTTGTATGGCCATGTGCAGGCCGTGTGTTTTGTAAAAAATGGGATAAAAGTAAGAAAGAAGAGGGAAAAAGAGGCGGTCGTTAGCCGTAATGGCTGGCGACAATGCTGAGAAATGATGGGTTAGCCTTGGGTGCTTGGCCCACCAGCTTTGGGCGACATATGGTGACACATGGACGATTATTTTGTGGTGGAGTTGGGGGTGCGGTATGGAAAATAGGGCACAATATAGGAGGAATAAGAAGAAGAAAGGAAAAAGAAGATGAGGGAAAAGATAGGGGTTTGGGAAGTGGCTCTTTAACACATAAATGGCAGAGTGGAGGTAAACTAAAGAGGAATAAAGGAGAGTATGGTATGTATGTATATGTATATATATATATATATACATATACATACATACATGTGAGTGTGTGCTATGAATGGGGAAAGGAAAATAGAGGGGGATGCATGCGAGCATGGGTGCAGGGGGTGGTGTAGGTCACAAGGGGTGATAGTGGAAATGATGGTTGTGTGTTGTGGTGAAGATGCAAGCGATGGTAGTGATGAGTGTATTTGTTGCGCAAGGATGAGGAAGAAAAAGGGGAAGGCTAGCTGGGTGTACGTGTGGGTAGGTTGGGAAACAGTAGTAAGAGAAGAAGAAGATTGGTGATGGATGATAGATGGATACAGAAGAGATGATGGGAGATGGTGCAAGTGGGGGGGGGAGATACAAGTTGCAACAAAATCAAATATTGTGACTAAGTTGACGGGAGAAGGAGAATAAAGTAAAGCAAAGGAGAAAGGAGAAAGAAAAAGGATAAAGAGAAAAAGGTTGGGGATTAGTTTAGGAAAATTTTTATTAGCCAATATAGATAGGGTTAATGGAAATTTTAACGATTTTGAGATTAGGTTACAAAATACGGTTTATCTGGATTAAAGATTTAGATTCGATTAACATTTCAGGATTATGAAATAATGTTAAGGCTAAAATTATATTTTTTTAGGATTAGGATCAAATTAGGGTATTAATGGTATAATATAGGCTAAGAAATTTTTTGGAGTATTACATCACGACCCCCTTAAAAGAGACTTCGTTCCCAAAGTCAACAAGCCTAAGTTAGGGAAGAGGAGAAAAAAGGATGTAAGGAAAGCTATCTCGGTGGTCAATACTATTAGAGTTACTACTGTACTACCAAGGACTACCCCCTTAAAAGAGAGAAAACCCCAAACCCTAACACACCTAAGCTAAAAAGCTTGGGATATTTCTCATGCATATCCTTTTCAATCTCCTAAGTAGCTTCTTCTGCTCCCTTACAAATCCAAATAATCTTCACGAATGCAATTAAGCTTGTTCGGGTTCATCAAATATTGGTGTCGAGAATCCTTAAAGGCCTTTCCTCATAGGATAATGAATCATTAAGCTCAATCTCATCTAGTATATTCATGTGCAACGGATCTGTGATGTACTTCCTCAACTAAAAAAGGTGGAAGACATTGTGAACCCGAGCCAACTCTAGTGGAAGTGGTAGGAAGTATGCAACCTCACCAACCTTATCAAGAAACTCATATGGACCAGTAAACCTTGGGCTCAACTTACCTTTCCGACTAAATCTTTACACTACCTTGGTAAGTGATACCCTTAATAGAACAATATCCTTTGGCTCAAAACTATCACTATAGCATCTCTAATCTGTGTAGCTCTTCTAATGAATCTGAGTTACTCTCGTCCTATCTTGAATCTACTGAACCTACTGAATCATCTCCTCAATCAACTCTAGCCCACATACAACAATCTTGCTGATGTCACTCTAACATAGTGGTGTATGACATTTATGTCCTATTGGAGACTATGTCAATTGGGGTATCATGCATACTAACCATGAACCTTAAATATGCATTGGTCAGCTGATCCATACTCTAAGTTGATTTCATTGGCATAAATATAACAAACCTAGTCAACCTACTATCAACAACCCAAATTGTATCACAACTTCTATGAGTACGTAGTAGCCCACTCACAAAATCCATCAAAATGGAGTCTCACTTCCACCTTGAAGCATCTAAACACTGAACCAACCTTGTAAGTCTCTAATGCTCAATCGTGACCTTCTACTAAGTCAAAATCTTGACATGAACTCTGTTACCTCTCATTCCATGTGAGTCCTCCAATAGATCCTCTTGAGGTCCTTATATAACTTATCTCCTCTTGGGTGGATGGAATTCAAAGTATAGTTACCTGCCTCCAAAATTCATCACTTTATATCAGTGCAACTCTAAGGTACACACTAACAACCTCTATAGTGAATGCTACCATCCTCATGAATCTGGAAACCCTCAGCTCTACCATCCTAAATTTTCAGCCAAATCCTCTTGAGCTTAACATCTCCAGACTGTCCTGCTCAAATCTTGTCAAAAACCATCGATAAAATAATCAAAGAACACATTTAAATCTCTAAATCACCCTAACATATCATCTCTATCCTCATCTCACCAAACTCCTCTAGCAAACGACTATAAACCACAACAGAACCCAAAGAATGTGGTATCTTCCTACTCAATGCATCTACAACAACTCTTACCCTTATGATAAGTCAACTCAATATCATTTTATCAACTCTAGCCACATCCTCTACCTCATATTGAAATCTTTTTAAGTGAATATATACTTGAAGCTCTTATGGTTGGTGTAGAACCTACACTTAGTCCCATACAGATAGTGCCTCCAAATCTTCAAAAAAAAAACCACTACTAGCTCTAGATCATCTATTGAATAGATTTACTCATTCTACTTAAACTAATAAGAAGTATAGGCCACTACCTTACCATGTTGCATCAAAACACAACTGAGTTCATGCTTTGGTGCATAGTTGTAGACCTTGAATCCATTAGTTACTAAGGGTAGAGACCAGTGCTATATTTAACTCTTGAAATGATATCTCACAAGCACCATCCCATTGAAATCTATTCATCTTCTTTAAAAGATTCATCAAGGAATGAGCTACATTTGAGTAGCTCTAAACAAAACATCTATATTACCCAACCAAACCCAGAAAACTACGTACCTTAGGGACACTAGTGGGTGCCTTCCACTTAGTTACTACAAGAATATTCACCGGATCCACGACTCCTCCTCCTACTGACACCACATATCCTAAAAATGTAGATTTCTTTAGCCAGAAATCACACTTAGAGAATTTGGCATACAACTTATTCTCTCTAAGGATAGACAAAATGATTCTTAGATATTGTTCATGCTCTTCTATACTTCAAGAGTAAACCAAAATGTTGTCAATGAAAACCACAAAAAAATGATTGAGGAAGGGCTGAAAAATCCTCATTATCAAATCCATAAAAATGATGGGTGCATTAGTGAGCCCAAAAGGCATCACTGTAAACTTGTAGTGATTTTATCGTGTCCTAAAGGTCATCTTTATAATGTTTGTCTCAGTGATGAGCAACTAATGATAACCTAACCTCAAGTCAATCTTCAAAAAGGTTGAAGTGCCCTAAAGTAGGTTAAATAAGTCATCGATCCTCGGAAGCGGATATCGTTTATTCATCATTAACTGGTTCAAACCCTGATAATCTATACATAAGCAAAGGCTCCCAACCTTCTTCTTCTTCACAAACAACACTTGCACTCCCTATGGAGACAAACTCTTGCAAATATACCTGTGAGATAACAAATCCTCTAACTAAGTCTTCAATTACCCCAACTCTATCCGTGGCATTTGGTAGGGAACCTTAGAAACAAGTTCGTCCCCCTGTACCTACTCATTGATGAAATATATCTCCTGTACTGTTGGTATATATGGAATCTCCTCAGGTTACATGTTTGGAAACTCTTGAGCAACCAGAATGCCCTTCAAGGCTGACACGTCTTTATTCAACTTCCAAAGTTGCCATAAAAACATAGGGCAATCTCTCTATACCAAAGAATATAACATATGGGAAAATACAACCTTCATCGTAGGTTTAGGCTTGCATCTCTAGTAAGAGACCCCAGAACCCTAAAGTCCCCACAGCACGACTTGCTTTTATGAACAATCTATTACTACCTTATACCTCATTAGCATATCCATCCCAAGGATAATGTAAAAATTCTAAAGGTCCATCTCAACAAGATCTACTAGGAAGTTTAACCCATCTATCTCTAAGGACACATCCAAGTAGAGTCTAGTATAGTCCAATCTATCTCTAAAAGGAAAAAATACAGATATAGATATAGAAGAAGATGAAGTTAATGCAGCTTTAGCAACAAATGAAGAAGACACAAACAATAGAGATGCTCTTGAATCACACAACACAAAAACTGGTAGCAAGAGGATTGAGAATGTGCCAGTAACCATATCCTACTACTTGTCAGCCTCTGCCTGGCTGATGAAATTTAGACATCTACCTAACTGTCCTCCCTTATATCATCTACAATACCCTCCAGAACCCTGATATTATCCTCCTCCCTTTTGAGGCAAAGGGAAAGGCCCATGTGATCTCCCCTAACACTCTCTAGGCTATCCACTGGGTGGGGCAAGTGTTCTCTACTGAAACTATTATTGAGGCTATTGGTAGGTCCGCTGCTAAAAAGCCTGCTACTGTATAATCATTAGTGCCTATTGCTAATACTGACTCTGCTGATGCTAGCACTCAAAAGACATGTGACCTAGCTAACCACACATCCTATACCGAATCGGAGTGCCTCGACAACTCTGCCCTAGATGATCCTTACCACAAAAGTGACATGAGAAGTGCCTTGACTGATCCTAATATTTTCTTTGACCTCCTAACTAATTATAGTGCTGATATTAACCTGCCTACAACCGATTTTTAACTCTATGCTAAAACCTTGGAGGTCCTCCTTCTTGGTACTTTATCTTTCCTCCAAAACCCTATTTCTTTTGGTTCTTGTTACCTAGAATGGAAGCCTATTCCTCTACCAAAGTAACAAAGATACATTCCCTCTCATATAGTGAGGCTAAGTCCTAAAAATCCATAGCATCCATCATCCTCTAAATCCTAAAGTGGATTCTCTGCTCAAAATGATAAACCACAGTCGACTCACTAGCTGCCATCCCTGGTGCAAACATCAGCAACTCTATAAATTGGGCATGGTACTATCTCATGTCCTACTCCTCTGAATTAGTTGCATGAACTCCTTCAGCTTATTCCTCTTAGGACTCTTAAGGTAAAACTTAGCACAAATCACCACCTTAAATTCCTCCGAAAACATCTATGGGCCATCCTATGCACAATGGCTTTCCCACTATATGTTGATAACTTCTTATAAGAAAAAGGCTGAAATAACCTCCTTTCGAGGAGGTGGGAAATCAAATGCTTCAAACGTCCTATCTAAATCTAGAATCCATCCTACTAGGATGACCGGGTGCTCATATCAAGTGTAGATCTGTAGTTGATGTTCCACCACCCTTTCAAGCTAATCATCTCCAATACCCTCCTATGGGTGATATAAAGGTGGTGGTGGCAGCTGAGACGGACATCGAATGAAATCAATGAACACCTCAAAGGTCTCCTCTAAACAACCAATGCGACCATTGAGTACAATGATGACTTACTAGATGTAAGACAAATGACATGTTAGAACTAAGACTCCCTAGCTTATTAATACATAATGCACATAATCACATTTCAAGGGCACCTAGGCTACCCTTCCTAGATCCCTCACAAGTTAATCCACATTTTCAAAAAGAAAATGGGTTTTTCCCTAAAATGTGAAATAGACCATTAAAATCTGCTAAGGGATCGTTGAAAATTAAGTTTTGGAAAACCAAAACATATGATACCAACTTTTAACACCCCAATTTTTACTATCAAAAATTTTGATTTAATAGTGGAAGTATATAAGTAAGATATCGGAGCTCACCGTCATAATTGATATAATTATGGTCTATTCAACCATCCTTATATTAATTATAACGCTAAAAAGTTTATGTTAACACAAGAAAATTAAAAATGAAAGAAGTATTTATAATACAATAATGAGTTTAGAGGTTAACTTTGAAATACAATAAAAAATACAAAATAAGGGATAGTATGGATCAAGAGTCTAAAAAGGGCATTTGGGGAAATACAACTACCAAATAATATTATTCTTCAACAACAAGGTCACTCATCCCCATATAGTGCATCTTAGGTAGCATAATCATTTAGGGAATCTTTTGAAACCTACATATCAGAATCAAGGTCTCCTGCTCATAGGATCAAGTAGAACCCATAAAATGGGGGGTTAGTATGCTTTGTACTGAGTAAGGGAACAATACTATTAAATTAGGATACAATTAGCACATGCTTCCAAAAATATGATAAGTGTACAATAAATAATTGAAACATCTCATAAGATAGTGATCTAGGTATTTTTTTTATTAGATATAATTCATTTTCATACTTTTATATACATTGAGCATAGGAACCTAACTATTCTTAAATCGGTGGAATGGTATGAAACACCTTCTCAGGGACAACACACATGAGTCACTATTATCATTTGGTGGAATAGATCTAAAAAAATACCTTTTCAGGATAGAACACTCCTGAGCCACTATTCTCTCCCATGGAATGGAATATAAAAAAACATCACCATGGTCTTGACTCATGTACTTTTCCACTTTAAATCATTAGTGTCTTTTCCATAGGTTATACTATGATTTTTTTTATTTCAATATGAGAAGGGGCCCCACTATTCTTAATTCGATAGAATAGACTAAAACGCTTTCTCAAGAAAAATTGCTTCCCAGCCACTATTCTTTCCAGTTGAATGGATATTAAATATATCACCTTCTCGGAGTAAAATGCTCTCAAGCCACTATTATTTCTGGGAGAACGGAATATAAAATCATCACCTTGGCCCTACTCATGTGCTATTTCACTTTAAGTGATTAGTATCTTACTCATGATTAATTATTAGGCATTGAACACATTAAAGCAGGTAGACACATAATACAGGTTAAAGTACTTAAATCTCGTCAAACCCTAATTCTCCTATATTTATTATTTGACCAAAAATTATAATATATGATTCTCAAATATCATCATTATTATTATACGCATAGTTCATAGTCTAAATTTCATGTTTTATGCATACAAAAATAATCTTATCCTAAGGTATTACTCATATAAATTTCTAAAAACCCTAATATCACATGTTAGCCATAATTCTTCCCATGAGACTTATATGATTACAAAGTTCAATAAACATCCTCATAAGACGAATCATTAGCAACATATCTAGAATTTGAAAACCTCTAGATTTTTTTTATGCATGGAATGGTAACATTATCGTTTTAAAATATTATACCCTACTTTAACCATTATTTCATTAAAGGACTCCAAAATAAACGATAATACCTCCAAAAATTTCTTAGGATATCATTATTATATTTTAATCCACTTAAAACATAAAATACCATAATTTCCTTATTATCCCATAATAACAAAAATACCCTTAAGAATAAGCAATAACCTTTATTTCATAAAATCTTGTACCTTCCACACACATTATTTTCCAAATCCACCATCATCATCGTACCTCATAATTATGCTTATGTCCATTTATCATAGCTCATTTAGCCCATATTTCATACTATTAGATATATTCCCACAATTATGTCATTATTATAACAAAATCATAACTATATCTCTTTCCATTCTTACTTTATTTCAAACATAATATCTATATCATCACAAAATATCATGATCAACATATATTAAATCATTTAGTAATGATATCATGACAAACGCACTTAACCATACAAGAAAATAACACAAAACCTTAAATATCTATTAGTATCCTTATCAACTAGGACACCAAGCTCTAAGCACATAAATCCTAAACATCCTCCTCTAAGATTATAGGAATAAAACCTATGAATAACAACAAAATCTTATGTTAGGCTCGAAGAGTAAAACTGAATGAGAAATTAATGTAAAGAGTGTGAAAATGGAAATAACCATAGTCAAATAGAAGCTTGGGATTTTTGGAAGTGTAATGGAATGTGTGGTGTAGCTATGGTAAAAATTTAGTGGTGTTTGGATAAGATTTGGTGGTGAAAATAGGGGTGCACAACCAAAATAGGGGCTTCACTGGCGTGCTGTAGGCAGTGCCCACCTAGGTTGCGTGTTAGGATCACGCACTGCTAGGAGGTGTGAAGTGGCATGGCCATGCTTGATCACTGGCAAATGGGTCGCAAGTCAAACTGATGTGCATGAGCGTACGTCTAGGCCATTCATAAGCATACAAGGGTACACAAGTAGACTGTGTTGTGTTACTAATGTGCATGAGCATACATCTAGGCCATTCATAGGCATACAAGGGTACACAAGTAGACTGTGTTGTGTTGCACGGGCATATGATAGAAAATTTTATTGTTGTACGGCCGTGCTTGAGGCTGTGTATAGGATATAGTTTTTGTAAAAAATACAATAGACAAGAGGAATAAGAGGAAAAAAGAGGTGGTGGTTGGCGGTGATAACAAATGATGGTGCTAGGGAAGGATAAGGTAACCTTGGGTTGTCGCCCCATAGGCTTTAGATGGAAAATGGTGGCACACGATGGTGTTGGTGGTGGAGTTGGGGGGTGTTACAAGAAAAATAGGGGGAAGAAAAATAAGAAAAGAGAAAGAAGAAGAGGGAATAGAGAGGGGCTCAGGTAGTGTCTCTTTGGCATACAAATGGTAGAGTGGTTGCAAAACAAAGAGAAAGAAAGGAGCATGTGGTACACACACACACATGGCTCTGTGGTGTGAACGGGGAAAGGAAAATAGTGGGGGAGGCGTGAGAGCAAGGGTGTAGAGGGTAGTGTAGGTTACGAGGGGTGGAAGTGGAGAGTATGGTTATATGTTATGGTGAATTGCTAGTGACAGTGATGTTGGGTGTATATGTTGCGTGAGGATGACGAAGAAAAATAGGAAGATAGGGTGTGCATGTGTGTGTAGGTTGGGCAGCTGGGCTAAGAGAATAAGAAGATTGATGATGGATGATGGATGACTATAGATGAGATCATCGGAGATGGTGCAAGTGGAGGGGAAATGCAAGTTATAACAAAATCAAATGTCGCAACTAAGTTGATCGAAGAAGGAGAAGAAAGAAGAGGAAAAGGGGAAGAAAAAGGGAAAAGAGAAAAAGGCTGTAGATTAGTTTAGTAAATTTAGATTAGCCAAAATAGATAGGGTTAATGAAAATTTTAGTGGGTTTGAGATTGGGGTACAAAATATGGTTTATCTTGATCAAATATTCGAATTTGGTTAAAGTTTTAAGATTAAAAAATTAGGTTAAGCCTAAAATAAGATTTTCTCAAGATTAAGATCAAATTAGGGTGTTAATGTTCTTAGATAGGCTAAGTAAAATTTTGGGATATGACAGCTAAATTATTATTGTTTTAAGAATCTATAGATGCTTGTATATCAAGAGGATTGGCTCAGTTGGTTTGTATATCGCCATCCACTTATCTTTGAGGTTCAAGAGGACCCTAAAGTTATAGAATGGGAGATTAGAGATATCTAGAAAACCTTCATTTCTTGTGGTTTTTCTATAGAAAAGAATATTATAATGGCAGTTTACTACTTAAGAGGATGAATAGACATATGTGGAGGAATTTCCAACATAAAGGTTAAGATCCTACTACTAGGGGACCTTTCCTTGAGGCACTTTTATCCATATTCTACCCTGCTCATATCTGCATGAAGTTGTTGGTTGGTGTCTCCCCACCCAAGATGATTAGTATGTATGAGCATGACTTAGAGGCCTCTCAGGTTATTCAATCTAAGAGTGCCTAGTTAGTGGGAAAAAGAAAGTTTAAGGGTAATCGACATCTAAATGGTGGGAGGAACATAATTTGGAGGCAACATGTTATACAACTATAGTAGAGCTATATGATCAATATTTTGAATTATAGGAAAGTCAATACAACATTTAGAGAAGAGGTACTATCACTACAAGCATTAGAAAGTAGATCACCTAGGGGTGGATTACTTGGGTAATAAGGTGACTTTCTATGGTTGTGGTAGGTTGGAGAATATGTTTTTTGAGTGTCATAGTAGATTTAATGGCATTCAGAGGAGTTAATCTTAGGCGTAGAGTACATTATCAGTTTAACAAGAGCAAAATTTGAGGGCTCCTTCATCACCAGCTATTGTTACCAACCATGCCAAGCCATGCTGAGGGTCAAGGAATGTTGTGGAAGTTCCTTTAGGTGGTTAGTTGAATGTGATTAGCTAGTCTAAAGCTAAGCATCAAGAAGATGTGGTGACTCGTATGCTTAATGTTTCTTCCTTATTGACATACATGTTATTTGACTTTAGTGTATCGCATTCCTTTTTTTCCAACTAATTTTTTTCCTTAGAGATGTCTTATCTCCTTCTGCCAGTATTTCTACCTCTATTGTGTTAGCTTTGGGGGATAGAATTGTGTGTTTTGAACTCTATTCTAGAGTGACCTTTGTAGCTAGTAGAGTAGAGTTCCTTTTAAACCTCATAGAGCTTGAGTTATATGAATTTGATGTGATCATTAAGATACAAATGTTGGTAAAGCACCAAGCATTAATATACTTTATGTAGGGCCATGTGATTCTTTGCAAATTGAAGTGTGCTGGGGTCTCTTATTGGAGGTGTAAGTTTAGCCCCTCTATGAAGGTTGTGTCCACTATCACTTTGAGTAACCTTGGTCAAAAATGATATCCACTTTTATTTTGTAGTGTATGAGATAATGTGGTTGATGTACACCATTAGAGTAGATCCCCATGATTAAAAATTATCAAAATGTGTTTCCCAATGTGATTCTAGGAATACTACTAGTTTAAGATGTTAAATTCACCAATGACATTTTACCATGGACTAAGCCAATACCCAAAGTGTAGAACCATATGAAAACTAAAGAAATGAAGGATTTAAAGGATGATCTACAGGAATTACTAGAGAAAGAATACATTTGACTGAATATATCTCAGCGAGGAGCACTAGTTCTCTTTGTCAAAAAGAAGGATGAGAGTTTGAGGTTATATATTGATTACTATGGATTGAATTAGATTATGATAAAGAACTATTATCCTCTACCTAGAATAGATGATATATCTAACCAACTTAGATGATTTATAGTGTTTTCAAAGATTAATATTCGATTAGGGTATCATTAGTTGAGGATTGCTAAGTGGGATATTCTAAAGAAACTCTTTCAAACAAGATACAACCATTATGAGTTCATATTGATACCCTTTACACTCACTAATGCATTGATAAAATTCATGAATCTCATCAATTATACCTTTAAAATTTTCTTCGATAAGTGTGCCAGGGTGTTCATTAATGAAATTCTCTTATACAATAGTAGTTTTGAGGAGTACAAGCAACGCATATTACAGACCTTAACATTATAGAGACCACACCACTTATATGCCAAACTTTCAAAGTGTGAGTTTTGGCAGGAGCAAGTAGCTTTTCATTGGCACATGATCATGAAGGGTGGTGTGTCAATAGATATTTCAAATATTTAGGCACTTTACTAGTGGCTAGCATTGACATTAGTCAAGGAGGTACATAAATTTATGGAATTGGGTAGTTATTGTCATAGATTTTTTAAAGATGTATCCATGATAGCTTTCCCATTGATGAATTTGCAAAAGAAGGCTGCACATTTACAAAGGGATGGAAAGTGTATTAAAGCCACCAAGGTGTTGAAAAAGCATTTTAACTTTAGCTTCAATGCTCACGTTACCTAGTAAGTTGGACGGTTTTGATGTGTATGAGGATGCTTCTAAGTATGGATTAGGTTGTGTGTTAATGCAACTTGAGAGAGTAGTGGCTTATGTTTCCCTTCATCTAAAACTGCTTGATTAAAACTATTTAAGACATAATTTAGAGCTTATTGTGGTAGTGTTCCCCTTAGATATTTACAGGTATTACCTTTATAGTACTTAGTGTAACTTTTATACAAATCCTAAGAGTCTTAAGTACATTTTCACTTATTAGGAGTTGAATTTTAGACAGTGTTAATGGTTAGAGTTGGTTAACAATTATGACCTAGAGTTAACCTACCATGAGGGTATTGGAAATATGCCATAAAACCAATCATAGTTGATGATTTGTATTCACAAATTTAACGATTCTATTGATTAATTAAAGATCATGTGATGTTATGTATTCAAATGTTATTATCTCTTTGAGTAATTGTTCTTTATGTAGATAATAGAGTATTTGACTAGGTTGTGGAACTATACTAAATAATAGAAAATTTAATATTTAATAATTGTCCCTAGCCTAGTATTGTAATACCCAAAAAATTTTCTTAGCCTAATCCGAAGTTATTAGTGCCGTAAATTGATTATAATATCAATAAATCCTATGTTAGCCTTAACCCAACTCCTTAATCCCAAAAATTTAACCGAATTTGAAACCTTGACTCAGATAAAATGTAATTCATGAACCTAAATCAAAACCCACTAAAATCTCCACTAATCCTAATTACTTTAGCCAATAAAAAATCACCCTAAACTAATCCCCCAACCCTTATCTTTTTCCTTTTCTTTTCTTTCTTTCTTCTCCTCCTTCAGGCAACCTCAAGCTGTACTTTTGAATTATTGCAACTTGTCCTTCTCCCATCTCTACAAACTTGCAAACCCCCATCGACACCACCTTATGTCCCTACATCCTTCTTATCCTTTTCATCCTTATGCAATACCTACATGTAACCATCACCACCCTCACCCTACAGCTACTACCCTACCCCTAACCATCCTCTGCAACCATCACCATCATCATCACATTATAGTTGCACCATCACCATCATATTCCACCCCTTATTCTTTTTGTTCGGTCCCCAACTCACACCACACATGCACACATGTACATATATATATATACTTCACACTATCCTTCTTTATCTTTGGTTTTGCCACATTCTACCTATCTTTATGTCAAAGAGCCATTACCCGAGCTCTCTCTTCATTCTCTTCTTCTTCTTCTTCTTCTTCTTCTTCTTCTTCTTCTTCTTCTTCTTCTTCTTCTTCTTTGGCTAGTGAACTAACAACCAAGGTCACCCCAACCTTCCCCCTCGCCGTCACCATCCATCACCACTGACTACCGCCTCTTTTTTCCTTTTTCTTCCTCTCATGTGTCGCAGTATTTTAGAGTGCACGACTTGTGCACCACTTTCTATATGGTCATGCAACACTTAAATCTCCTGCTGCACAGCCGTGCAACTCTTGCACCGCCTGGTAATGTGTCTTTTTCCTCTTGAAATGTTGTGCACCGTTTCTGCATAGCCGTGTAATTATTGCACTGCCTAGCCGTGCATCATTTTTTCTCTCAACCAGAAGCTACACCGCCTGTTGTACTATCATGAAACTTCCTATTTTTAGCCATGCACCCCTATTTTTACCCCTAAACCTTATCTAAACACCACAAAAATTTAACCATAGCTCAACCACATATTCCACTACACATCCACACATCTCAAGCTCCCATTTGACTACGATTATATCTATTTTTACCCTCTTTACCTTGATTTCTCCTTTGATTTAACTCCTTAAGCATAAATATGAATTTTATTATTTTTCATAGGTAGTATTCCAATAGCTTTGGAGGAGGAAGTCTAGGATTTGCATTCTTAGAGCTCAACGCCCTAGTTGGTAAGGATACTAACTGATGTTTAGGGTTTTTGATGTATTTACTTGTATGGTTATATGTGTTTTTCATGATGTTCTCGATATATGATGTAACATGTGTTGATCTTGATATTTTGTGATGATATGAATGTTATGTTGAAAGAAAGTAAGGATTGGTGAGAAGTACCATTATGTTAAGATTTTGTTGTGATAAGATCATATTTGTGGAATTATATCTTATGGTATGAAATATAGGCTTAAGTATGTTATGTTATTGAAAGAAAGAAAGTAAGAATAGGTACGAGGTACCATTATTATTTGGTTGAGATAATGTCATATATGTGGAAATCTATATCTTATGGTTGAAATATGGGTTAAATAGGTTTCGATAAATGGACTTACAAATTCTCATGAGGTATGATGATTAATTGTTGACTTGGAAAATAATATGTGTGGAAGGTATAAGATTTTATAAAATAAAGGTTTTTATTTGTGATTAAGGGTAATCTGGTCATTATGGGATACTAAGAAAATTCTAGTATTTATGTGTTGGGAGGATTAAAATATGATAATAATAGTATGAGGAATTCTTGGATTTATTATTTTTTATTTGGGGTCCTTAAATGATTTAATGGATAATTTGGGGCAAACTATCTTACAATGATAATACCATTATTCCATGCATAAAATCTAGGGGTTATATAAATTTCTGTGTATGTTGGTAATGTTTGACCTTATGAGGTTATCTATTGGAATTGGTGATCATGAAAATTTCATGGGAGGTGTTATAACAATTCTATGGAATTTGGGTTTTGGATATTTCTCTGAGTAGCATATCTGGAAGAGATTATTAACGTATACTTATAGAATTTAGATCGTGCATATTGGATATGATAAAAATTGAGGGAATTTTGAGATAATATAATATAAGTTGTGTGAATTAATTAATATGGGAGAATGAATACTAAAGGGTATGTAATTAGGTTCTAAAGGATTTAAGGACTTAGATCTATACTATATGCATATTTGTTTTTAATGCGTTATATGCTCGAGAATCAATCTTGAATAAGCTATTAATCACTTAAAGGGAAAAAGCACGTGAGTAGGGCTAAAGTGATCTATTTTTCTATATATATATATATATATATATATATATATATATGTATGTATGTATCCCATTCCATCGGGATGAATAGTAGCTCAAGGGTATTTTGTCCCAAGAAGATGTTTTTAATCTCCATTCTACCGGAAAGAATAGTGGCTTGGGGGCATTTTGCTCTGAGAAGGCGCTTTAGTCCATTCCATCGGATTAAGAATAGTGGGGTCCCTACTCAACATGAAATAAAAATGTATCATTATAACTTATGGAAAAGATACTAATGATTTAAAGTGGAAGAATATGTGAGTCAGAACCAAGGTGATCTATTTTTCTATATATATGTATGTATCCCATTCCAACGAGGAGAATAGTGGCTTGGGAGCATTTTGCGCTAAGAGGATGTTTTTAATCTCTATTCCACCACAAAGAATAGTGGCTTGGGTGTGTTATCTTTGGGAAGAGTTTCAGACCCTTCTATCAGTTTAAGAATAGTGGGATTCTTGTACTCAACATATGTAAGAGAATGAAAATAGATTATACTTAAGAAAGGAATCTAGATCATATTTTGTCTTATGAGATGTTTCATTTATTTGGTTATTCCATTATTATCTAATGTGAGAGCCTATGCTATTTATATCCCTACTTTGATAGTATTGTTCCTTTACTTAGTACGAAGTGTACTGACCACCCATTTTATGGATGCTACTCATTCCCACAAGTAGAAGGCCCAGAATCTTATGTGTACGTCTCAGAAGATCAGTTAGATGATTATGCTACATATGATGCCTTACGTGGGGATGAGTGACTTCATTTATTTTAGGGTTGGGTGAAGAGTAATTGCTATCCAATTTATGCATTTAGCTAGATACCATTTTTGACTCTTAATTCATGGTATCCCCTCTTTTTTATTTTGTATAGTTAAACTTGGAGTTAGGCTCCAAACTCAGTATTGTAATATAAATGTTCTTTTTTTTCTAATTTCCTTGAGTTACTTTAAATGCTTTAGCATTATGATTAATGTAAAAATGGTTGCATAGGCCAGAATTATGTCGATCACAGTGGTAACCCCTAATATTTTACTTAATTACTTTCCCTGTAAAATAACATTTTTCAGTAGTAAAAATGGGGCATTACAAGTATCATCTAATTTACGGATATTAGTGATCATAAGACTAGTATGCTGATTAGTTGATGATCATGTTCTGATGATCATTAATATGAGATATTAAACTAATAATATGGACACATGTGTTATTGGTGTTTTTCAAATACTATATTATCATGTGACCTGAGATCTTTGTATATGCTCGTATGATGATCATCATGTTTTGACTTTACCAAACAATACCCTTATTAACAATGATCATAAAGGTAATGATCAAACATGGTGAGAATCATATAGAGGCAAATATATGATCAAGATGTGATTTGTCCCTCTAATGACATGAGAGAGATATATTTGGGTCCGTTGATAAGTATGTATAATTTTATCCTAGATATATGAAAATGTGGTGTTGTTTCTTTAAGGACGGCCTTACTTGGTGATTAAGAAAGAGTGTGATTGAATATACAAGGAAGATACAATCAATGCCATTTATTTAATCTAAATATCACATGACAAAGGGAAAAATATGCATGTTATAATAGGTTGTGTTGATCTTATGACATTTATGTAATTGGGGTGGTCGTAATGTCTTGCTACTCTTTAAGCCTAAGGTGGTATTGATAGGATTAAACCTAAGGTAATTTTATTTTCATTAAAAGCCCAAGTCCAATGTAACTAAGGTAGGATAGGTTTTTAATATACCAAGCTAGGTTTTTATTATAAATAACCCTTGCTCTCTTTTTTGTGGATGGTGAAATTTCTAGCCATCAACCTCTATTGCTCACCAAATTGAGAGTGAGTTTCTAGTGTTGCTTGAATGCATCCTCAGTGATCTAGTTTTTTAGTCTATAGATACTAATAGAGTTGTGACATAATTTATGTTCATTTTCTTAAACAAGATTGAAGTTCAATGATTAGAGTAATCACTTATTGGAATAAGAATCTAATTAAATCATTCTCACCTTCAACTCAAATCAATTGTTTAATCTAGTATAGGCAACTAGTAGGTTTGATCTTAATCTAGCATGTGTTCTCAGGTATTTTAGCCTTTGATTTTATTTCGATGTGTTTTTTTCATTAGGGCAAAATACTTAAGTGGTATCAAAGCCTCTTACAATGATTACCTTCAACCTGTTGGTTTGTGCATGCATTTTATTGTTATATGGTTTGATTTGTTCTTTCCTTTTTTGATCTAATCTGTGGGTGTCTATTTGATTAATTGAGTTGATCTTATTCAATATAAAAAATCAATTTGATTTAAGTTCATTCAACCTATTTGAATAGAATTAATTTGATGATTAATTTGATTAATTTGTTTTAGGATACTTGAATGATTCGATCTCTTAATTCAATGAATGTGTAATGGTTGTTATTGTTACACCTATTTAATGGGATTATATTAATTTAACTAATCTTGAAATACTTATTCGATGGGATCAGATTAATTTTTGCTAATCTTGTAATTCCTATTTAATAAGATTAGGTTAATCTTACTAATCTTATAATTCCTATTTAATGAAGCCAGATTAATTTTTTAATGACTATTCAAAGGGGTTTGATTAATTTAATTAGTTTAATAAGGGACTATTAAATGAGATTTAATTGGGTCGCTTAATTCTAACAGAGATTAGACAGTTTTAGGATTTAATAGATCAATCTGTCACTTTTTTCTCATTAAAATTAATAAATATGATAAATTTTCTATATTTATTCTAATATATGAATGTGATTAATTTAATAATTGCTACGTAGGGTGTTACACTGGACCCTACTGGTCACATCTTCTTGACCCTAATTTATCCTCTTTTTTTTTGCACATGCGTGTATGTTATTTTTTTGTGATAAATGTATGAGTATAGGTATCAAGAATTTGTTTAAACTGATATTGCATGGCTTTGTAATTATGACCTACATGTTGTTGATTTTCTTAATATATGGCATGATAAGAAAAGGCATGTGAATGTTTCTTCCATTAATAAAATAAAAAGTTTCAAAATAATTAATATGACTAACAATAATAATTTTGATAAGTATCACAATTTTTTGGAAGATAAATTCTCTAAATAACAGGTTTAATATAGGGGTAAATGGTATTATATACCTTTTATATATTATTATTCAAGATGTACCAAAGTTTACCTTATAAGGTTTAGAGATGAGACAAAGCAAATGTTCTTGAAATATAAAGTAGCAAGTAGATTGTAAGATTAAGAGACTTAGGTATGGTAAGGGTGGTGAGTATGGAACTAGTTCCCTTGAAAAGTTTTGTGAAAATAATAAGATAGTAAATGATTCTAGCACCCCTTATTTTCTTTTAAAAAAATATGAAATAGTCAAAAGGAAAAGTAAAGCATTGAAAGAAATGATGAATGTTATACTATTAAGTATAGGTATTAACCAAATGTCAGGGAAGCTATTTTATTTGCATGTTATATTTTAAATTGTTTTCCCCATGAAAATACATATGAGTAATCCTGTGAGTTGTTGAAAGGTTTTGAACCTAAGTTGGAAATTTTAAAAGTGTGGGGTGTCCAAGTAAGGTTAGATTACCATATTTTAGGAGAACTAATGTTAGAACAAAAACTATTGACTATTTATTTATTAGATATGCTCAAAATAGTATTACATTTAGATTTTTATGCTTAAGTGATAACTCTATATGTCAATCTTGAAATTTTTAATTCTTTGCAAATGTGTTCACTATGAGAAGGATACATGTGATAGTTCTAGATCTTCTAATGCTTCTTGTGTACCAATATTGTTGCTTTCTCCTTCTAGTCTTGTGAATGATAATGTGAATGCACTACAATAAAAGGGAAAATTTTCAACAATGGTACTAAGGATGGTACTATTTCATTGCTAAAAATAATATCTAGCAATGAAAACTAGTTGAGAATAATATTTTTTGGGAAAAAAATTGGAGGGAAAATGATGCTACTAGAGACTATTAGCAGTGACAATGTCGCGAAAAATGTGCTCGTGATAAAATCCCCTCCCCCAAAATTTTGCAGACTACAGTATTTTCCTAAAAATAAAATTAAGGACTATAATTAGCATCACTAAACAGGTTTATGGAGATTTTAGTGAAGTATTTAGCAACAATTTTGGAGCAAAAATAAAAAAATCAATCAATGATACATAATGTGTTGCTGTTTTTTTTTTCGATAAGTAGAAATTTATTACTATCGAAATAGAGATTACAAAGTAGCAGTACACTCAATACCATCAAGAAACCCTAACCATCTAGCATACTTAGAAGAATAAGTATGATTCACTAGCCTCCTAGATACATTCATAATAATGATCCTCAAAAGCACACAATTTTGCCTAGTACTATGCTGAAATCCTCTAAGATTCCTATCATGCCAAATAGTTGCAATGTAAGAGACAAATAAGGCTCCTAAAATGTGTTTCTTCTTTGTTGCTTGTCGAGATCTTGTAGTTAAGGTCTTTACCTCCTGGTCCCATCCCAGAATGGGATCACTTTTGCCAGCACTCTTCCCAATAGTCCTCTAAAGGATAGAGGTATTAGGAAAAAACAGAAACAAATGGTCTCTGGTCTCATTATGCTGGTGACAAAAAACACATACTTGGTCCACATCCAGACCTATCTCCCTCAGCCTTTCTTTAGTTAACAACCTATTTCTGCATGCAAGCTAAGCTATAAAATTTAATGTAGGTGTTGATACAAACCTCCATACCAGCTTTGTCCATGACTGCTTATCCTGGGATGTTCTAATGGAATGATAAGCTTCTTTGATACTATAATTTGACTTCCTTGTCTCACGACTTAGAATATAATCCTGGAGAACACTTCTAATATGCAAAATCCTGAGGAAAATTCAGGAAGTGTAGGATGTAGGAATGAAGTCCCACACAGATCCATGCTTAATATGAACTGAATGCACCCATTTGATCCATAGAGTATCCTTTTTTTCTAAAATGTTCCAAAGAAACTTCCCCAAAGCACAATAATTCCAAATATCAAGATTTAGCAAGCCAAGACCACCCTCATTGATTGGGGAGAAAATTTTATCCCAAGAAACTAGTGGAGTCTTGTTGACATGTAGTTTTCCTGACCATAGGAAGTTCCTACACATGTTGATAAAACAGTGTAAAACTTTCCTAGGTAGCAAACTAATTTGACCGAAATAAAGGTGGATACTAAATAGCACAGATTTGATAAGCTGCAGCCTCCCAGCATAGGACAAAAATAAAGTGCTCCAATGTCTCAATCTTGAAGTGATCTTATCAAGAAAAGGTTGCAGATGAGATGTAGATAAATGAGTAGAAGTCAAAAGCAGGCCTAGGTAAGTGATTGGAAACCTCCTTGCAGGAAACCTGAGGAAATCTAGGATAGTAGCTTGTGTTTGGACATCAACACCCCCAAAAAATATAGAACACTTGTGAGAATTAACCCCAAGCCCTGAAGTTGCAGAAAAATGATCCAAAACCTCTTTAAGACATTGCACACTCTATAGGTTACCATTACAGAACAACAATAAATCATCAGCAAAATTTAATTTTATGAGTTGCAATCCTTTACATCTAGGATGAGCATTAAACCTGAGCTCAACCCATAACATCTTCAAACACCTACTAAAATAATCCATAACTAATACAAAAAGATAAGGAGATAGAGGATCTCCTTGCCTTAAGCCTCTTTTTCTAGGGAAAGGGGTAGCCAGAACACCATTATATGTGATAGAATATGATACTGTGGTCACACAGGTCATAATCAACTTAATAAAGTAGATAGAGAAACCATACAAGATGAGGAGTGGCTACAGAAAGCCCCAATTTACCATATCATATGCCTTCTTAAGATCAATCTTCATCATGCATCTGGGTGAGATACCCTTATGAGAATACTTCCTGACTAATTCATAGGCCAAAAGAATATTTTCTCCAATGCTTCTCCCCTTAATGAAAGCATTCTGAGAGTGGTCAATAATGTTGGGCATGATATTCTTCAATCTCTGAACAATCATTTTTGAAATAATTTTATACAACACATTGCATCAAGCTATAGGCCTAAAATCAATAACTCTATTTGCATTTGGCTGCTTGGGAATAAGAGTTAGAGCAGTAATGTTCAGCTTTTAGGCAAAAAACCAGATGCAAAAAATTATCGAATAGCCCACAATACCTCTTATGCAATAATAGGCCAGCTAGCCTTGAAGAACCATGTAGAAAAACGATCCACTCCAGGATCTTTAGTATCCCCTATTGAGAAGATAACCTCTTTTACTTCCTCTGTTGTAACAGGTGTAGAAAGCCCAGCATGATGATCATGATGCACACTTGAGTTCAGAATAGAAGGGTCCAGATCCCCCTCCATACTTGGGCCTAATCCTAAAAGCTGCAGATAAAAGTTGATGAACGCAACATGAATATGGCTAGCACCTCTGACTTCATTATCTTCAGAATCTAAGAGCAAAACCACTACTTTTGTTTGATGCCTCTCCTTTACCTTAGCATAAAAGTATTTGTGATTTGAATCCCCACACTTGAGCTAGTGATTGGTTGGTTTTTGCTTATAGAAAAGTTCTTCACAATAAAGCAAATGATGGAAATGTTGCTCTTTCACTTGAAGTAGGTTTCTTTATTCAGCATTGCCAGCGTTGGAATAACAAATACATTGTAAAGCAGCCACTTCCTCCCTAGCAGTTTGAACTTTGTGAGAGATATAACCATAATTATCTCTGTTAAAAGTCTTGAATTCTTGCTTTAGAAGGCCTTACCTCTTGGAAACTTTGAGCATAAAGCTCCCTCCCATCTTAATTGTCCATATTCTCTTAACAATAGGCATGAACTCCTAAGATTCAGTCCAAAACTAAAAGAATATGAAAGGTTTAGGGCCTCACAGATAAGAAATGTTAAGATGGATAACCATAGGACAATGATTAGAGATTATCGGGCTTAAAAACTCTGCCAAAGACTGTGGATAAGCATCCAGCCAATGTAAGTTCAAAAGAGCCCTATCCAGCTTGCAACCATTGATCCATGATCACCACCAGGAGACCCCTGATATCCAACCTTGGTGGCTCTGAGTCTGGTTAATCTTAGTTTAGTAATAGGAGCAGATCTCTAAATAGCCTTAGCCACCCTAGAATTAGCCAGATCAATCTTCTTCCCCCTACAATAGAGGGAGAACTAGGAACAAGAGGACTAGGAGCAATCAGCAAGGTCACCTACCCTGATGTAGGCCCAGGATGAGCAACACCTACATAAAGGTTACCACCTGACACAACAACATTACCATCCAAATTGAAATCCTCCACTATAGGTTGCATAGGATTATTCTGTATAAAATTTGATTTGTTATGATCAACATCTACAGGAGCCTTTCCCTTTCTGAGATCCCTAACCATTCTCCATTCCCCTCCTTTTTCTTGGCCATGTTTCCTTACACCTCCTCTAGTCATGCCCAAAGCAGTCACATAAAGGACAATATAAAGGTTTCCAATCATATTCCACTTGCTATTCCACCTCTATCCCCTCAAGATCCAAGATAAAAAAGGACTCCAACAGAGGTTTTTTCACATCAACCTCAACCAAAACTCTAGGATAGAAGGCTCTATCCCTGGAAGTAGTAATAGAATCAATGCACACTAGTTTACCAACTACACTAGCTATTCTGTTAAGAGATTTTGAAGACTAATATTCCAGAGGGAGGTTTAGAAATCTAATCCATTAGGGTAAGACCTGCATCTTGTCAGGATTAAACTTCAAATGCCTATGCCATCTCTTCAAAATAAAAGGTCGATTAAAAAATATCCAATGCTAGCTAAGAACCTATGCAACATCCTCCTAAGATACAAATTTAAATAGATAAAACCCAGATGTGTGCAAGATGATCTGAGGAGTTTGAATAGTCAACCATTGTCTCTTAACAAAGGCACTCATCTGATTATAAGAGGGAGCCTATCCATAAACAAACCCTATCAACGTATTAGCCCATTGGAGTGCCTCAGAATCTATATCCTCTTTGTCAAGTTTAACCACAACCTTACCATTATCATAAGAAGGATTATGAAAAGTCAGGGCTTGGCCATGGCTAGGAATTCTATTTCCCATAACCACATCCCTCTAGGTTGAATTTGGGGGAGAAGTAGGTTGTAATCTATGCCATACAGATTCGTTAGCAGAGGGTTTTGACTAGAGCCGGCAAAAGTTGACCCGACCCGAAAAATCCGACGAATACCGACTCGATCCGCCCGAAATCCGATCCGATTTTATCCGAGTAATTAAATGCCCGAAACCTATCCGACCCGATCCAATACATATCCGATATCCGATATAACCCAAGAAATCATAAGCCCGAAATAAACCCGACCCGACCCGACCCGCTATTCACTCGAAACCCGATATAACCCGAAAAACTATAAATCCGAAATGACCCGACCCGATCCATTATTTATCCGAAATCTGATATTATCTGAAAAATTATAAATCTATAAAGATTCAACTTAGTACTGCCCAAAAATTAACATTAACCCATAACTCAAAATTTTTAAAACTTCATAAAACATGAAATAATATAGATGTGCAACTAATCCATACTAGCACTTACATCAAAATCTAGAAACAATATACTTTCATAAAATTTATATCACTTATGTATATACAAATACAATATCCATTGATACCAATAGAAATAAAAGTAGAGAAAAAAAAGAATAACACTACTATGCCATTTAAATATTAGTTCAATTCCATTATTCCATCTAGTACCATAAGATAATAACAGTGCAACCTTGAACACTATATATTAGTATCTATACGGCCATACCTTGCAATATAGTACCTACAACATCATAGAAAAGTAGGAAAAATCTAGAGTGAGAATGTTAGTTATTCATTATAAAAATTGAAGATTAATATTTTTTATTACATCAACAGTGTTAAATAGTAAGAAGTCAATATTAGTTGGTCTTTTGTCAATAATAGTCATTATTACTTACTTTATTTAATTTTTATCTTATTTAGCTTGATATGATCTAATCAAAATATATAATAAAAAACTAATATGTTGTTATTATTATTTTTGCCATAATTGATATTCATTGATTACTATTATTATTGTTATCATTATTTTTGTAGTATTATTATTATTATTATTATTATTATTATTATTATTATTATTATTATCATCATCATATTTATTAAAATTATGTTGATATGATGTGATCAATCTCTTTTAAAAATAATATGAGAAGTACAACCTTAGAAGTCTTCATTTGTTATCAATTATCAATGACTATTATAAGTTAATATCATGTAAAGAGCGTATAAGATATAAATATAATATAAACTTAAAATAATACTAGAACTCAATATGACCAAGCTAATAATGGAGTTGAATTATAAGTTATACCTTAACATAAAAAGAAAAGTGATACGATTTGAAAAAGTTTAAATTTGAAACGTCAGATACATCTCCAAAGATAAAATAATGATAAAAAATTCTAAGGCCCCAAAACAATTAATATAATAATTCACTTTTAATTGAATAAGATAAATTAAAATAAATTATCTCAAAATAATTAGCTTTTAATAATATCTTGGAATAAAAAGAAAGAAAGAAAATGACACAAGCATGGCTCAAATATGAAATGACCTAAATTCAATCTAAATTTGACCCGAAAATATAATAATTGAAATTCAACCGAGCCCGATCCGAACCCGAACCAAAATTAGAACAACCCAAATTTACCCGAATCCGAGTCCATCCGATCTTAACCAGACCCGACCCGAGAACTTAGAATGACCCGAGATTATCCGATACTGAGTTGATCCGAATCAAACCCGACCCAGCCCGACCCGATAAAATGATCCGAAATTATCCGAAACCGATATGACCCGATTATTATGTTACCCGATCCGATAGTGACCCGACCCGCCCGATTGCCAGCTCTAGTTTTGACGGGCCTCCATTATATCCAGAAAAAAACCCCTAAATTGTCTCCCTCAAATCCAAAAAAAACCCTATATGATTCCTTGCTGGGGTAGACAAGACATTAAAGTTTGGTTCAGTCACCCTATCCTCTCGATCAGTAGTCAAAAGGAGGTCGATCAAATCTCCTTCCTTTCGTAGACTTTGCTCAACAGTCACTACATGTAAAAGGTCAGATGTCTCAGGGTTACATGCAATTGTTTTGGTTCCATCCTTAGCTGATTCTCACAGACCATCATCTATAGCCTTTGGTTTTCCTTACACCAGAGATCCAAGCGAAGATCTTTTCTTCTTTGCCATAACCAATACTCACTCAACCCTAGGATAGAGGAGAGAGCATCGACTGCCTCTCTATACATACATAGATGCATACATGTGTTTTAATATGTTGTTGTTAATACTTTAGATGTTATCACTTATTTGCCACATGCCTTGCATGCTTCTTCTGTTTTTTTTCTTCTTATCATTATTAGCTAAAAATTTTGGAATTTAGTGATGACACATGTTGTCGCTATTGGTTTACTAAAATTCTAGAATGCCTATCATTTTCCTTCCCATCTCTTTCTCTTTTGTCCTCCCCATTTTTTGTTTAATCTCCTCACCAACTTGAAGAACGGTTCCATTTTGGATAAAGTTTATCTTTAATAATTTTTTTGTTAATTTTTTATTTTTATCTCATCTTTTATTGTTATTCACCAATTTTGGTTTTTTTTCTTATGTGTTTCCTCCATAAACACCACATCTATTACCTTATACCACTACCTCCTCCATACCTCAGTTTATTTTTTATTAATGTAATCACTTGCTTTGCTTGATTTTTGATTGGATTGTAGGCTACTAGAGAAATGAGCACTTCCACCATTCTATTGCTCTTGCTAGTTGCATGTGTTTTTTCCTTTTTTATTCTAAGGCATCACACACACACAAAATATTGTGATAAGTGGAAATTTGATTGACATATATATATATATATTGGAATTACCCAAGATATGTCCTTCCTTATAACTTTTTTTTACAAGTTAACATAATTAATTTTTTTTACATAATAAAAATAAATAGATATGCATCTTATTATGTGGGTGTAAATATATATTCAATATATATATATTGTAATATTTGATAGTTGTATAGAGGGAATATGGATTGAGTAATAATATGCCATATAACTATATATATATATGTATGTATTATCCACTAATTATTTTGAAAATTTTAATTCATTATACCGTGTTGATCTAACACCCAACGATCATAATAATAGAAAAAAGAATTAGTTACTATGAACTAGTTTATGTAAGAAAAAAAAAACATTTTATTATTAAATAAGTGAATCAATAAAATAACAAAAAAATGAAAATAATAAAATAGTAATGGCCATAAATAATATATTACTATTTAAATATAAAAATTAGAATATGAATTCATTAGATAATAATTATTATTAGCCTTATATAAAATATTATTAAATAGGTAAATAATGAAATTATAATAATTTTAGATAATAAGTTATTATTATTATATAAGTTGAAAATTAATAAAATAAAAATTTAAAATAATAAAATATTTGGTGCAGTTGGAAATGGTTCCAATTATTCTTGAAAACCCTACTACTGCTAATGTTTTCTTAAATAATTCTTAAAGGTAAGGAGAAGAATTCAACAAATATATCTAGTGTATAAGAAACGAATTATAAAGTTGTATAGACGACAAACCTACAGGACACAAGACTTGGTGACATAAATATTATATGTAATGAATGGCTAAGGTTTTGTTTAGCTTTGAGATTTTATGTATATACTTTGTAATGCCTTGTCACATTTAATTGTAGATGATTATGTGTATGATATAGGGCCGTAATTTATTAGTTTAATTATTTTACTAACTAGATAATCTAGCTAGCTTAAGGCCGGTTGGGTTAGTGCTTAGTTAGTGAAAGATAAGCTAAGTACACCCATCTCTCTTTCTCTCTCTCAATATATATATATATGTATGTATGTATGTATGTATGTATGTATATATATATATACACATTTATATGATTATTGAGCTTGTACATATGAAGAATAATGAAGTTGAATAACATCTTAATAATTTTCTAAATCTCCCTTCCTCTTCATGTGAGTAAATCTTGAAAGTTGAGGTTGTTCTAGAGAGAAAACTTTGTAGTTTCTCCTCAAAATCAAATTGGTCTTATTAAATATCCAATCTAACATTTGAAAAGAATTAACACCTTCATTTGAACTAATATACTTTCAACTTCACATTAGAAAAGCAAATAAATACCATAGTTGAAGTGTATGGCTGAACCCTCTTTGAGCATCCACATCAAATTTGGTATCATAGCCACATTTTGGATTGCCAAGCTTCGGGTAAGATCTCTCTTTCTACATTAAAGGCAGTAAACGCAATCCAAATGACCCCCAAATAAGCTTCTTAGTCATTCTTAATAGGTCTTAGTTGTGTTTTTCAAATCTTGATAGAATTTAATAAAATCTTACATGAATTATTGAGTTAAGGTTTAAGCCTATGATAGGGTGACTATTTAGGAATGATAATCTTGAAATAATTCCTGAGTGTTTGCATGAAAAGATTGAACAATGATAGATGGATACATGTTAGGGTTTGTAAATGAAGTGATATTTTTCTTGATGAGGCTTGTTCTATATAATCTTACGCATGATTATGACTAAAACTTGCATGATAAATACTTACCTGTTATAACCAATTTAGGAGAGTTAAATACCATTTATACATCCCATGATAATCAAGTGATGATCTTGACTGAAACCGGAAAAACATGTGTTGTTTCATGCTTTGACTTTTCATGCCTTAAACCATGTGTAGTTCTAAGATTCAACAAATCATTCTTGAATATCCCCCCATACACTGCATGCAGATTATTGTGATAACCTTATATTTGACACACTACATAATAAGAGATGATTTGTGTATGATAATTGAGTACAACAGAGTACTTAGGGTTATTTTATTTTGTTGAATTCTATATCTAGAACTTAACAAGAAATGTGTTGAGTGTAAAATTAATTTTTTTGTGATATGTTTGATTGTTGACATTGTGACTAATCTACTTGATTCAAAATATTCTTTAAGAACCAACCAAATGGTAAGAGGTAATGATGTAGGAGCAAATAGTCAATAGTTGGCTTTCATAATTATAGAATCAATTATTCTTCATTTGGAAAGTATCTTCCACAAATTTGAAGACAAACAGATGGTTACATTGCTACCAAACAAGAAACTAGGCATCTACGTGCATGTGCATGGCATGCATGGCCATATAAATGGAGAGAAAATGTGTAGATTAGATGTGTGAAATTATTAGTTTAGCTAATTGATTAATTAAGTAGTAGAGTTGGACATTAGATAGAGCATAAAGTAGCATAATATCTTTTAGCTTGGTATTTTTTTTGAATTATGCTTTTTAGCTAAGTGGTAGATTGGCTATATAAGCCATTGTAACTCACAATTAGAGGGAGATATAGATTATTGATATTGAAGTTTAATGCAAAGTTGAATTCTGTGTGAGATTAATTCAAGTTAAACAAATCTGTGTAAATGGTTTAGCTTGAAAATATTAATCTCTTTATTTGTATCAATTATAGATTATTTCCTATCCTTTTTTCTCTCCATAATCCATATTTTTATAGCCATATTCATCATAAAAAAACAACCCAAAATCAAAACCATAATTCGAAACGCTAACCCTAAGTTTCTAACAAAACCCTAACCCTTATTTTCCAAACTAAACACTAAACCTAACCCTAACCCATGAATCTTACTATCATCAAACCCTAATCATTGAATCATCCTCATCATCATCTCATCATTGTTGAATTTTTATCATCACCATCTCATCAAATTTGCATCACTTTTTTTTCGATAAGTAAATTTTATTACTATCGAAATAGAGATTACAACTTAGCATTACAATCAAGATCATCAAGAAGCTCTAACCATCTAATATACTTAGCAGAAGAAGTATGATTTAAAAGCTTCCTAGATACATTCATAATAATATTTCTCAAAAGAACACATGATTGCCTAGTATTGTTTTGAAAAATTCTAAGATTCATTTCATGCCAAACAGTTTCAATGTAAGAAACAAATAGAGCCCCTAAAATGTGTTTCTTCTTTGCTTCTTGCCTAGTTCTTGTAATTAAGGTCTTGATCTCCTGTTCCTGACCCAAGATAGGATCACTTCTGCCAACCAGTCTCCTAATGGTTCTCCAAATTATGGATGTATTAGGACAAAACAAGAATAGATGGTCCCTAGTCTCATTATGATAATGGTAGAAAATACAGACTGGGTTCACTGCCATACCTATCTCCCTTCATCTGACTTTAGTTAACAATCTATTTCTACAAGCAAACCAAGCAATAAAATTCGATCTTGGAGTAGAAATAGATCTCCATAACAACTTTGTCCAAGGCTTCTTATCCTATGGAGTTCTAATGGCTTTATAAGCTACTTTGATAATATACTCTGTCTGAGTTGCCTCACAATTCAAAATGAAGTTCTACATAACAACTCTAATGTGGAGAATCCTGATAAAAATTCAGGAAGTGTAAGATGTAGGATTAAAATCCTAGATAAAGCCTTATTTAATATAAACTGTATGCGCCCATTTGACCCATAGGGTATCCTTCTTTGCTGCAATGTTCCAAAGGAGCTTCCCCAATGCACAATAGTTCCAAAGCTCAAGATTTAACAATCCAAGCCCACCCTCACTGGTTGGAGAACACAGAGAATCCTAGGCTACAAGTGCAGTCTTCTTAACCTGCAATTTTCTAGACCATAGGAATGTCTTGCAAAGACTGATAAAACAGTGAAGAACTTTCCTAGGAAGCAAGATGATCTGGCTGAAATAGAGTTGAATACTGAACAACACTGATTTAATGAGTTGTAGTCTACCTGCATATGACAGGAACAAGGTACTCCAATGCCTTAGCCTTGCAGTCAGTTTATCCATCATTGGTTATAGATGTGCAGCAAATAATCTTGCAGAAGATAAAGGTAATCCCAGCTAAGTGATGGGAAACCTCCCTGTAGGAAACCCAAGATGATCTAGAATAACTTCCTGTTTTGAACCATCCACACCCTAAAAAAAATAGAGCACTTGTTAGGATTAACCACAAGGCCTGATGTTGTAGAACAATGAGCCAAAACCTCTTGAAGACATTAAACACTCTACAAATTACCCTTTCAAATAGTAAGAGATCATCTGCAAAACTTAAATTGATAAGCTGTAGTCCTCTACATCTTGGATGTGCATGAAACCTAGGATCAACCCACAACTTCTTCAAACTCCTACTAAAGTAATCCATAACCATCACAAAAAGGTAAGGAGAAAGAGGGTCTCCTTGCCTTAAACCTCCTTTTCTAGGGAAAGGTGCAACCAAAACACCATTGAAAGAGACTAAATATGAAACAGTGGAGACACATGTCATAATATTCTTAATAAAATGAATTGGGAAGCCATACAAGTTAAGTCTTTGTTGTAGAAACTTCCAATTAACCATATCATAAGCCTTCTTAAGATCAATCTTAAGCATGCATCTAGGAGAGGTGCCATTTTGAGAATACTTCCTTACTAACGCATGTGCCAACATAATATTTTCTCCAATGCTTCTTCCTTTAATGAAGGCATTTTGAGAGAGGTCAATAAGAATTGGCATAATATGATGCAGCCTCTAAACAATGACCTTTGCAATAATTTTATATAGCACATTGCAACAAGCTATGGGTCTAAATTCAGTAACCTTGTTTGCATTAGGATGTTTGGGAATGAGAGTGAGGGTAGTAATGTTAAGCTTCTTGGGCATAAAACCAGTAGATAAAAATTCTCTAAAAGCCTAGATAACCTCCTCTGCAATAATTGGCTAGCAAGTCTTGTAGAATCCTGCAGAAAAACCATCAACAACAGGTGCTTTAGTGTCCCCTATTGAGAAAACAGCTGCTTTCACTTCCTCTTGTGTAACAGGAACAAAAAGGCCAGCATGATAAATAGGAGGTAGGCCTAAGTTGATAACAGAAGAATCAATAACCCCATCCATACAAGGGCCTGATCCTAAGAGATCATGATAATAATTGCTAAATGCTTCATGGATGTGCTTTGCACCTCTAACCTCATTATAATTAGAGTTTAAAAGAAAAACCACTACTTTCCTTTGATACCTCTCCTTGACCTTGGCATACAAAAATTTATGATTTAAATCCCCACATTTAAGCCATTGGTTTGTTGCTTTTTGCTTATAGAAGAGTTCTTCACAATGAAGTAAATAATGGAACTGTTTCTCTTATACCTGCAGGAGTCTTCTCTGGTCAGAATTACCTGGATTGGTATAACAATTATGCTGTAATTCTGCCACTGCCTCTCTAGCTACATGAACTCTATGAAAAATAGAGCCATAAGTTTCTGTGTTGAAATTCTTAAGTTCTAGTTCTAGCAGACTCAACCTCTTGGAAATTTTGAGAAGAAAATTTCCTCCAATCTTGATTCTCCATATTCTTTGAACAATAGGTAAGAACTCCTCTAATTCAGTCTAGAATTGGAAGAACTTGAATGGTTTAGGTCCTGTTAAATGAGAAATGTTAAGGTGGATAAACACAGGATAATGGTCTGAAACTATAGGACTTAAAAACTATGCCATAGATTAAGGATAATAATCCATCCATTGGATATTAACAAGAGCCCTATCCAGCTTACAAAGCACCTCCTCCTCTCCTTCTCTATGGCTGGACCAAGTAAAGTGACAACTCTGACTCTACAGATCACACAATTTCAAATCATGACAACAATCTCTGAAGTCCTACACATCAGAGCTATTTGAATGTCTCCCTTGAAATATATCTAAATCCTGCAGAACCACATTGAAATCACCTACCACAAACCAAGGATAATGTCCTGGAGAGTTAATCGTCAACCATTGCCATAGGTCCTTTCTTACAGCACCGAAATTATAGGCATACAAAAAATCCATAAAAAACTAACATTTGAGTGCAAATGAGTGACATGACATAAGATAGCTTGGTCACTCACATAATAGGATCCCATCAGCCACACTAAAGGATTTCAAAGTACCCAAATTCTACCATTTGGGTGATGAGAATAATTATTGATGGTCAACCAACCATGCTGAATTTTATTAAAATCATTAGCTGAATTAGATTCTTTAACCCTGGTTTCCAATAAACTAAACAAGTACACTTTATGCCTAGAAAAAAATTATCCTAACTTCCTTATGCTTGGAAATCTTATTCAGCCCCCTTATATTCCAAGCACTAATCATGTTTACCAGGGTCCATAATAGAAAATTGTTCCCCTTGGACTCCATCATCCTTACCTTATCTTGGCTCAGTCTTAGCAGCAAAAAAAACATGAGATCCAGAGTGAGTGGCTCTGAATCTGGTAAGTCTTGGTTGTGAGAAATTAACAGATCTCTGCATAGTCTTCGCCAACCTTGACTCAATCACAGAAGTCTTCTTCCCCCCTACACTAGAAGAGGAACCAGGAACAGAAGAGCTAGGGGCTGACCTCAATACCACATGATCTAAATTTGCTAGAGGAATAACATCACCTACCTGAAGGGAACCATCTGCCACAACACCATGATCAATCACATTGAGACCCTTCTCTATAGGCTGCACAAGAATATTATGTTGAGGTTCTGTCTGAGCATGATCAACATCAGAATGGGCCTTTCCTTTTCTAAGAGTCCTAACCAATCTCCATTCCCATTCTTTGTCAGGGCCTATATTATTATCATGCTTTGCTACCTTGCACCTCTTTTGATCATGGCCAAAGTAGTCACAAAGAGGACAATAAAAAGGTTTCCAATCATACGCTAATTTCTATTCTACCTCCATTCCCTCCGGATCCAAAATCAAGAAAGACTCCAACAAAGGTTTTTTCACATCAACCTCAACCAAAACCCTTGGATAAGAAGCTCTATCCTTGGAAGCAGTAATATAGTCAGTGCATAGTGGGTTACCAATTGCACTGGCTAATCTACTAAGAGACTTGGTCTACCAATACTCCAAAGGAAGGTTTGGAAACCTAATCCATAAAGGTAGAATCTGCATCTCATCAAGATTGAATTGCAACCGTTTATGCCATCTCTTCAGAACAAAAAGGCCTATTGAAAAACATCCAATGCTGGGTAAGAACCCATGAAACATCCTCTTGTGAAAAAATTTAAACAAATAAAACCTAAAAGAATGTAAAATAATCTATGGAGATTGAATAGCTATCCATTGCCTCTTGAGAAAAGCCTGCATCTGAGTATAAGATGGTGCCTGGCCATACACAAACCCTATCAATGTATTGGCCCAAAGTATCGCTTCAAAATCAACATCTTCTTTATTAAGTTTAATGACAACCCTGCCATTATCATACACTGGGTTCTAAAAAGTCAGAGATTGTCCATGGCTAGGAATTCTATTTTCTAGAACCACATCTCTCCAGGATGAATTAGGTAGTGAAGCAAGCTGTAATCTATTTCAAACTGATGCCCTGGCATTAATATTCGACTGATCTCCAGTATTAACAAAACCCTCTGTTAGGTTTCCTTCCATTCCGGTAGAAACCCCTGCATGATTATTTCCTAGGGTAGAGGGAATATTACCGGAAGATTTCCTCATATCACCCTCTTGTTCAGAATTCAAAAGGATTTCGATCAAATCATCCTCCTCTAGTAGGGTTTGGTTGCCGATCCCTGCATGCAAAGGTTTAGAAATCTCAAGTCTGTAGGCAACTATTTTGGTTCCATCCATTGGCAAGTCTCGTACACTGTCAACAACATCCTTTGATTTTCCTTGCACCCTAGATCCATGCAAGGAGCGTTTCTTCTTTGCCATGGCCAATACTCACTCAACCCTAGGAGATAAGAGAGAGCACCGACAGATAATTTGCATCACCTTAATCATTCACTCATCATCATCGAATCATCATCATCATTATCCTACCTTTTTGAATATCTTCATCATCAATATATCATTTTCAAATCTTCTAATTCTTAATTCCAACCTAATCGAGCATTAGTTTTACATAATTTATAATTCCACATTCCTATACGCATCAATTTTGGTATCAAAGCCTTAGGTTTTGATCTTTATGATCAAGATCCAATCTTTACTCAAGATTCGTGCAAGAACAAGTCTTTACTTCAAGATTCTTCAAAGAACGTGTGTCTTCTTCAAGATTCTCTTAAGAATTCATCTAGAAGGCATCAAAATCCAAGCACTTGGAGGCGTTTTTGGAGAAGCATCACTCGGTTAGTGAAGGGAGGAGATGGCAAACCAAGAAGAGGACTTAAGAGATGTTCTCAAGGTCTTGGTGGATAAAATCAATGAGGTAAAGCTACGTGTGGGGAGAAAAGAAACTTCACAAGCTCAAGGGTCATATGTGCAACAACAAAACTAAAGGGAACAAATAGAGGATGACCATATAAGAAGGGCACAAAATCGAATGGAGGAAGGAGAAGAGAGTGTAGGAAATTATGGAAGACCATGTGAGCCCTCAAAAAGAACCTATGATGATGTGGAAAAGGGAGTCTGATTTTATCCACCCAACATTGAAGGTAATCTCGACCTAGAATCTTTTCTTGAATAGTTGCAAATTGTAGAATCTATTTTTGAGTATAAATAGATTGATGATGAGAAGAGGTGGCAAATAACAATATTAAAGTTTAAGAGGAGAAGAAGGGAGAGAAATAAAATCAAGAATTAGGTTATGGGAAAAATGAAACAAAACATTGGAGAAGAAAATTTTGCCTCAAGAATACGAGCAAGAGAATTTCATAAAGATAACCACTTTGAGCCAAGGGTTGCTCAGAGTTGAGGAATACATTCGGGAGTTTAAAATATTAGCTCATATTTATGATGTCCAAGAAAGAGAATAACAAAGGTATGCACGATTTATAGGAGGGATAAATATGAACCTTAGAGAGAAGGTTGGGTATACCCTTATGAAGTGTTGAAGACCCAGCCAAGTTAGTAATCAAGTTTGAAAAACAGGTAAAGAGAATAAATCCATTGAGCAAGTCAACCATTGCTCCATATGGTTTGAATTTCAAGGGGATAATTTCTCAAGCTACAAATCAAGAAAATGTTAAAAAGTTTTCTCATGAGGAAAAGGGAAAGGATCAAGTGGTTAGTAAGGGGAACAAGTAATGCTTCAAGTATAGAGGTTATGGTCACTTTCCTTGAGATCGTCCAAACTAAAGGGCATTGACTTTGAAGGAGATAAAAAGTATGGATGCTTGTGATGAAAATGAAGACGTTGATGGAGATCTTAAAGAAGAAAGTGATATCCTAGAGGATGTTTTGGAAGAAAGACAAGTGGATTGCTATATGTTGCAAAAGGTGCTCCAAGTACAACAATAACCTCTACTTACTCAAAGGGAGATGATTTTCAAGGCCAAGTGTAGAGTTGGTAATAAAGTGTGTGAAGTCATCATTGATAGTAGCACATGCACTAATGTTTCTAGTGAGAAGATGGTGAGCAAGCTCAGTTTGGAGACCATGGGTCATACAAGACCATATTAACTCCAATGGCTCAACAAAGACAAAGATGTAAGGGTAACCAAACAAAATATTATCTCTTTTAATATTATAAATTATTTTGATGATGTTTTATGCAATATTCTACCTATGGATGCTTGTCACATGTTTTGAGGGAGGCCGTGGTAATTTGATAGGAAGGTTGTGCATGATAGGGTCCTTAATAAGTATGTGGTGTGCAAGGGCCAAAAGAATTTTAGACTAAAACCTAATCTAGATGTGGAGGATTCAGTTTTGAGGAATAAAAAAGGGGGAAGGAATTGAGAGAATGCAGAAAAAAAATGGAGAAAAGGAGAAGGAAGATGTCGAGTGTAGGAGGGGAAAAAAGAGGAGTAGCATGGAGATGTTGATCCTTATGGAGTGTGAGATGAATGAGGCTATCAATGATGGGAATATATGCTATAAATTAGTGGTAAAAAAGAGGTCCAATGAGTAGAGAATGCTAATATAGATCCCAAATTACAGTAAGTGTTGAAAGAGTATACCGATATTTTTCCAGATGAGTTGCCAATTAGGCTGCCTCCCTTGAGAGGTGTTGAGAAAGCTATTAATCTTATGCTAGAAGTCCCATTACCAAACAAGTTGGCTTATAGGTGCAATCCAGAGGAGGCTAAGTAGCTATAGAGAAAAGTGCAAGAGTTTTTAGATTTAGGCTATATTTGGGAGAGTATGAGTCTATGCGGTGTTCCAGCTTTGTTGGTACCTAAGAAGAATGGTACATAGAGGATGTGTATTAAGTCAAGAGAAATCAACAACATCACAATCAAGTATATATTTTTGATGCTAAGATTAGATGACATGTTAGATGAGTTGCATGGTGTAAAGTTGTTCTCGAAGATTGATCTTAGAAGAAGCTATCATCAAATGAGGATAAGGGAAGGGGATATGTGAAAGGCATCCTTCAATACTAAGTATGGATTGTATGAGTGGTTGGTGATGCCATTTGGGCTATGTAATGCACTAAGTTCCTTCATGAGGTTGATGACCAAGGTAATTAGACCATTCCTTGGAGTCTTTGTTGTTGTTTACCTTAATGATATCTTAGTAAATGGCAAGAGTGAGTTAAAGCACATACAACACTTGAAGAATATATTTGACAAGCTTAGGGAGGTAAAGCTCTATGGTAAGATGGAGAAGTGTGATTTCATAATTGATAGGGTGATTTTTCTTAGTTATATTATGAGTGGTGTTGGTATTATTGTTGATCCATTGAATGTGGAAGCTATACAAACATGGCTTATTCCTACTAATGTGGGTTGGCCTCATTCTATAGGAGGTTCATCAAATACTTCTCTACCATTGCAACACCTATCATACAATTGATGAAGAAAAGAGAGTTTTATTGGATTGATCAAGTGACAAAGGCTTTTAAATATTTGAAAACAAAGCTCTCAAATGCATTGGTATTATCTTTACCTTATTTTTATAAATTATTTAAAGTAACCTATGATGCTAGTAGTGTAAGCAATAGGGGTGTGCTTTCACAAGAAAGGAAGCCGATTGCTTTCTTTAGTGAGAAGTTGAATGGAGCAAGAATCAACTATTCAACCTATGATAAAGAGTTATATACCATTGTGTAATGTCTTGAGATATGGAGTCAATACTTGAGATCCAAGCCTTTTGTACTTTATTCGGATCATAAGAGCTTGAAGTATCTACATGGTCAAAAGAAGGTGAGTTCAAGACATGCTAAGTGGATAAGCTTCTTGTAGACATTTGTGTTATCTACATGACATGTGGATGGCAAAGAGAATGTTGAGTTGGATGTATTGTCTAGAAGGACCATGGTACTTACCATGATGAACGCAAAGCTTTTAGGGTTTGAGATGTTGAAGAGTCAATATGCCATGGATGATGATTTTGCTATGATCTTCAAAGATTGCAATAAATAGGGAAGTTGTGGAACTTACGTCTTTCAAGATGGGTTCTTATTCAAACACAATAAATTTTGTGTATCGAAGACTTTAGTTCAAGACTCATTAATCAAAGAGGTACAAGAAGGAGGAATTGTAGGACACTTCGAATTTCATAGAACTTTGGAGTTGCTACAAGAAATTTCTATTGCCCAAGAATGTAAAAGGGAGTACAAGCCATGGTTTCTAGGTGCACTACGTGCCAAACGAGCAAGAGTTTCTTTCACAAAGGGTTATATGTAACTTTACCTGTGATTACTCAACTATAGGAAGTTATTGGTATGAATTTTATTTTGGGATTGCCTAGAACACAAAGATGCAAAGATTATATTATGGTTGTAGTGGATCGATTTTCTAAGATGGCTCATTTTATTCCATGTCACAAGACCGATGATGCCACCCATATTGTAGATTTGTATTTTAAGGAGATTATGAGAGTGCATGGAATTCCAAGAAGTATTGTTTTAGATAGAGATGTAAAGTTTATATGTTATTTTTTGAAGATATTATAGCACATGCTAGGAACGAAGCTTATATTTAGCACATTGTATCATCCTCAAACAGATGGATAAACTAAAGTTAATAATAGAACATTAGGTATTTTGCTAAGGGGATTGGTGAGTAAGAGTGCTAAGTATTGGGGTTTTAAGTTATTTCATGCGAAGTTTGCTTACAATCAAAGTCCTTCTATTACAACAAGCTCTAGTCCGTTTGAGATAGTATATGGTATTAATCCATACATGCCTATTTATATGATATCATTGAAGAAAGGTGAATTGAAGAGTTATGATGCACGAGAGAGAGTGGATTTATTTCAAAAATTTCATCATCAAATCAAGAACATATTGAGAAGGAAAATGAAGTGTACAAGATAAAATCAAACAAGCATAGGAATTAACATGTTTTTTAACCGGGAGATTTGGTATGGTTACACTTGAGGAATGAGAGATTTCTAAATATAAGAAAACACAAACTTATGCCTAGGGAAAATGGTCCCTTTAGAGTACTTTGAAAGTTTGGGGAAACTGCTTATGAGCTAGATTTATTAGATTCAAATAGTGGGGTATCAAGGATATTCAATGTTATAGATATTAGCCCTTATTATGGTGATGAAAATTTGAGGGTAAATTAAAATCAAAAGGGGGAGAGGAGCAAGCACTCAAGAATTAGCTTTCATAATTATGGAACCAATTATTCTTCATGTGGAAATTATCACCCACAAATTTTAAGATAAACGGATGCTTATGTTACTAGAAACATACCAAACAAATAACTAGGCATTTATGTGCATGTGCATGTCATGCATGGAATGCATGGCCACGTGAATGGGGAGAAAATGTACATATTAGAAATGTGAAATTATTAGTTTAGCTAATTAATTAATTAAGTAGTAAGGTTAGATATTAGATAGAGCATAAAGTTAGCATAAAGTAGCATAATATCTTTTGGCTTGGTATCTTTTTGAATTATGCTTTTTAGCTAAGTGGTATATTGGATATATAAGCCATTTTAAGTCACGATTACAGGGAGATATAGATGATTAATATTGAAGTTGAATGCAAAGTTGAATTCTATGTGAGTTTAATTCAAGTTAATCAAATCTATGTGATTAATTTAGCTTGAAAATCTTAATCTCTTTGTTTGTGTGAATTAGAGATTAAGTCCTATCATTTATACTCTCCATAATCCATATTTTTCTAGCCATATTCATTATCCATTAACTAGAAAATGAATTTTTTTCTCTTAGTGTTTTTAAACCTGAATTAGACTTGGGAATACTTGACTGTGGGTGAACTAAGTGGAATTAATGTGTGTTTATGTGTTATGTGTCACTAAGATAGGACTTTTTCTAGTTATGTGGAATTGATGCATTTTATATTTTTAAGCTAGTTCAATATGACTTTGAATAGATGTGTCAGCCATTTGGAAAGAGCATTCAAGGCTTTCGTGGATTTTGTTTAGTTTTTGCCTCCTTCTCGACCTCAGCCTACACAACCTCCATTTTATCCACATAGGACTATTGGAGAGGATTGACTTCAAAGATTTTTAGGTCATCATCTGCCAACCTATGTAGGAGAAGAAGACCTTGTTGTCCTAAAAGGATGGAGGGGGGATTTTGATAGGACATTCGAGTAGTTCATTGCCCAAAAACTCAAAAGGTGAGCATATCCACATATTTCCTTTGAGAACCAGGAGACCCCTAGTGGTTAGGTTTTTGTGTTCAAGAAGGACTATAGATGTCTTGGAAATACTTTAAGACAACACTTTGTACATATTTTTACATAGATAGCCATAAGAGGGATAGACTCAAGGAACTCATGCATTTCAATCAAAGAAGTCTGATACTGTGGGAGTATCACATGTGGTTTATTGATTTGTTGAGGTTTGATCCAAGTATAGAGACTATTGAGGCTATGATCATCTTTTATTTCAAGCTACGAATTCACTTTATCATTCAAAAGATGTTGGAAGCCATTTTTTTTCATGACCTAGTAATGTTGTATGAGCGAGTGTGTGTTGTCACCACTTTGATATAAGATCAAACATTGATTATGGGTAAGAAGAGACCTAAGGTGTAGGATTCCAAAGGAAAGAGTAACCATCTTGGTAATAATGTTTTAACTATTCATCATCAAAATATTGGTCGACATTGGAATGGTTAGAGTATTTCCCTTAGCAAGGGTAGTAGAAGACCCATTCGACACTACCATTTTTCATCATTGAAAACAAGATCATCCAAGCAAGGATTGCATAGAAACTTCAATCCAGTGCCACGACTGTGGTCACCTTAGGCATAGGAGCTTTTAGTGTTATAACACGCACCATAACGGAGGTCAAAGGTCTTAGATGTAGGCTTTAGGATTGATTCATTGGCAACAACTAGTTTAGCAAGACTCGATGCTTGGTGCAATCCCCTTGGCTAGTCTAGTAGAGTAGATGAATAGGTTCTAGATCCCAACGTTTCTCTTTCCATTATGCTAATGTATCCTTCTTGGTTGATTTTATTAATTATGTATTTTACCCTAGTGAAGCCCTACATCTTACTTTATTTAGTTTTGCAAACTACATGAGGGTATGCATAGTTATGAGTTAGGTGTATTTATCAGTAGGGTATTATGTTACCTTCGTGTACTAGTATGACTATGATACCTTTATGGGTTGATCATTAGTAGAATACTATGTTTCGTTGGGCACCGATATAACTGATATACCTTAATATCTCCAGGTTGATATAATCTTTCCTCTAATAAATACAAATAGAAATGATTATTATTGGATTATTGGATTGGTCGGTAGTATCCTTTGTGCATACTTGTGGTTTAGTAGCAGCCTTTGTGCCTAATTATGGTTTGGGTCTAACTATGATTCAGTAGCAAGCTTTGTGCCTACCAATTATGTTGTGGATTTTATCAGTTTTGTGTCTTTGAGCCTACCTGTGTTATGAGATTTATCGATGTTGATAATGAGATATGTGATATGTAGTAATTGTCTTAGTTTTAGGGTGATGTTGGTTCTAATTATACTTCAAAGAGCATCCCTTAGTTATTTTGTTTGTAGGTATCATCATGTTTAGATGAACACGCATGAGTATTATATGGACTTGGTGGTATTCAATTACCTTATATGGTTATCATATTTCAATCATAACATGTATAATTTTATGTGTTATTCCATATATTGTTATAATGCCTTATATGTATTCCATGTTGGTTTATTATAATGGGTTACCTGGTTCTGTAGCATTAAAGGATTTCTTTCATGGGCCTCTACCTATTCAATAGATAGTAGTCATTATAGGTCCATATTATGAGTTCAGTTGCAAGTTAGTAGTTTTGGTTGAGAGATTAGGATTATCTGTAGTCCATTTTTATATCTTTAATTTCCATTGCTTTTAGACTCTTATGTCCTCTTGGATTTTCTTTTTTTAAGTTTTGTAATAGCTGATGTAGTTTATTTTCAAAATGATGTATATCTATTTTTTCTATCTAATTGAATCATGTGACTGTATCATTAATTTAAGTGGAGTAATGATTTTAGCCTTAACACTTGTTATGGTAATGGTAGAGGAAGCCATACACCCACTAAATGTGGTAGTAAAACCCTTCGTTTTTATTATTTTAGCTTTCACACTTAACTCTTTAAACAAAATTTATAAGTCCTAAAAATGGGGGTGTTATATTTATTCTTCTTTACTTAATTTTGATAATTTGATTTCTTCTCAATTTATATTTCCAATATCCTTCATTTTATTTATCCATGTATTTTTCCTCATAATATCTCTTTAATTTCACAAGTAAAGCACCCAAAACAATGAAATTCTAGGCATTAAAAATTCATCTCTAAAAAAATCCCAATAAAAAGGAACAAGTATAATATGATGCACCATCTACAAAAAATCATACAAATGGATTCATTCATCTTGTGAAATATGGTGTTGCTTAGTTGGAAAAGAAGATGGCAGGGAGAAAAATGTGCCATGCACCTTTTTTGTAATTTTCCACATGGCCCCAAAATATATATAACTTATAAAAATAATATTTTTTGTGTAGAGATATTATATTTATTCCTTAATATATATATATATATATATATTAATTATCTACAATTTGTAATATACATTCTACATTTGAATAGAAAGAGGGGTAAAGTGAGAAAATTATCATTTAAGCTTAGATATTTGCACATAAAGACTTCTATAAATCTAAAAACCTAATATTGATTAGATTATGAAATATAGAGTATCTTTGATATTGGACAATATATTATTTTTTTACACTTTAAGTTGTTGGGTGTATTTAGTGGTTGGAAATTTTTCTCCGAATATTACTGTCCATTTTCTTCTTCTTCTTCTTCTTGAAACAAAATTAGATTTTGTTATGCAATCTTATATATCGCTATTTAAAATAAAAAGTATAAATTTAAAAAGAAAAAATATATTAAAAACATATAATAATGCATATAACATAATATAGTACAATATAATATATTATAGTATAGTCTACTACAATATAATATATTATTGTGTGGAATTTCCAAGAAATTACATATATAGTACAATATAAAATCAAATATAAGATAAAATATTACAAATACACACAAAATTTAGTATAATATGCTTCAGTACATGTAATATATTAAAATAAATAAATAAATGATATTTGATGGCTATGGATAAACTAGCAAGAAATAAAATTTCATATTTCATCTAATCACAATAGAATATTTCGGGTTCATATGTTGCATTGACCTTAATATTGATAGAATATTAGCTATCCTAGTGATAGTAATCATCAATGAGGATGAAGATTAGTGTGAAGGAATTGAAGTTTACGATCATTTTGGCTAGGTCTTGAGAAGAAAAATTACGAAATTCAAGTAAGAATTCAAAATGAAAGCAACAAGAATTCAAAGAATATAATAAGAATCAAAGAAATACAATTTAAATATCACCAATCTAAGATTATTTCAAATTGTTTTAGAATGGGTGTTCAATCACAAAGAGAGAATTAACCAAGTGAATTACTTGTGTTATATTTCAAATCTAAATCATCCAACATGCTACAAGGATGTCGATACACATGCCTTATATAGGAGTTTATAACATTGCTAACTAGCACACTATTTTAGCCACAAGATACAAAAATGGATAAATAGCACATAACTAGTATTACAATATATTTTTATTCTATATAATACATGGCTAGAAAAGACTATTAAAATCAAAGTAAGATAAGATTACATGAAAATAATTTTCAAGAATCCTAATCAAAACAATGGTGTTGACTTTGAAATATTGACTAGGTCTTCTTGACTTTGATTTTCATGCACCATAGCATCCTTTGTAATAGCTTGTAACATGTGAAAATCTTAAGTCTCTTGAATACTTATATCAATTGATCTTCTTCAAACAAATATGTTACATACATGCAAGAATGACTCAAAGAAATATCATTAAAATTTATCTAAGAATTATCATTAAAGACAAATAATGTAACTGACTCCAAAAATAAGTATGCCAATCATCACCTTGCGATCATCTTTGGATGCTCATGCATCATTTTCCCCAAAATAAGAAGAATTTTTCCTCAAATTGAAATCATTACAATAAGGAGAGAAATCACCCGCATTAAATGTCCTTGAAACACTACCATATGATTCAGGTAGTTCAAGTTCATAAGCATTATCCCCAAAATTTCTAAGGATTTTAAATGGTTAATCCACTTTTGACATTAATTTATTTTTCCTTAGCTTTGTAAATATTTCTTTACGTAAATGTAAGCACACCAAATTACCAAGAGAATATGCTTGTTGACTATGATGTTTATTAGCTTGTTTTTGATACTTTTCATTGGCTCCTTCTATGTTACCCTTAATTTGTTAATGAAGCTTTTGAAAAACATAAACTCATTATTTAGCATCATAATTCTTAAATTCACCTTTCCTTAAGTATACAATATTCACTGATATAAATGGATTCACCCCATACACAATTTCGAATAGAATTATATGTGTAGTACTTGAAGCACTACGATTAAAAGCGAACTCAGCATGAGCTAACTTAATATCCTAATCTCTGGCACTCTTACTTACTAATCCTCTAAACAATGTGCCAAGATTTTGATTAGCAACTTTAGTTTGTCCATTAATGTGCGGATGATGTGAAGTACTAAATAGTAGCTTTGTGCCTAACATGTGCCACAAAGTTTTGGTAGAAATAACTATGAAATTTGACATCTCAGTTTGAAAGAATACTTTTAGTTATGCCATAAAGTCTTATAATTTCTTTAAAATACAAGTCAGCAACATGTGTAACATCATTGGTCTTATAGTAAGGAATAAAATGAGCCATCTTAAAAAATCAATCCACTACGACCATAATAGAATCCTTACCTCTTTGTGTTCTAGGTAACCCTAAAATGAGATCCATGCTAACCCCTTCCTATGGTTGACTAGGCACATACAACACTGTATATAAACCTTTGTGAAAGAAGATATTACTTTTCTTACAAGTAACACATCAGTTTATGATATTCTATATCCTTTTACCATGCATGACCAATAGAAATTTTCTTGTAATATTTCTAAAGATTTTTTAGCACCAAAATGGCTAGCAATCTCTCCTTCATGTACCTCCTTGTTAATTAAATCTCTTATACTTGATTTTTGTATGTAAATTTTATTAATTTTAAATAAAAAGACATCTTATATAGTATAACTACCATAAATTCCATTTTCTTTACACAATTGATATTCTTCATGAAATTCTTCGTCATTAGGATACATCTCTTTTAGCATTTCAAATCCTAATAATTTTGCATCTAGCATGACAAGTAAGATGGATCTCCTAGCAAGAGCATTAACTACTATATTTTCGTTGCCATCAAAATGTTTGACAGATGACATGAAGGATTGTAAGAAGCTTACCCACTTTACATGTATAGTACCTAATATTTTTTTTACCATGCAATTATTTTAAACTCTCATGATCAGAATGTACCACAAAGGGTTTAGGCCTCAGATAATGACTCTATATCTGTAGACTTCGTATATTAACAAATAATTCCATATCATAGGCAGAATACTTTAATTTAGAACCATTTAATTTTTCACTTAATTATTTATAGGTTTATTTTCTTGAGAAAGAACTCCCCTAAAACCTACTCCCCTTGCATCAAGAGTTACGTAAAAAAGTATGTTAAAATTAGGAACAGATAATATAGGAGCATTGCACAATTTATCCTTGAGATTATGAAAAGATTTTTTACCTTATTTTCCCCAAACAAAGTCTCCTTTTTTCATGAGTTGAGTAATAGGTGTAGCTATACTAGATAAATCTTTACCAGATCTCCTATAGAAACTAGCTAACCCATGGAAACTTCTTACTTGATGTATGTCTTTAGGAAAAGGGTACTCTTGAGTAGCTTGTGTTTGTGTAGGATCAACTTTAATACCCTCAAAACTAATAATATAACTAAGGAAAACTATACTTGAAAGCATAAAATCATACTTTTCCAACTTTCCACGTAGTTTAGTTTCCATGAGTTTATGAAATAATTTCCTCAAATCTTGCCATGTAGTTTAGTTTCCATGAGTTTATGAAATAATTTCCTCAAATATAGAAGATGATCATGTTCACTCTTGCTATATATAAGTATATCATCTAAATAAACTATAATGAATTCACTTAGGAAAGAAGAAAGAATTTCATTCCTTAATCTCATAAAATAACTAGGTGCATTGCATAATCCAAAAGGCATAACAACTGATTCATAGAGACCATACTTAATTTTAAAATTTGTTTTCCATTCATCTCCTTCCCTAATCCTCATATGATGGTAACCACTTCATAGGTATGTTTTAGAGAATATTCTTGCATCACATTACTCATCAACCATATCATCCAATGTCAGCATAGAAAAAAATTGATAGCTATATTATTCATTGCTCTCTAATCCAAGCACATATACTAAGTACCACCAACTTTAGGAACTAGTACAGGAAGTACACAACAAGAACTTGTGTTCTCTCTCATGAAACCCTTATTTGATAACTCTTAAATTTGCCTTTATAATTCCTTAGCCTCCTCTGGCTTACATCTATAGATTGGTCTATTAGGTAAAGGCATTCCGCAAAATCAAATTGATGGCATGCTCAATACCCCTAATAGGTGGTAGTCCAACAGATAAATCATTTTGAAATACATCACTCTATTCATCAAGAAAACTAGTAAATTTTGAATTGTTAGAATTTTTATTCCCAAAATAAGATGGCTTAGCTACCAAGGCATAATAAACACTCTCTTCCTCAATGCAATTAATTATTTTTCGTTCATGTAAAAATAAACTCTTTTTAACCCCAGATAATGATACATAATCACATTGGCATGGTTTTAACTTATGTTTATTTTTATCTTTTAATACCACATATTCATTAGTTACACCATCATGATTTGCATTATGATCATATTGTCATGGTATACTAAGTAAAATACTACAATCGTCCATAGGAAAAATATCACATAACCCCTCCTCATAATAATCACTAATGCGAAAAGAAATGAGTGTTTATTTAGTCACCTTAGATTCTTTGTCCTTATAAAGTCATTTTAAGGAATATGGTTTAGGATAGATATTAGTCACTGGTCTTAGTTGTGTGACCATTTTATCACTAGCAACATTTGTATAAGAACTGCTATCTATGATGACCTTATAAACTTTATCACCAATTCTAAACTTAGTTTTAAAAAAAATTATCCCTTTGTGTAGATTGATCATTAGGTTATGTTTTTAATTCCCTTTGTAATACGAAATAAGGGTTTAAATCTTTCTTATACATAATTAAGACGTCATAATTAGAGTCAGCTTCTAAGTCTTTATCATCAATACATAGTTCTATGTTTTCAATTTCACTCAAGGTGAAGACTCTTAGATTAGGACATTCTCCAGCAAAATGACCATACCCTTTACATTTGAAGCATTTCTTAGTGGATATTTCACTAACTTTAGTTTTACCATTATCATCTCGATTAAGGTTAATTTTTTTATCATTAGTTAAGTAGTTATGTGTCCTAAATTTTGATATAGATGTATTGGAATTATTTTTGTTGGATGTAGAAGTTGAATCACTTGTCTTTCGATAAGATTTGGTAAACTTAGTTTTTCTTTCACACTTTAAGGCTAACTTAATCATATCCTTAAGAGAATCATAGGAAAATGTTTCAACTTTTTAGGCATAAATTTTATTTCTTAAGCATTTCTTTAACTTTTTCAAGACTTGATGTTACTTTTATCTTACCTATCATGAGTTCTCTTAAGATTATAATACAAAACCCTAGCAAAATTTTCAAATTTAAGAGTTGCTAGTATACACTTATGCTCATCATCATACTCCCAAAATTTAAATATTTCTTTAATTTCATAGTACCATTAAAAAAATAAATCAATATCTAATTCACCATAAAAATTAGGAAGGGCAAGCTTTGTACCTTTATCTTCAAAATGATTGCGCCTTTGTTGATGGTTTGCATATACTTTTTTATTGTAATTTAAATTATTTGATCCATTCTCTTATGCTTTCTCTTCATACTCCATCATAGCATTTAGATGACTACCTCAAGCTTGGGCTTCCCTCCTAAACATTCCATATAATTGATCATTTACCACCTCCATAGTATTATGCATGTATTGAAGAGTCTCTTGGTTGACTACCCATGATTCCAATCTTTGTAGTTATATTTGAATGAAAGGAAATTTCTACAATTGTGCATTTGATGTATGGAACTTATTGCAAGTTTTTGAAGAATATAATACATTCTCTTCATGGATAACTCTTCATCCATACTTGAATATATCTCCAAGTTCCACTCGACATAACTCCAATCACTTGCTAAAATTTTCTTCTTGAAGTTATACCTATGTTCTTGAAGGAATATTACACTTAAAAATGTGATATAAATGAAATAGAAATGCTAGAATATGTTATTAAGAAATCTTGATGATCTTCAAGATAATCTTAATGAGGAACAAGAACCTTCTTACTTGAAGAAAGAACCCAAAATAAATGTACAATTCTAGTTGATATTTGAACACAATTGAAGATATATTCATCTTTATTTGCAATCAAAGAAAAAGGAAATAGAAGTGGAAGCATACTAAGTTATTTCAACTCAAAATCTATTGAAGGAACTTACTAACTCATGAAGAAGAAGAAGAAGAAAAAAATTTACATGATACATACTCTAAACCATATTAAGAACTTAAAAGATTTTTAAGCTTTGAATAAAACTAGGAAGAAGCTAAGAAACAGGTTGTAAGATCTAAAGAAAAAGAATAGAAGTTCAAACACTTTCCTTCAAGTGTTTAATATCTGCACATAGCATAAGTAATCTACAATCTCATGTTGTAGACTAAGAATAATAGATTGAAGATGTGAAGGCTTGAGTGAAATTCTAATACACTTTGGTTGAAGATATACTAAGTCCCTTCAAATATATTCAAACTTTGAAGTTGAATATTTGAGGACAAAGTTGAAGATACACTATCCTACTTAGTTATCTTTAAATTTATGATTGAAGATATACTATCCTATGTGAATACACGTTAAAAAAAATCATGCATGGACGTGAAATAGGAGGAAAAGGTGCTGGGAGAAAATGCATGTGAAAGAAGAGAGTTTTGAATGGAGGAAAAATGAGAGAAGACCAAAATTCTGTCAAAGGACCAAAGAAAAAACCAAGCTTTGATACCAAAGTTGTCACAAATTTTAATGAGTATGAATATTAGTGTGAATGAGTTGAAGTTTAGGATAGTTTGGGCTAGGTCTTAAGAAGAATAATTGAGAAATTCAATACGAGCTCAAGAAGAAAGTAACAAAATTTAAAGAATTCAACACAAATTAAAGAAATCCAATTTGAATATCACTTATCTAAGATTATTCTAAATAGTCTTAGAATGGATATTCAATCACAAAGAGAGGATTAACCAAGTGGATTAATTATGTTATATTTTGATATCAAAATCAACCAACATGCTACAAGGATGTCGACACACATGCCTTATATAGGAGTTTATGACATTACTAAGTAGCACACTACTTTAGCCACATGACACACAAATGGCTAACTAGCATGTAACTAGTATTACAATGTCTTTATATCCTATATAATACATGGCTCAATATGGCTATTATAAACAAAGTAAGCTAAGATTATATGAAAATATTTTACAAGAATCCTAATCAAAATAATGGTGTTGACTTTAAAAGATTGATTAGATCCTCTTGACTTTGACTTTCATGAACAATAGCCTCCTTTGTAATAACTTGTAACATGTGAAAATCTTAAGTATCTTGAATTCTTATATGAATTCATCTTCTTCTTGCAAATATGTTACATAACTGTAAGAATTTATTAAAGCAATATCATTAAAATTAGCCAAAGTATTATCGTCAAGGATAAATAATACAATTGGCTCCAAAAATACGTATGCCAAATCATGACCTTGAGGATCATCTTTGGATGCTCCTACATCACCTAGTTTTTTTTCTTTTTAAATGCATATATCATTACTAAGACAATTGTTAAGAAAGGAAATGATATTTTGGATTTTTTTCAATTTGAAATAAATATTTTGGTGTTAATAATTAAGAAGGTCTTCATTAAAATAATAATAATTTCATATAAATATAATATTTTAAAAATTATAAATAAATATAAGCAATAAAAATTCTTCATAATACAAAGTACACTAATTAATTACAAATATTATCTATATATCATAATTTATATTTATTTGAAAATCTAATAAAAAAATATGTTTTCTTGATATTAAATATTTTGTTTTGCAATTTAAATTTTATAATTTAAAATTTTTTAGTTCTTAGTTTTGAATGTAGAAATAATGGTGTAAAAATTTAAATTTGAAAAATAAAAAAATAAATATGATAAATCTAAAATTTAAAAATAAAGTTAAAATTAAAAATTAAAAGTAGAAATTTTAATTACAAAGAAAAATTACAAATTGGATAGAAACTATTTACTATTATTTATTTTTTGTATTATAATTTTTACTTCTATAATTTATAATTTAAAACTTCCATAAACTTATATTTTGCTTATTAAATCTAAATAAGAAAAACTATTAAAAATGTGTTTTTAATCATTTTTAGTTTATAATTTTAATATAATAAAAGCAAAATAAAAATGAATATAACAAGTTAGAACCTGTACTTTTATCAAAATATTTCTTAAATAAAAAATAATATTATATTTAAAATTAGTTTTTAAATAATTCATGTATTAAGTAAATACTGGTAGCTTTTTTTATGTATACATTTTTATAATAATAAAATGTCTTAATTATATGAAAATAATATTATTTTAATTGAAAATTTTACTAATGAAACCAAACCTTAAACATCTATGTCTTTATTATAAACTAAAAAACATTTCTTCCTTTACCTAAAATTTATTATGAAAACATTTAAAAAAAGGTATAACTTTGTAAGGTTTATATATTTGATAATGGAATATAGTATCATTTTTTAGCCTCCATAATATGTAATTTATGTTAGTTATATACTTTTAACTATATAATATCATTTTTTCAAATCGATAACATAAATTTATGCATTAATAGTATATTAGTTATAAAAAATCTTATAATAAAATATTTATTTCACTTAATCCTATAAGGTTTTGACATTTATTAGCTAAATGTTTTACCTAATATTTTTAAGTTGTAAATACTTTGTAGGGTTGCATTAATTAGCTAAGTAGCCTACATCAATTTTGGTGTGGTATGACTAAAAGGATAAAGTGAGAAATTTAAATTTATATAATAACTTGATAATAAAAATACATAAATAAGAAATTAACAAGAAGTAGATACAAAAATAACCTAAATCTAATTTTGTAAAATATACAATGGATGCATTTTCTCTTAGAATTGGGGATCTTCCTTTTTTATCCAATTTCTCATGATGTAATATAATCTAATATGACTTGATCTAATCTTAATAACCCTAAATTAATCTAATGTGAACTCATATTATATAAATCAAACTTGAAACACTCATAATAATAGTGATGATGATGATGATGATAACATTAATAATAATAATAACAAATTTTATTATTTTCTTTTGACTACCTTTAATAAAATTTGGTTGGAACTATTCTAATATGACCTAAAAATTAAATAAATAATATGAGTTATTATCAATACTGATTAGGAGGATGAATAATTATATGTTAGACTTTAAATGCTTCCAAATGAAGCTTATCTACAAACCTTATGTAATATCCCGAGTCTATATGACCATATGGCAGCTACCTTGGAGTACTTTTGGATTGATCAGTTGGCCCCATAGATCAACATGAAAGTTCTTAGGAGGGTCACCCATCTTAAAAATTGCTTAATGACCAGCACTCTTAGTTGTGGTGTTCTTAGGATGGAATCACCAAATGGATGGTATACCATGTTTATATAAGTAGCCAAATCAATCCTTATAACACTCCGCTCAATTTGGGGTATTATATTTACCCCCACTCAAAAAACGCAACATCCTCAATAGGCTTGAACCACTAACTATCTCAATATAGTTTATCTAAAGAATCGTCCCACTAGGTGGTTGACTAGCTAATCTAAGTTCATCTTGCAGTCATAGCTTTTCTTTGATACAATTTATAACACCCCGAGTTGATATAACCATGCGAGGGATACCTTGGAGCACTTTCAGATTGATTGGACAACCCCACAGATCAACACAAGTCCTTTCAACATGCTTTTTCACCACTCACGTTCTTCTCAATAAATTTTTAGGAAATTTCTTAAACTTCCCAAAAGGGTCACCCATTATAAAAATTGCTCCACAAATAATAAACATAATTGTGGAGTTATTAGGACGGAATCATCAAAAGAACGGTATACCATGTTGATATAAGTAGTCAAATAAATCATTATAACACTCCACTCAATTTGGGAATATTACAACTTAAGGTAATTTTATACTCTTACTCATGTGGATCTTCAAAGGGAAAGAGAGAATGATAAGGTTTAGAAGGAAGTGTGGTTCAGTAGCTAGAAGATTAAGGAGAGGATTGTGAATTTTTAATCAAGATTCAATAAAGATTTAAAGAAAACTATGAATCTTCAAACAAGATTCAACAAGAATTCAATAAGAATGTATCTTTGATTTTTCCAAGAACACATCCAAAGACTCTCCATGTAATATTAGGAAGAAATTCACTCAACGGAGAGAGATACTAAGTATTAACTTGTGATTAGATTCAAATATTTTGACTATTCTTCTTCTCATGTTAAAAGTGTGTCGACATATGTATATATATAGGTAGCTATACTTTGCTAAGTAGCACACTAAGATAGCCAAGATAATGCATGCATGGCTAACTAGCATACTAAACTCTAATAGCAACATATTACTAACCTATGCACTACATGGATTGAACAATACATTATTACAAACAAAAGTAGCTAGTTATTATATGAGAAAAACTAAGAAAAAGTCCTAATTTACATAAGGATGATAACTAGATATTCTTTGACTTTAATGTTTTACTTCCATAAATAGTAGCTCATTTGACTTGTAATTACGTATAACATAAGATGTAATATTTAGTGTGTTGACATATTGAATCTTCTCCTTAAAAATATGTCACATACCTACAAGAATCACTTAGAGTATACCTATTATGGTTAGTAAAAATTATATCATCAAAGACGTATATTGTAATAGGTTGCATTATTAAGAATGTCAAATCCTTAATTGCATGAGAATCCCTAGATGCATCATGAAAATCTATATATTCTCTTCCATCACTTACTCTTAACATGTATCATGGGTTTTATGTTGTATTTAGGAAAGTGTTCTAGTCATAGACCATAATTTCTCTATTATAGCTTCTAAAATGTATACTCCCCTCACACCAGAAGTTAGCCTTAAGGTTTTTCTCCCTCCACCATTTGAGAAATATTAGTTAATGTAATTAGAAAATGAAATTTTAGACTTTATTATCTCATTATATTGTTAATAAACCATAATTACAGTAACTAGGTGGAGAGAAATCTTATTATAATTTAATTAGAACAAATTAAATAAATACATATTAAGGAAAAAAACCTATTAACCATTATAATTATAATTTAAGTACACTATAATATGGGAGATGGATAAATGAAGTATAAAATTTAGGAACATTACTTTCTAGATACTAAAGAGTAGTCTCAATAATCTTAGGGTTATATGTTAAAATAAAAAGATTCGGCCCCTAAAAAAAACATAGTTTTTTACATATTATGATAATCATTTATGATTAGTTTTTTTCTTACATAGAGAATAGTGGTTGGGGAATTTAATAGAAACCTAAACAATGAATGATAAGTATAGTTTGTCTAGTTTATTAGGAAGGATAAACACTAGTTAGGTACTTTAATATTTTATTCATCTTTTATATTTTTAATAATTTTATTTCAGCATCTTTATAATTTAATTTATTATATTTTTATTAAATGGTAAAATAAATTAATTTATATTTTAATTAAAAAAAGTAAAATATAAAGGTACTTATAGATGTAAAATCATTAAAAATATAGATATTTGTAAAACTATAGATGAAATATTATGATTTGTAAATGAAATCTATCTTATTAGTAAATTAGTTTTTTTTCCTTTAAAAGATAATATTAAATTATTGATTAATTTTTAAACCATCAGGATTTAAGGGCTTGTTTAGTTTCTCACTTTTCAAGAGACATTAGCTAATACTAATAAAAAGAAGGAAAAATCACAAAATCCAAAAAAATTATAAAATTGTTTCTTAGTAAGTTGATGGAAAAAAATTCAATTACATTCCTAAGTGCATCCAAAAATATTTACTCAAGTAAAAATGTCAAAAAAAATTTACTGATTAGATATTCTATTATTTGGGAGGGCGTTAGTGATTTCCACCCAAAATAATGCCATCTAATTTTTATTCATCTTCAATCATCTTTGTCTTTATTTATTTAGTTTTGTTCACTCTCAAATTTGCATCATTCATTAGTTGTTGTTTTTGTTTCTTCTTCTTCTTCATATATTCCCTTGCAATTTTATTAGATTTTTAATTTGAAGAAAATAATCAAATGAGTGATGCATTTGACTAATATGTCATTTGAGATTTATGGAGGATATATATTGAAGATTCTTGAAAATTATATAAATTTTCATTTAATGGACATTAAAGAGGGAAACATTTCATAATTCATGGTAGAAGGAGAGGCTTCGATGGGCATGGTGGAACCTATCGATTCTAATACTATTAAAAAATATCATATTGTCATCAATGATTGTGATAATTTTAACATCCTATAAATAAAGCCTATAATTTGTAGAAATTAATCTTCTTTATGATAATTTGATGGTGTTTGATCTTATATTGGAAATGTATTTAAGTTTGCATTGCAAAGAACTTGGAAAATTTTGATAAATAAAGGAGTAAAATGGTTTTTTCGTAGCATACTAGTTGATGGATTTCATGAAACAATCAATGAAAATATTATTATCAGCATGATTTTTGGGTTAGGGTAACAAATCGATGGGTATACTAGACCAATCGATTGATTCCCATGATTTAAGTATTTTTTTAATTCAATTTTAGATGGAAATTTCTTCAAATGAACTTGAATCTTAGAAATAAAGCTCTAAATGTTATATTAATCATCTTTATTGATTGTGACCATTAATCCGAGCATTTTCTACCTCAAATTCATTTGGGGGGCTAGATTTACCAAAAATTGGTTGATGACCTCACACCTTTATCTCTCTCTCTCTCTCTCTCTCTCTCTCTCTCTCTCTCTCTTATTTCTATGTCTGTGTGTTATGCATGCTTGAAGTAGATAATTTTCATTCCAAAAAATCTTTACATCATCTATATTTTCCTTCCACATGCCTTTTTTTTCCTTTTCCTTTTTTGTGTCTATGATTTTCTATAGTACATTACCTTAGAGTTCCTCAACTATCACCATAAAATCCATAGAGAAAATCAAATATTGTTCTTGAGAAATTTATCTAAATATATCTAAATATGAGTTAGAAAAGTATGGTTTAACTATTGTATACCCCTCCCCTTTCATCTTCCATCATATCTTTAATATTTTTGCAACCCTAGCCTCGACTTCCTTCACCTTGGCTCAATCACTAAATTCCCTCCATTTTTTTACTATTTTATTTTCACTTATCTTCTCCTTGTGCTCTTAATTTTTAACCTTCCATTCCTCTTCTAATCCTTCCCCTAACTCTTTCTTATTTTACTATTAAGAATTACATGGTTAAATTTATTAAAAGATTAAGGGATTGAATCCTTCCATTAGTTTTCTCATTTGGTAGAGTTTTATGTTCTAATATTCCTAACCTCTTATTTTATTTCAATTTTATAAGATTTTAAGGATTTTTATTAAATTTTACTCTCCTATTTCTAAGGTGCTAAATTTTTGAGAATTTCCAGCTAGGGATTTCCTTACTTGGTATATTTTTGCTAAAATGCACTAAGTCATTCTTACCTTGTGGTGTGGAGTGAATGTATATGTGGACTGGTGTAATTTTGGAATTTTTATTATTGTGAATGAACATGTATGATAATAGTAGTACTTTTTATGATTCATACCTTGAGTTTTGTTATTTTGGGGAAAATATGAGATATGCATGTAACTTGATGATTAATTGGATTTATAGCATGATTTGATTGGTTGATCATGATTAAACTTAGTTTTACAAGTATCTAAAGGTATGAATGTGTTATGGTTTATGTTCATACCTAAATTTTGTATAGAAAATGCATGTGCAAATAGTTTTACACAGATTGATCTACTAGTCTCTAAAATAGTCAAACAGTTAGATCAACTAGTTGACTAGTGTTTGACTAGAGTATTATGATATTTTTGGTTTGGTCTTAGGTTGAACCTATCTACTAGGATAGCAAATCATGTGATCTAGTATGTTACTACACAAACATGTTAATGTATGTTGTAATGACTCATATTCCTATTATGATCATATATGTATCACAACTTCCTATGATTAAATACTTTGGCTTACTTAGTATATAGTATACTAATGTTCATGTTTACTTAGTCATCTGCTCAATGCTATTTGCAGAGAAATTTTTATGTTGGTAGTTGAGCACAACTAATAATTGGCTAAATTTATGTGGGTGGCTTAGGGAAGTGAGGATGGATTTTTTGGTGGACACCTTTTCTTGGTACTTAAAAGATTGAAAATTGTCAATATTCTACCCTATTTAAGTGGTATGCTCTTTATGTATTTCCATTTTCTTAAACCTGATATAGTCTCTGCGTTGTAAACCTTAACTCATATCATCTTTTATGCTATCTATTTTTCCCACTCTACATTTTTGTTTGGTTAGTTGTATACTTAGCCATGTATCTAACATGGGACAAATAGTAGGACTTTCACCCAATTTTAGATGTATTGGTAATTTCGCTATTTGTAGGAGTATTTTTGGATATATGCTTTTGCAAACACTTTAAAAATGAAATATATTTTTTAGTGAAAAATGTGGTGTCTACAATAATTGAGGAGAAGGATTAAATATTATTGAAAGTAGTTTAAGTTGTGATTTTATGGTTTTAGTAGGGGTAAGTGAGTCAAAATCTATAGTAGAAAGAATAAATTCAATGGAAATGGAATAACCTAGCAGTTCTAATAATGATTTGCATACTCTACTATTATCGTGATTATATTACATATTTTAGTGATTATCTCTATTTTTATGATGATTATTTGACATTTTTTGTGATTATGTCTTGTACTTTGCTCTATGTGATATACTTTGGTGTCATGATAAATTATAACATATACTTTAGTGATTATGTTTACTTTTATAGTGATTATGTGACACTTTTTTGTGAGTATTTCCTATAATTTGCTCTATGAGATATATTTTGATGTCATAATATACTTTCTGATTATGACACACACTATAATAATTATGTTTTATTTTTCTAGTGATTATTTTTCAATTTATGGTGATTATATCCTATAACTCTTTAGGATAGAATTTAGTATTGTAAGACACTTTGTGTCCCTAACACAAACTTTACTGATTATGTTTGCTTTTCTAGTGATTATTTATACTTTTTTGGTGATTATTTAACACTTTTTGTGATTATGTCATATACTATGCACTCTATAATATACTTTGGTGTCATAATACACTTAGTCATTATGACACATACTTTAATGATAATGTTTTCATTTTGGTGATCATGCCCTCTATTTTACTTGGCTATTTTTCTTTAGTTTGTCTAAAAAAGATGAAATTTCATAATTAATTAGATAAATTGTTAATTCTTTATTTGATGCTAATATATATTGATAGAGTTTTTTTTTGGAAGGGATTTGCTGTAAGGAAGCACAAATAGAGGTCTAACAATGATGGCGGTATATGTATGAACAATATATTTAGTTCAAAGCTGAGAAAAATTTTATAGATCAAAAGAAGGAAGTGAGTATACAAAGAGGGATACACATACTAGTTATAACACAATGGTACGGTTTAGTATTATTCCATAAGGTTTTTGGACCATAACACATCATGTGATAGAGTACAATCACAATTTGTGGGATCCACAAAAAGGTATATCATATGCTGTCTCATAGGAAGGTTCGGCCTAAACAATTGAAATTCATAGAAAATATGAAGGAAAATGGTAATTTGTTGCTAATTCAGTAATGGTATTGGGTAAAGAGGTAGAGGGTTATCCATGTGTTGGGTTCAATATAGAGGATGTATATGATGAACTACATAACTCTTCATTGAGGAAACATGAAGGATGTGATTTGAGTACATTCATTGGGATTCTTAAGACAAGATAAGAAAGTGAATGGATTTTTACTTTGATTTTGAAGTGGATGATATTAGCAGCCTTTGTAGTTTTCTTAGGGATGTTAGAATGAAGGAAGATTATAAGTTATTTGGTGGTTTATTAGTTCATGATAATACATTTAGGACTAATAAATATGCTTGATATGAGGTTCATTTGTAGGAATAAACTATCACCGTAAGAATATTATGTTTGGGTGTGGTTTTTTGTTAAACAAAAGAGATGAATGATTTGTTTCGATATTCAAGGCCTTCTTGTGATCTGTGAGAGGGAATAGACCAAATATAATAATGAATAATCAATGTGATGCCCTAGATGGTGCAATAAGTAAGGTTTTCACTACGTTTAAACACACGTGTGATGTAGGAGTATATAATTAAGAATTGGCTTTCATAATTATGGAACTAATTATTCTTTATTTGGAAAGTATCACCCACAAATTTGAAGACAAATGGATGGTTGTGTTACTAGAAACATATCAAACAAGTAACTAGGCATCCATGTGCATGTGCATGGAATGCATGGAATGCATGGAATGTATAGCCACGTGTATAGGGAGAAAATGTGTATATTGGACATGTGAAATTATTAGTTTAACTAATTAATTAGTTAATTATGCATAATATAAGCCATAATATCTTTTGGAATTATGCTTTTAGCTAAATGGTAGGTTGGCTATATAAGTCATTGAAAGCCACAATTATGGATCAATAGATGATCAATATTGAAGTTGAATTCAAATTTGAATTCTATGTGAGTTCAATTCAAGTTAATCGAATCTCTGTGAATGATTTAGCTTGAAAATTTTTAATCTCTTTTTCTGTGTTAATTAGAGACTAATTCCTATTCTTTCCTCTCTCCATAATCCGCAACTTTTCTAGCCATCATTATCTTCCAAACATCCCTTAAATTGGAAGCTAATTGAATCCCTTAATTCGTTTGGCATTTAAAACCCTAATTCCATCATTCAAAACCCCAGCCCTTCTATTCGAAGCTAAACCTTAACCCTAACCCTAACCCACGAAATCAATTACTGAAATACCCCAAAATTTTCTAATTTTAAAGATTATATTTAAATAAGGTTTTATTTAAAAATTTAATTCAGTAAATTATTTTTACTAAAATAAAAGGAAATTTAGTAGGATAAATTAATGAGAAATTTTATAAATAGGTTAAGTAAAGGAAATTTTGGTATATTATCTAATTAAGGATTTTAATTTGGAAAATTATTTAAATAAATTATTTTATTCAAATTAATAAAGATAAAATAGTTTCAAATTAATTTTAATTTTATAAATAATTAAATTAAATAAAATTTGAGAGATTTATAAATTTAAAATGGAAATTTTGGAAAAATCCTTTAAAAAGCCTATTTTAGCCTAAGAAGGGATTTAAAAATTATTTTATTTAAATATTATTAATTTTAAATATCCTAAATATTCAGATCTATTTAATTGGCCCTAACCTAATTATTTTTCCTTTCCTTTTTCCCTTTTCCCTTTTTCTTTCTTCCTTTTTCTTTCCTTTTCTTTCTTTTCCTTCTTCTTCTTTCCTTTTTCTTTTTCTTCCCCGAATTGGGCCGGTTGCGCAGGCCCAATTTCTTTTTCCTTCCTTTTCCTTCAACGCGGCCCAGCCCGCGCGTCGTCGTCGCCGCCCCCCTTCTCTCAACACCGCGTTTTACCTCTTCTTTCTCTTGAACGTCGCGTTTTGCTTCATCTTTTTATTACCGTTGCGCGGCAGAACGAAGCACCGTCCTTCAAGCCTTATTTTCTCCAAAACGCACCGTTTCATTTAAACATTTTTACCTTGCACCGAACCGCCTGGTCTCCCTCCCTTTTTCCTCCTTTTCTTCCCCGTGAACCGGCCGGCCAGCCCCCCCCCCCATCTTCTTCTTCCTCCTTCCGCCCGACGCCATAACCACCCACCTCCCTCCTTCCCCGAAAATGGCGGCTCCGGCCACACGTGGCGTGACTGGCTCTTCTCCCGCTCATTTTCTTCCTCTAGATCTGCACGTTAATTTGAAACCATCAACTGCCTCTCTCTTCCGCTCATTTGTGCACTGTTGCCTCGCAAAGTCGGCAAAAATTCAAGTTTTTGCCGCCCGACCTTCGGCTTAATTTAAACACTTAGTAACCTCCCTAATTAAAATATAATCTCCCCAACTATAAAAACCCCCTCATTTGCATGATTTCGGGATTTTTATTTCCCTGAAACCCTAAGTTTAGACCGTGAGCCACCGCCCCGTTAGACGACTATTACTCCACCTCTGGCCAACTTCAACGCCTCCTCTTACTCCTAATCTCTTCCCTGCAATACCCTATAATTAACTAAACTAACCAAAACCTTCGATTCATCTTGTACAAGCCTCCATAATCGCACAAAGTTGGTTAGTTGCTTCGACAGAAAATTTCACCCCAAGACGTTGAACCATCTTCCACCACCACATGCGCCACTTCTAACACCTTCCAAACCAACCATTAACTCCTGATAAATCTCCTCCATAGGCCCATAGATTTATTTTATTTTTCTCCTTCCCCCTCACCTCTTTTTCTTCATTTTTAACCCTCTTAGATCCATTTTCTGGCCACCTCCGGGAACCACCGCCGGTTCCACCTACATCCTCCAACTCAAGGTGATGTCATAGACATTTTAAATACTTAGTTTCGAATTATTTATAATTATTCTAATTTTAGCCAAAATTTTAGTATTAATTCAACTTTAATTATTATTATTATAATTATTATTAGTAGTAATATTGACTGTATTCTAATTTCTAAATTTTGGTTACAGGTCTGGGAGTATTATTGAGTAAGATATAGTAATTATCTCGGCCTTTACCTATTTACTTCTATTTTTACATAATTGATGTTATTCTTAATAATATTAATAATAATATTATTATTAGTATAATTATTTGGTTGATACTGTGATTATTACTGGAAGAAAAGAGGCCTTAAATTTTAATTAGGCCTCGCATTTATTAATTTTATTAACATTATTAACATTTTTCAACATTATTTTAATTATATTATCATTATTACCTTTATTAAAATATAATATAAGTATATATACATTATTAATTTTATTATCACAATTCTGAATAGTATTATTTTTATTATTGTGGGATGGTTAGAAACCCAACTTTTAATTTTAAGAATTTTGATATCATTAATATCTAATATTCTATTTATAAAAAGTATCATTAATATTATTATACTTTATTTATATTACTAATTATTTTTATTATTATCATTCTTATTATTGTTCTTATTATCATCATCATAGTTATGATATTATTAAATCTATTTTGGGAGAAGGGTAGAAACCCTTAGTTTATCACCTTTTCAAAAGAAAATAAGTGAATTAGTTATATTAGTTTCTATAGTTAATTATTGAATAGTAAAATGTCATCCAAAAACCAAACCTCGAAATAATTTAGAATTATGTAAGAGAGTCTAATTCTAGTATGCTTTGATATAATAGGCGAACCCAATTAAATCCCTCAAGTGGAATAGAAGCGTGCACCAAGACCGATGATGTTTTAGGTAAGGGTCTACTAAGGCCATTTATGTGTTTGCATGCACTATGTGTTTGATATGCCATGTATTTTATGTTCTTTATTATTAATTATTTCGCATATGGAATTATTGTAAAGTTGAAGTATGCTGGTGTGAATAAACTGTGGCATGAGAACTATGCTTATGTTTATGTCATTATTGTATGATATGACTTGAGACATGTTGTTATGGTTTATGAAATGGCATGGTGTTAGGGTTGCATGAAATGGCATGGTGTTAGGGTTGAATGAAATGGCATGATGTTAGGGTTTGTATAAAATGACATGATGTTAGGGTTTGCATGGAATGGCATGATGTTAGGGTTTGCATAAAATGACATGGTTAGGGTTTGCATGGAATGGTATGATGTTAGAGTTTGCATAAAATGACCTGAGGTTAGGGCTTGCATGGAAGCATGTCTACGTGGAGTTAAGGTTTTCATATGAATTGGGATTGCATGAGAGTGTAGTACGTGAGTTAGGGTTTGCATGTGGATTAGAGTTGCATGGAAGTATGTCTATGTGGAGCTAGGGTTTGCATGTGCATTAGAGTTTGCATGGAAGTATGGTTTACGTGGTGTTGGGGTTTGCCTAAGATGGTATGAACTAGGGTTTACATGGGAGTGTGGTATACATCGAGTTAAAGTTGTGTATGAATTAGGGTTTGCATGGAGATATGGTTTACGTGGAGTTAGGGCTTACATGAAGCTAGGGTCTGTATGGGAGCTAGGGCATGCATGGGAAGATGACTTACGTAGAGTTCGGGTTTCATGGTAATTAGGGTTATTGTATTATTGGGATGTGCATGTCTTGAAGAGAATATCTAAATAAGATACATAAATTATTAAGTACGTAAAGTGGAAGATGTTGAGTCGGGCCCAGACCAATCCACTGGCATAATAGTGGCCAGGTACTGCGGTAGCCTGGAGACCGATCCACCGGCTTAATAGTGGTAGGGTATTTTACCCTAGTGACCGATCCACCGGCTATAATAGTGGGGGATCCCGAGCTCAACAAACCAAACCTTATATGTTGATAAGATATGAAAAGATATTAATTACTTAGAGTGGAACACCGTGCGAGAAGGGGCCAGACCGATCCACCGGCATATAATAGTGGTAGGGTGTATACCCTAAGTGACCGATCCACCGGCTATAATAGTGGCCAGGAGCCAAAGTGCCCTGGAGACCGATCCACCGGCAAAAATAGTGGGGTTCCCGTACTCGTATGGACCTGATAAAGAACATGGTGTGTATCTACATTTGATAAAATAAAGATTAAATAATTAATCCAGACCTTTTTGGGTCTTACGTATGGACCTATTGATTATAAGTGATTTCACTTTATGCTTCTATGTATCATATGTGTGGGTTGTAATCGTATATGATCATTATCCTACATGAATTAATGTTTTATGTGTCGGCCTTAGTATTCGGTTACCTTACTCAGTACGTAGCGTACTAATCACCCGTTTCATGGGTGTTGCTCATTCCCACGAGCAGAAGGCCCGTTTGATCTATTGCAGGTAGGAGATATTTACTTTGATGCTATCGATGTCTACGGGACATCAGGAGGGGCAGAGTGATAGCTGGGCTGGATCAATCTTTAGAGTGACGTGGCCATTATCTTTTTTAAATTTATGATTCCTGTTATCTTTTATTATGTTTGAATTATCAAAACAATTTTACTAAGGTTGTTTAGTTATTATCTAGAAAAACAATAGCCGATATTTCGAATTATATAAGACTTACGCGTACTCTGATTCCTGTTTTTATAAATTTCAATATGAATGGTATTACTGATAATGTTTTCTTAGCCTTAGCACTTGGTACCGGAACGGTAGAAGTAAACTAGTCTGGTACTAAGTGTGGCGGTAACATCCCCAGAATTTACGATTTTAATTTATGAGTATTTTTTTTAAAAAAAATGTGTAAATTTTGGGGTGTTACAATTATCCTTAAACTTAACCTTTGAAGCCTCATTATCATCAACATATCATTGTCGAAAACATATCATAATTAACTCACTACATCTGGTGGTGGTGGCAGCTGGGCGACGACACACGACGGTGGTGGTGGTGGAGGAAGTGGGGGTTGGAGAGGTGGGTTTTTAGGCTAGAAGGGGAGAGTGAGATGGTGGTTGTGGTGGTAGTGGATTCTCTAGGTTAAGAGGGTTGGAGTGGTGGTGGTGGCATAGCAAGGGTGGCGGCGTAAGTGGTGGTTGTTGTGGTGGTCAAGGGTGGTGGAGAAGGAGGAAGGGTGAGGAGAGGGAGGTAGGGAGAAAGGAAGATAGGGGGAGTTAAGGGAAGCTTTGGTGAGTAGATGGGGTGGCAAGAGAGGCGGTGGTTATGGTGGAGAAGGTGGCGCACGACAGCAAAAAAGGCAGCTATAAGTACAAAGGGGTAGGTCCAATAGTGAACTTTGCATGGTTGGGGTGGCTCATGTAGGGGGAAATAAAGGTGGTGAGTGGTATGGTTCAGTGGAGAGTAATGCAGGGAAGTTTCTAGCAAGTGTTTCGGGAGGCGGCATTGGGTAATGGTTGTGGGGACGGTGTCTGAAGCGGCGGTGGCACAAGAAAGGTTAAAAATTTTGGATAGGGGAAAGAGGGTTGAATGGGGATCAGTTGGGGTATTTATAGGCCATTGGAGGGGAGATAAGAAAATGGGATAAGAGGACAAGGAGGTAGGTGTGGCAAAGCTCGCCGGTCGACGGTGGTAGGTCGGTACAAGCCTACAATTTGGGTAGGGCAGGTTTAGTCAAGGAGGAGAAAAAAGGAAAGAGATGAAGGCACACATGAGAGTAGAGATAGGTAGGTCGGGGCTGGAATTGGTAGGGAAAGGGATAGGGAAGTGAAGGGAGGTGGTAGGTTGGTGGTACTATGGCTAGCTGGTCGGTGGCGTGGAGTTGCAAGTTGCCTACAATGCATGGAAGAGGAGGAAGAAGAAGTTCTAGGCAGGCTAACCAATTTGGGGAAAAAAGAAAAGAAAGAAAAAGGAGGGAGAAACCGGGCGAATGAGGAGGAGAGAGAAAGGAAGGCAACCTAGGCCACGTAAGGAGAAAAGAGAGGGAGGAGAGTTGGTCCACAAGGGGACGCAGGTCCAAACTGGGGAAGAAGGGGAAAAGAAAAGGAGAAGGAGAAAAAGAGGAAACAAAAATGAAAAAGGAAGGGAAAAGGAAAAATAGCTTAGTTGGAGTGTTTACAATATCTTGGTATTTTTAAATATTTCAAAATAATAACAATTAGTAAAATAATAATTAAATTTCCTTTTTATATTAATTTAGGATATATTGGGTAGTTTTTCCTAAATTCTATTTTAATTTGCAAAATACCCTAATATCCCCTAATTAAATTCTTTTTTATTTTCCTCTTAATTGTTCCTTAAATACTCCCCTTATCTTAATAAAATAATTTATATAATTAATGTTTATAATAAATTACTATTTTAGCATAATTTTCTAAATTAGGGTTTTAGGGTATTTCAAAATTATTATGTTTTGAAGGAGCTTATAGTGGAAGATTAATATTTAATGATATAGATGGAAAAGAATGTATGATATGAAAACGGAATGTTATTACGAAATCTTCCAATTCTAAGGAAAAAGGTCAAAAAAATTGATTGAAGAGTATTAGAGAGAATAAAAATAATGTAGTGAGTTGGAGGATGAAGAATATTGTAGTTGTATTGTTGAGTTCCAAACTAGTTGCACATGACTTAATCTAAGGGATGTTTGACCACTCTTCTAGAAGTCATCTTTATCAATCATTTTTTTTTGTACTATTATTATTTTTGTGTAAATTTAGTTGGTAAAACTTAGTTTATAATTGTAATTTTCTTATTTATGTCTTCTTCAAAAATTATATATATTTTTTTAATTATGATGGCCATCAAATTTTTCATTATGTCTATTAGGCAAGTTCAAGTGATTATGTCAAGTGTAGGAGTACATTCATTCTAAATTGATTATTTAAGTTGTTAAGTTATTATGTGCTTAGTTCAAGTGATTATTTAAAGTTTTTCTTATTATAAAGTGATCGTGTTTGTTTTTTAAGTGATTATATCTTAAAGTCTGTTTATTATGTCAGGTGTGAGGAAAGATTATGTGTTGTTGTTTAAGTGATTATGCATAAACTTTTATGGTTTATATGTCTAGTTCAAGTAATTATATCAAGTTATACTTATTTTAAATTGATTGTATTTGTTTTTAAAGTGTTTATTTTTAAAATTTTAACGATTATCTAGTGAGTTCAAGTGATTATATTAGGTAGATAATAAAACAAAAAATCAAGAAAAGAGAAATATGTTTGGTAATTACTATAGTTTCTTTTCATAAACAATATTATTAGTTTATAAAAATTAAATGAAAATAATAATATCTTGAATGATAATTACAATGTATGGATGATAACTACAACAAATAAATAATAACAACACTAAAACAAGTAATTAGGATGAGAGACCTTAAGGTTTTAGGTTCTTCTTCTCCTACTCATGGATATCCTTTGTGACCTTCTTGATCATTGTATTGATGTTACATGTTATGTTTTTTTAGTGTAAAAAGCTCTTAGTTTCTTCACAGTTTTTCCCTACATGAAATAATATACTGGTTAGAGAATATTATTTTACTAATTAATTTATGATATATGCTATTCAGTTGATTGTTACACTATTAAGGGTGCAGCTGTAGTAACATCAATGAGTGTGACTGACTAGATTGTTATAAGGCTTTGGCACATGAGATTGGGATATATGAGTGTTAAAGGGTTAATTGATTCCCCTAAGAGAGATTTATTTGATGGGCATATTATAAGTACAATGTACTACTATTAGAGTTGTGTGTTTGACAAGCATAAGTGAGTTAGTTTTTTAACAACTAAACATAGTATGAAGGGGCATCTTGATTATATCCATTCAGATTTGTGGGATACCACAAAGGGAGTTTCCAAGGGATGTTTGTTGTGCTTTCTATCTTTCATCAATGAATTCTAAAGAAAGGTATTGGTTTATTTTCTTAAAAATTAAAATAATGTGTTTGGTGTGTTCAAATGCTAGAAGACATTAATAAAGAAGAAAAATAGGAGAAAAGTTAAATGTCTCTTGTAATATAATGGTCTTGAGTTTGTGGAGTACAGTTTTACTAGGATAATGAGATTACAAGGTACCATACATGTGTTAAGATGGTGTAGTAGAATGGGGTCATTGAGAGGATGAAAATGACCCTTTTAGATAAGGCTCAATGAATGTTGTCATAGGTTGGGTTAGGTAAGGATTTTAGGCTAAAGCTGTTCACATTGTTGCATACATGGTGAACCAATTGCCAAATCATTCTATAGAGTTGAAGACATCTAAGCAGTTATGGTCATATAAACCAACTAATTATTTTGATCTCCATATATTTAGGTGTCATGCCTATACATATGTGAATGATAGAAAGCTTGAGCCTAGATCCAAGAAGTTTATATTTCTTTGCTTCACATATATTGTAAAAGGGTTTAGGTTATACAAACCAATTGCATCCATGTTTTTAATCTATAGATATATTACCTTCAATGAGTTTGTGTTCTTAAAAATGAGTATGGTGATAGACTGTCTAAGGAGGTAGAGTAGGATATTGCTTCAAGTCACATGGAGGCTAAGATTGGTTTTGATGATAGATACCCTTTTAATAGACCCATTGTACCTAAGGTGGGTGGATCAAGGTTATATGTGAAGCAAGCGGATGTTACTGCAAGCAAATCACAAAGTGTACTTCAACCTCCTATAAATTATGTTTTTTAGGAGTTAACTTGTAATGTTTTATCTAGTGTTGAGACTATTGTTGATGTGCATAAGCCATTATCTTACTCAAAGGCCATTATTAATTTTAATTCTACTAAGTAGTGTGCTACTATAAAAGAAGAAATTTAGTCTCTATTGAAGAATCAGACATGAAAAAATTTTTAAAGCACTTAGGAAAAATAAATTTATTTGATTATAAGTAGGTTTAAAATTTCAATGAGGGTGCCCCAAAATTTGGGAGATCGATATAGAAGGATCATTTTTTTACATGTGTGTTTAGTTAGATACTAAATGTCAACTATAATAAGCTTTTTACTCCTATTTCCAATCATATTTCTAATCATACTTTGCTTGAACTTGTGGCTATGAAAGATCTAGATTTATGTTTGTTAGATGTGAAAATAACCTTCTTACATGGTGAGCTTGAGAAGAACATCCACATCAATTGTCAGATGGGTTCATTATTGAAGGTAAGCAAAACCATGTGTGCTTATTGAAGAGATCATTATATGGCTTAAAGGAGTTTCCTAGGTAGTGGTATAAGTAGCAATGTCAACTCATGATTAACCATGGGTTCTCTAGGAGTGACTACAATGGATATGTATACCTAAAGGAGAAATAAAGTGACTCTCTTATGCATCTTTTGTTATATATCAACAACATGATTATGGTAGCAAAAGATGTGTCTGATGTTAATAGCGTGAACATAATGTTGAAGTGTGAGTTTGATATTAATGATCTTAGAGTCATGAAGAGGATATTTTGTATGGAGATCATATAAGATCATGAGTGAAATTTCCTTTACTTATCATAGGAGCAATATGGGAACAAAGTGCTAGATATGTTTTATATGATAAATTCCAAGCCAGCTGACCCTTTTTTGAAAACTTATTTTAGATTGTTCACTTTAGAGTATCCCAAATATAAAGATAAGTAGGAGTTTATGGCCATAGTTCCCTACTCTAATGTTGTTAGTTGTATTATTTATCAGGCTTGATATTGCTCAAGTTGTTAATGTTGTAAGAAAGTATATGGAAAATCTAGGGAATGATTACTAGCAAGTATAAAAATGGATTATGAGGTAATTAAAGGTTAAGTCAATAGCTTTTTTGGAGTATGGGAGATTGAATAATATGTTGATTGGGTTTCTTCACTCTAATTATGGTGGAGACCTTGATACAAGAATGTACACTAATGGTTATGTTTTTTTATCTTGGTTATTCAACAATTAGTTGGATGTCTTACTTGAATGGGGTGCCAGCTTTTCCTACTATTGAAGCTGAATATACTACTATGAATAAGATCAAGAAGTCGTGTGGCTTTTAGTGTTAATAAGTGAGCTTGAATTATGTTATAATACTCCAATTGTTCGAATTTTTATTCAAAGAGTTATTTGTCTAGCCAATAGTTAGAATTCTTTTCAACATAAAATGAAGTACATTGATATGAGGCATTACTTTACCCAAGGTATTGTTGTTACTAGAAAAGTTTTGTTGGATAAAGGTGCTACCTTGAAGAATCCAACTGATATGCTAACAATGTCATTAATTCTGGGTAAGTTTGAGAATTGCTCAAACTTGATAGGTGTTCATAGGCTATAAGGCCTCTTAGAGAGTTAAGGTTTGTATAGTGGTCTTTTACACTATGTGTCATAAATAAGAGTTTAAGGTGGAGAATTGTAAGCTTGTCACTAACTATTTGGTGCATATCATGACTTAGTTTTAGTTCGTGCAAGTAACTAGAAAATATGTGTCTTGGAGTTTATATTTTGTGGAAACATAAAAGCCCCATGTTATACAACATGTGTCATGTTTTTCCTCTAGAATTTCTAAACTAATTTTTTTTTGGAGAAGGTGTGAGTAAAGAATAAATCATAGTGTACCCATGTTTTCTAGACATGATCCATATTTTTGGGCTCTTCACTTATAGAATTTCATATTTATATAAAAGGTCAAGATGAAACCCTAACCATCGTCAAATTCATTGTTATCATCTAATCTTTGTGTTTTCTTTAATATTGATAGAATTATTGATTTGTGTGACTGATTCAAATACTTATTATATATTTTTCTTAGAACGACACCATTACACACAATAAAGATCTCTAGTTTTTCTAAATTTTTCTTATTGTTCAATTTCTCATTTGGTTCTTGTGTTCCTAATTAGTACTATATCATATCATGCCTAACGTAAAATTAATGCTTTTCACAACACATAATCTAGATCAAGCTTCTTAGCTTATAATAAATAGGTAGAGATAAGCCTCTCCACACTTAGCAAGTTTGTATGAACATCAACCTAATGCTTGTAGAATGATAACCTCAAATATAATCTATATTTCCTTTAACTTTTTCTCTTACTAGCGGTTATTGAGGTATTTCTTCTATTTCATGTCTAATTGTAGCAATCTCACAACACTAATATATAGGTGATTATGTCAACACTTTAAGTGATTATATATACTTTAAGTGATTAAGTAATGCATGTGATATTTTTTCTATTAATTTACTAATTGAATAAGTAAGTGTTAAACCCTATATGATATGTTTTTGTTTTTAATGTTCTACCATATCCTTTAGGATTTTCTTTATTGCTTGTCTGCTAAGATCCAATGCCTTTATTTGTAGAACCTTATTAAAAGAGTGGATCATGTTAGTGGATGAAATGACTGTATTACTAGTTTTTGTGATTATTTCATTAATACAAGCAATTTTGTTAATAGTGTGTGATCATGTTATGTCTCTAAGTGATTATGCTTCTATCAAAGCTAATGTTACTACATTTATACCCTCAATAATGGAACAAAACATGTCTTAAAATAGATGATAATTTCACATTTATTGAAGTATTGTTGAATTTGCTTATATTTCACTATTATTGTGTTATATTTCATCATATTATGTTAATTTCAATATAAAAATTAATTATGGCAAAAGATATGTGCAATAATGAAGAATTTTTAGTACAAGATTTTATCAACATCTTTAATAGGGAGTAATATGGTTTTGTCGTGGTGAAAGATAAGTACATCATTAGTGGAACATGAAATATGTAAACATAAGAAAAATAGTGGTGAAACATAAACATAAAAAAATGATGAAACATGAGATATGTAAACATAAGTACAATAATGGTCCAACATGAATAGAAAATGTTAAAATAAGAAGTTATCATCTACCAAGGGGTGATGCATTTTGGTTGAAAAGGCAACCTCAGCTATAGATAAACTAGGCTATATGAGATTTTGGGTTGCGTTGGAGAGGTTGCATACCACCTTGATCTGCCCATGAAGCTTTCTTATATACATAATGTCTTTCACATCTCTCTATTGAGGAAGTACATCGTAAATCCTTCACACATCATTCAGCATAAGATAATAAATCTTGATGACTTAATGACGTATGAGAAGCAACCATTGAGGATCCTAGACACCAAAACATGGGAGAGGCAGCCAAAGGTTTTTCTACAATTAATGGTCATGTGTTCATTCCATGGAGCTAAGAAGTATACCAAAGAGTTCAACGATAAAATCAATAAAAAGTATCCAGAGTTTTTCACTTAAGCTCATTGCACAATTAATGCTGCCTTTTTTAAGTAGTAGTGACCTTACCTTTTTCTCTACTTCTAGAGGTTTTTTTTTTTTGCTTGATGGTTTAGGGACTTGACACATTTTAAGCTTACATCAATATTTTCTATTATAGACTTTGGGAATGAAGTAACTTTTAAGGGCTAGTTTTATAACACATCATTACCAAATCCTTCAAAGTATAATTAAAATTATATCACAATATTTTAGGCATACCGATTGAATGTTATAACCACATACTTACATTTTTATTATCAAGATAACTAGTCAACTGGTTATCTAAACCAATCAACTATTAATCTCGTGATTTTAAATCCATTTCTATTTTGGATTTCATTCTCTTTCCATTATTTTTTGAAAAAATCTATTTACAATCTATTTATGATATAATCATATTTTGTTCTTTTGGGATTATTTTTGCATCATTTAGATCATCCTCTACTTTTACAAAGCTAAAAATCTTTCTAAAGCATGTTTAAGTTATTTTTGCACCTATTTCCCTCTCCCTCACTTTTCTCTCTCCTCTTGCAACCATGGATACATGTAGATCCTTCTGCACCCCCTAGATATGCTTTATCTATTCCATAACTTTATTTCACTCCACCTCTCTTATTTTCATTATTCCCCTTCTTGCACTTTGATTTTTTACACTCAACAAAATTAGACTTATTCCCTCTCTTCACCTTGTGATTTCCAACCTTAGAGGGTTGGGAACCCTCCCTCTTGATTCATTTTAACTCTCCCCAACACTTGATTTATGTTTTTCTCTTCTCCTTGAGCTAATTTATCTAGGATTTAAACCTTATTTTTCTCCTTCCTCCTATTCTTTTCTCTCTATAGAACTAGAGGTTTAAGTTACCTAATCCCCCATTTTTCATTTAGATTATTTCCTTCTCCTTTTCATTATCCTAATCTTCATTTTCATTTTCTATTTTCTCTTTTCTCTTTTCTCTTTTCTCTTTTCTCTTTTTTCTCTAATAAAAGGGGATTAAATTTGAGAGGATAAAAAATTTATGGCCTTTCTCTCCTCTTGACAAGAAAACTCTTGAAAGCAAGTCAAATTGAGTACACTTTTCTCTTTCCTTTTTCTTCTGGTTTAGTTGAGCTTCAAATGAGGTTTTGACTATTTTGATTATTGATTCTCTTAGTAAATCAAAAGTATTGGTAAAGGTCATCAAGTTAGGAGTATATTCTTGTGCTAGAAGAATTTTGTTTAGAGGTAAGTTATCTTTATCTTTATCTTTATTATGACTACGGATTTATGTTATTGATTTTGGTCTCGTGTCATTAATTCATTTTATGATGCATATGAATTATTTTGAATCCTTGATTTTTAGCATGTGGAATTTTTATATCTTTAGAAAATGGAGCGTATTTTAAATATTTGATAGCAAGCATGAGTTTGGTGAATTCAACATACACATGGTGTCCATTGATTTTTCTATCATGAATATATCTATGTGATTTCAAGTATGGAATGTGTCTTCTTATGTTTTATACATTATAGGAGCATGACAGGGTCATTCTTTAAAGTGTATGTTATTTTTTAAAGTGTTAAAATGTGGGCTTAGGTGTTATTTTACCTAGATGAGTCTATTAGTTGGCTAAACCAAATGATTAGCTCACGTGAACAATCAATTAGTTTGATTGACCCATCAGTTAGGTCAAATGAGTAGTAGATTGGTTTGATATAACAATTGATTAGTTATTTTGTGTCCAAAGTCATTTTGGTCATGGCCTAAAAATATCGACGAGTTCATATGAACAATCTACCTGTTTGACCAACCAATTGACTCGATTTCATTGTGTTATTAATATCTCCTTAGGTCTGTTATACCTAGACTAGTTAGTCGGTCTTAAGGATTGATCAACTTGTTTCTTTTAATTTTTCCATGCTTTTTAATTATTCATTAATCCTTATTTGGAGCTTCTATTCTAATTTTTCCATTAGTTGTGACATTAAATCATGATATTTTCCATCCATAATTTGAGCTACAGAAAATATTAAATGATAAATATTGTAGTGTACCTTGGAAACATTGTTCTATGAGTTTTATATTTTTTCTAACCACCCAATTTGGTGGCTTACATGTCTATATTTTTTTTATGTTATCACTTGAAAATACCCAACTAGTTATTAATACAATTAAGTAGTGATATATTATATCACCTAATAACTATTAATATAGAAATTAATATTTTGTTAGATTCTTTTGCTCCAATTCTTAGGGTATATAATCAAGAGTTAGTGGATGGGTTACTCTTGTGATTAACACATTTTCACTCGCTGTCTATTTTCCTTCTTTATTCGATTTCAGTTGGTAGGGACATGTGCATGTTTATGAGGTATAGGATTCATAGTATGGTAGTTTTATATGGTATCAGTATCTGTCTTAGGTGGATTTGGTATCCCTATAAAAGCCTCTAGACATATTATATGTCTAGAGCTTAGTTGGGTGTGGTATCCAAATATATATTAGCCCTTATAGCAGATGTACTCAAGGTATGGTGGGTGCGGTATCCCCTAAGAAAGCCTCCTTGATGAATTCTAACCATATGTGGTGGGTATGGTATCCTTTTTGTGTGCTATGCTATCATTACTTTTTTTTCATGGTGAATAAATGGTGTGATTGATCAAACATCTTAATAATTGGAAAGAATGTGTTAAATAAATGAATTAATATTATGGTTTATTTTATGTGAGTTTAATGAATGACCAGTATTCTTTTCCTATTTTAGATTCACATGCGAGCATGATTTTATAATATTGTAATCAAGTGGTTATAATTTATATTCTATTGTGTGACCTTGATATACAGCATGAGTCATTGCCATATTTTAGGTCCTTTATTTTTCTAGTACTTTAGCATATTAATATTACATTTTTGTGGTCATAGTGAGTATTTAACATGTGCTCCATTGAGTAAAGGATGACTGCGTAGGGTTATGATGTCAGCTAGAGCATGTTGAGGATGATGACATGAGTTAGTAGCTAGCGAATTTTTAGGGTTCAAGATTTATGTTTTATGCTTTGGTTAAGAGTTAAGCTAATTGATATATATATATTGTTTTGCTCATTGTATTAGGATTTTTTTATTATTTCTTTTTCAAGTTATTTAAACTCTTAGGTTTTGTTCATGCATTTGAATTTTTTAAACCTCTCTCTCCCTTTTATGTTATTCTCATAGATAGTAAAACTTTTCTCATTTCCTTCACATCAAATATCTTCCAAACATGCTTTGTGAGAGTTATATTTCATATGTGTTTTGTCAAGTATATATTCTCAACAAACTATTAACTAGTTAGTCTCATCACTAGGAACAAGAAGGAAATGCCTTTATCTAAGTCACCAATTGTTTAAACTTCCTTATCAAATGTATCCAAAAATGGATGTAGTAACTCTAGTGACCCTAATAAGTGCATATTTTATGGAATTATTTTACATATCTTGACCCAACTTTCTATATTTGTTATGACAATTTAACCCTTTTCCTTGAATTTTCTCTTTTTTCTTAGTTTTACAGGAAAAGATAAAATCAAAGTAATTTGGGCTGATAACTAGGAAAAAGAAGCACAATGCAAGAAGCAAGCTTGAAGTCATGAAAATTGGGATGTACCATCATGTAAGACCCTACAAGAGAATTCATGTGAAGAAAAATGAAATTAGGACAATCAATAGAGAGGAAACAAAGGTGTCCCGTATTTCCTTGGTTCATCTCCCACATGCGCCATTAATTCATCTCATGTGTATAATGTTAGAGAAAAAATATGGATATGTCATATTTACTATTATAGACCATATTTTTGCCATAATTTGGACTTAATTTGTACAACTTTTTGTCTACATACATAAAATACACTAGGTCAAATAGAACATCAAAAAGAATCACTATCAAAACTTCAACTTCATTTTCATTATTTCTAAACCATTAGGTTTCTTTTTTTAGGTTTAATTAATTAGTGGGCACAATTGAAGGATTAAAGATCATACGATATTTGCAGTTCTTCAATATCCTTTGTTAGTTAGTTAGTTGACATAATTGAAGGATTGAAAATCATGTGTTTTTTTCTTTGTTTCATTTATTTATTTTATAGGAGATCATGCTTTTTTTCCCTTTCTTTCATTTATTTATTTTATACTTATTATTCTATTTAATGAAATTTTTGGTATTAGTTTAATTAACTAAGTTAGTGATTTCATTTGGATTAATTGAATACTCTCTCTATGTTTATTAATGTTAAGATTTTTATGTATTTAGAATCTATGTTTTCTCACTTTATTAATATGTTAGGCTAGATTGGTATAAGGTAGTAGGGTAATTGAAGGTTATGGGATAATTAATCATGATATGTGAATTAAAATTAATTGTATGTGTATTTTTAGGTTAGATTAATAAACCAAGTTTAATGATCATTGATTCAAGATTATGACTTTATTATTTAGATTAGCCACCTAGTTAATTTGAGTACTAACGAGATGCTAGGATAGTATGGTTAATCTTCAGTTATTAATGTATACATCTACAGGTAGCGAAAAAGTTAATTTTTTTCATAAGAAATATATTAATTTAATCTATGTTTATTAATCTTTAGAATTACATAATTCAAATAGACTGTAATTTTGGTTCTAGTTAGTTGATCCCTAACATTAATTAAATCTATAAATCTTATTCTAGGTTATTAATTAGTTAGGCAATAAATCATAAGTAGCCTTTGGTTTATTTACATAAGCATATGCTAGGAAGCGGGTGCATGTGAGCTTCTATAAGTTAACATTAAAAATACTTCATAACCATTTCATTCGATAATTGGTTGATTTCCCTATACTGAATATTTCCTGTAAGCCCTATCATCCTATTATTGTTAGTTAATTATTATGTTAATTGCTTTCTTTTATTCTTTTCATTATTAATTATTAATTTTTCCAATTTGATAATAGAGGAAATTTATATCATAATAGAAATATACAAATTAGATTATAGTCTTCATAAGATCCCCTACTCACTACTTACTATTTGTGTGTGTATTTAGGGTTTAATTTAGCATGTCTACAAAATCACATTAACCCTTATGTAATCCCCATCAATGAGAAATAATCTTTATTGGGGAATGAGAAAGAGTCAAATTGCTCAAAAAAGTCATTCTTAAGCTGGCAAAAGTAGTCCACCAGTAATTTTCCAAACTATATCAAAGTTGCTATCTTTAGAGTATCAAGGAATGTAAAACATTTCGTCTCAAGCCCCGACCAAGAACATTGAGTATCTAAATTTGTTCAAGTGGTCTTCTCGTCGGTCAAGCCATAAAATGTTTTAGAGGACATCATTTTATATCTTCTATGTTAGTGCCTTAAATATAGTATTAGCAGTTCTTTATGGCTTAGAGGGTATTAGATACTTCTGTGTTTGTTATCTTACCAATGGAGGTGTAATACCCCACCTTTCAAAAATATATTTAATTGTATAAAAATTATATACCTATTTTTTTCAAAAATTTATTACATCTTTTGAACGAAACTAACAACCTAATTGCATTTTAAAAACATTTTAATCCATTATTCATATCTTAGCTCACAAATTAGCTCACATTTTAATCATTCATCTTTTTAAAATGATCCTAGGTATATACTTTTTTTATCTTTCATATTTTTCTAAGTCATTTAGTCATTTTCAAAAATGGTAAACAATGGTTTTAACGAAAACACCAATTTCATCTCATCTAGTTTTTATTGAATTTTGTGCCTCAAAATTATCTTTTTTAGTTGTCTATTATTTATGCACCTTTGAGGATCATTTTATTTTATTATTCTAAATTTAAAAAGTATCTAAAAATAATTAATATTTTTTATTATTTTAAATAAATTATCTTTTTTTGGATAAAATAAACTTCAAAAACTCAATATTTTATTATTAAATTTTATCCTTATCTTTAGTGATTCAATCCTAACCATATAAAACCACATAAGATGAAATCCTAAACCATTGTTATATTTAAAAATGTGGCACCACTCACCTTTATACACCCATGCTGCTTGTTGAAACAAAACTCTCCTTAATAATGAGTTTTTATAAAGATCATCATATGGCACATTCCTAACTTCCTTCTTATTATCCCAACATATACATCAGCTTTTTCCTTCCTTCTTGTTACATACCACTCTATTCTCTTTCTTCATTTGTTTTTCTTGCCACCTTTGTAGGGCCCACCTTGCTAAGAAACCAAATGATCAAAAACTCAAATGTATAGGTGCAATTCATTTCCTTACTAAGTTTGCTACTTAAGCTTTATATTCTCTCTTCTCCAAGAAAAGCTATGACAATTAGCTCCCGTTTCATCTCATTATCACTACACCATCTTCATCTTATCCCTCCTCCATTTCGTGGATTCGATGGTCACTATCCTCCATTGATGAAGCATGATCAATGTTCCACAACTCTAGATAAGAATTATTATTTTCTCTTCTTCAATTCTTCCTCATTTTCACAAGTTTAAGAGATTAATTTTCATAATATTTTCTCTTAATTTTATAGGATTCAAGAAATTCATTAATGAAATTATGATTACCATTTAATCTTTTTTTTTGGTAAACAACCTAAATTTATTGAAAATAGATTATTATTTTTTGTTAGTTTGAAGCTCTAGAATTTTATCTTTGTTTCATGGGATATGTATTTTTTTTGGATTTATTTTGTTTGAGTTTAATACTTCAAATTAAATCTTAATATATTGATTTTAATATTTCAATAAGCATATAAATTATTATGGTAAAAACTTTGTAAGTGCATAAATTTATCAAAAACTATTAAGTTCAACTTATCCATGAATTTGGACTTGTTTTTTATGTTAGAGTTTTTTTTTTTGGTAATATATTAACTTCATGGTGTTTATTAGAATTTTTAGGTGATATTTTATATATAATATATTGTCATTTAGGTTACTATAGCATAAGCTATGATAGATGGAAGTTTATTGAAGTCTATTTCAATACGTTCATGTGTTCATGCACATATTCAGCATGTTATTCACTATGCATTGAAGATGTTCATGGTTGTTCATACATGTTTTTAAGACATTCAACTTTTCATCACTAATTAAATCTTAAGTACCCCTTAATTATATAAACATCGTTAGTAAGAGTTAATCATATTTTAAGACCTAAATAGGCTATATTAACCATTACTTATCCAAGTATTCACATAATGATCTTCAGAGTCAAGGGTTGATCATTGATAGTTGGTTATTAACTTTAAGTTTGACCTAGACATTAATTTTTCATCTTAATCTCAATGAGTAGTGATTTTTCTAAAAATGGCACATGTCATTGTTTTGTGATTTCTAACCAAAATATGTTTGAAATTTTAGTTCGTTTGGCCTATATGGCCTTTTGGTTTAAAAGTTGTTATGGGTAAAATGTTGGCTAGAGTTTTACTTTTAATTTTTTTCCAATGAATATTATTTTTTAAAAAATCTCCTATATCATTTATTTTAGTGTTTTGAGTTATTTTTTTCTTTTGGTTTGATCTTTTATAGTAAAATTTGAGGTTTTATGGAGTTTTGAGATGGTTTAAGGTAATTCATATTTATTAGTTATTTATGATCTCATTTTAGCGTTATTGGCTTGGCTTTGGTTTGTTTAGATAGTATGTTGTTAGGCTATTACGTGATATTGAATGGCTAATTTGGCTAAGTACTTAGTATATGAGAATAGGTTAACCTTATTTAACTTGTAGTTGAATTTATGTTTGACCATTAACCACAATTTTTGTAGTGCACTTCATTTTGAATAATTGGAAATAAATGGTAAAGTTGAAAAGAAATAACTTATGTGTTACGAAACTATGGCTTGTTGCATAACCTTATCCATTCATGACAAGCTAATGATTGTGAACATGACTAAACAATGTCTTTTTGACTTGATTTGGATGGTATATTGGATATTGCTACTCCTATTTAAATTTAAATACTAATCAATTAAAGTGAAAGATAATTTGGATTAGGCAAACACCCCGTGCCTTAGGTTATGCCCCTGAGTGCAAAAGACCTTTGGGTTGAATAGAAAATTTCTACTTCACCAATTAAATCACAAACACTGTAAAGGCATTGTAATTAAGGATATGGATCTTTTATTTTTGTGATATGATTAACAGTCATGCGCTTCCTTGACTAGCTATCTTAGAATTAAGTAAGTTACTTTGGTTGATAACCATGGTGGTTTTCATAGATTCCATTGTTGAGATGAATATCCCTCTTAAGGACAAATATAATGGTTTGATGCAATCGCCTAAATATGGTTTAATAATTGGAAATTAGTTTGGGACTATCACTCTTGTGTGTCATCATTTGTAGTTCCCATATTATACTACTGTTAGTTTGGGGGTTCACCATTATGTACCACTATTAGTTTGGGATACTCATTGTTGTATACCATCATTGGTAGCTACCAATGTGTAATACCGTTGATTTGGGAAGGCCACTATTATGTTCCATCATTAGTAGTTATTGATGTGTACTAGCTTTTCTAAGAGGTATTTGTAGTTATTACTATGCACTACCCTTCTTATGATGTCTATTATTAGATTTGTAGTAGGGATGGTTGGTGGCATTTCTTGTTACAATATGCCATATTTTAGAGTTATGTGTGATCATATGTTTAATATGATCTGTGTTACGTTAGCATGTTATTAACTTTGTGTTAGGTGTGTTTAAACAATATTTTATACAAAACCACTTATTTTTCAGTGAATTTGGTGTAGGTTTTTGGATTAGTTCTGCATCCTTGGAGTTGAGTTAGAGAGTATGGCTTATGATCTTTTTATCCAATATTGGAATTTCTAGTTTGGTGTTGACGATTTTTTTCCATTACGAAATTTTGTTAACTATAGAGAGTTTTACTTTTCATTATAATTCTGTTATGGTTGTGTTTTTTTCATATCTAGTATTATATTTTCCATAGGTTAGATGAACATGAACACCTCTTATGATAATAGATGTGGTAGAAGCATCCCCTATTTCTTATTTTAGCTTTTGCATTATGTTGTAGTGTACTAATAATCAGTTGGTATAAAAAAGGGGGTGTACTAAGAACCATCATATTCTATCCTTTCTCTCTAGTCTTAGACATTGAATAATTCTTTGTGTCTTTCAATGTACTAATAAAAGTCATCCTTTTCTTTTGTATCTCTCTAATCTTCCTACCATAGGTCTCTATGTTGATCTATCTCATCCCAATATTTTTTAGCCTAAAAGTTTGGGCTTATGTACCTTTTGTGCTTATGTAGCTTTATGGGGGCTCAAAGAATCCTATTTATTATTACTTCTTAGCCTCTTACCTTAAGCATGTTTAGATGAGTCTATATCCTCTTCTAATATTATGATGCTATAGAGCCTAGTCCTCGACCATTTCTATAATATCCAATCCTAAAATCCTTCAAAATTTTATTTAAGATCATGATAATATAATATAAATTAGTTTTGGTTTTGGAAAGGGCTTTAAATTATAATACAATTATGAATATCAGGTGCATTGACTAGTACACTCAAGAACTGACTACTTTATTCCCTAATGAACTAGTTAACATGTTTGCTCAAATAGATCGACTAGTTTTCCTACGATTTCATATTCTTTTCTTTCTTTAGTTAGAATCTTTTTTCAATGTTTATGAAAATTTTTAATTAAGATCTATCAGTGCTAATAAGCATATTTTGGTATTGTGGGATATTTTTATATTATTTAGATCACTATATAATTTTATTTAGCTAAAATATTTCCAAAATTAATTTTTAAGGTATTTCTCACCTTTTCTCTTCTCCCTCGCTTTCCTTTCTCTTCTAACAACCATGGTTTCATGATTAAATTTCTATAACTCTTTCCTAACTTGCCAACAAGCTTCCATATAAAGCTACACTTTACCTCCCATAACTCATTATATGTTACTATTACACCTTAGTTACCTACACTCAACCTAAGTTAGGCTTCCCTCTTTCTCACTTTAGAATGTCTACCATTACTTCTCCTATACACTCTATTCTTGATTAAATTCACTCATCACCTTCTACATTTTCTCATTCTCTCCCTTTTCTCATGTGAAAATTTTTAAGTGTTGGGTATTCTCCACTTTTCTTACCTTTTCTTCTCTATTGAGAAAACAAAGGCTTGCCTCATGTCCCTTATACTTTAATTAACTTATTATCTCTTCTTTCTTCACCTAATTATATCTTTATCTCTCCCTTATTTCTCTTAAGTAAGGAAGGATTAAGGTTTTGAGAAAGGTTGAATATTCTAGCTTCTTTATCCTTGGAATCTTTATTTCTAGAGAAGGTTGAGTTATGACATTTTTCTTCCTCTGCTCATTTCATTTTATTAAGTTTGGAAATATAGTTTCAATCATTTTTATTCTTTATTATCTTATGAATCAAGGTCTTTATAAACAACTATCAAGTTAGAAGTATTTTATACTAAAAGAATTGCTTGGAGGTAAGGCATTCTTATCTCTAATATGAATAACATTTATTGTTGTTGATTATGGTTTCATGTTCTTGATGTAAATATGTATTATCTTGATTTAATTGCACTATTGGATTCAATCATGTGGTAAAATTTTCTTCTTTAAAGTTGTAAACATGTTTTGAGTTCATTCTTATTATGCATGGTTTTGGTAGTTTTGAGCATGATTCCATTAAGTAATAATATTGCCATCTCCCATGTGATTCTATGTGTGGGTATATCTTTTTATACGTTTTATGATATAAAATCATGCTAGGATTAATATGGTAGAGTTAGGTAAAATTTTGATAAGTGGATTAAAAGTCTGGGTGTTGTGTCACCCGGACCAATCAATTTGTTTTTTGGAGAAATCGACTGGTTGTGTGAATAGTCACTCAGTTTTCAATGTTTTATCACTTGGTTATGAGATCAATCTATTGGTTTGATGAATCAGTTGATTGGTTACTATGACCAATCGATTGGTTTGCTAAACCCATCGATTGGTTTCTTTGTGGCCAGAGTGGTCTGGTCTCTATGCAGACCCATTACCTAGTTTCTTATAAGCAATTGATTGTTGGGACCAACCAATTAACCAATTGACTGGTTCACTAGTTTTATTTTCTATTTAGGTCTAGTAAGACTATACCGGTTAACAAGTCCTAAGGATTGATAGACTAGTTCGTGTGTATCTCTCCATGTTTGCTTGTTATTTATTGTTCTTCCTTTGGGCCTTCCATATTAATTTTTTCATTTAATTATAAAATTTTAATTATGATTTCAACCATGCTTAACATGAATTTAAAATGGATCAAAATTAGGATATTATGGGGCTTGAGTGGTTAAGTTTGGTGTCACCTCTTAACACCTAATTAGTGGCTTATATGCCTTGTGATGTGTTTAGTGTTATCACTTGGAAACACCCAATTTAGTTATTAATTTTCAATTTGTGACATCACATAGTAATTTATAATTAATGGACTAAGATATTATTCGAGCCATTTTTTTACTCTCGGGTAGCTAACTAGGAGTTAGTGGGTGGACAGCCTTATGCTTTTATATTTTCACTCAGTACTTATTTCTTTCTCTATTGAGTTGCGATCAGTTGAGGGATATGTGCATATATTTGAGGTATAAGATTATATTGTGGTAGTGATGTGGAAGATCATAAACTAATAATCTTCTACAAAACTAAGATTTGCTATGGAAGTATTGCAAAAGTCTTCAAAGTTTTATATAAACTTAAATGGATAATGATGATGATTTTGAATTTCTCTTGGAGGGTGCCTAAGATATAACCTAAGATCTACAACCTTCTAAAGAGAAATATTCTATTTCTCACTAGAATACACTCCACTACTCTCTAAAGCTCTCACTTGAAGAAGAATAAGAAGAAGAAACACATGACCTTAGTGTAATTCTCTCTATTCAAAAGTTTTTATACTATGCAGTATGATCTTGAGATCAAGGTGTACAAGGGTATATATATATATACATATACATATACATGTACAAATTCAGGCCCTTTTAGTAGTAAGCCCATAGATTCGACCTTATTAATAAAATTAACCTTTGAGTTATGGCACAAGTATATATATATATATATATATATATATATATATATATATATATATATATATATATATATATATATATATATATCAGTTACAATAACATTTTACAAGCATTATAAAGTATACAACAAAATAACAAAGCTACAAAAACTCTAAATATGTAATACATAGATTCAACATATGTAATACAACTTTGTGTCTTATATCCTTGATCTTCCATGTACTTTATCATTCTTGTAAGGCCATTTTCTTGAACATCAAAGATCTTCAATAGCTTTAACTTCTTCCAAACATACATAATACCTACAAGTATTACTTAGCAAAATATTAGAAGCATGAGAATTTTCTAGCATAATGGGATCCATCTCCAAGTATGCAAATTCTTCTTGTTCTTTTTCCCTTGAAGAATAATATTTGAGAGTGAGCTAGATATGCTCTTAAATTAGGGAGTCTAGCATGGTATTGATCTATAGTATGGATGATTGAGGTATCCAATTATGAGCCCCCTAGCACTTTATATAGTCCATTTCTTAGGTGGATATGGTATCCCAACTTTTTTAGCCCTTATGATGGAGGAATTCAAGGTGTGGTGGGTGTGGTATCATAGTACAAGACTCCTTAATGTCCTTTGACAACATGTGGGAGTGTGGTACCTCATTGTGTGTGTATGCTAGCGTGACTTTTGTTCATTATGGAGAACTAGGTGTGGTCAAATAAATTATCTTATAACTAGAAATTATGTGGTTACTATAGGAAGATTTATAATATAGCTTACATTATGTGGTTCTAATGCACGGATCTACATTATTATTCTTCTATGATTTTTATGCAAGCATGTGTTGTTATATTACTAGTATGAGCCCAAGTGTTATACTATGACAGTATGCTTATCACCATGCTACTATGTGACTTTAATGTGCAACATGATTCCTTACCATATTTTTGGTAGTTTTTTTTTACCATTACTTTATCGTATTAATACTATATTTATATAGTCATTATGATGATCTAGATTCTGGTACAGTGAGAAAATGATGATTTTCAAGGTTATGATTCTCAACTAAAGTATGTTGAAGATGATATCGTGGGTAGTAGCTAGCCATTACTTGGGTTTTGAGAGTTACATTCTCCTTTAGTTAAGATTTAGGATAACCAATTAGAAGTTTTTTTCCCACTATGTTGGGATATTTTTTGGCTCTTTCCAGTTATTTAAACTCTTATCTTTGATTCTTATATTTGAATTTTTTAAACTTTCACTCTCTCTTCTATCTATGTTATCGTTATTCTCATCATTGTTATTATTAGTATTTTTCTATTATTAGTAGAGCATTTAAGTTTTTGTGGTTATTCCATTTTACCTTGCATTAGGCATGAGGTAGGTAATGATCACAGCTCTCTTATGGTTGATGTGGCAATAACATTCCTTGATTTTGCTTTTAAAAAATTTTCTACATTACCTTTAAAATAATTTTTTTTTGTTTAAAATTTGGGGGTGTTACACATTATCTAGAGGGCCTAGGTCCTCATACAAGGCCTCTCAAGGAGTGGATAATTCTTGAGGTCCAATTGAGAGGGGTTGATGTTGGTTTAAAGTATTAGGTAACTACTTGTTGGTCTATGTGAGATTGGAGAGCATGTATAACACCATATCTTGCATACACTTTCAAAGTTCAATTTTCATTCGTCAGAGTTGGTTAGTAGTGAATAGGGGGAGGGTAACTAATACATGGGTTGGGTCGGTGAAGGAGGTATAGTGGAGACATGACTTTTTGTGAGGGCCCCAACAAACAATTCCAATTTTTATATAAAGATTACAAACTAAGGTGTTTTAGGGGTGGGGCATGGAATATACGTAGAATAGGAGAAAAGGGGAAAGTAAAGAGGAAAGAGTGATAATAAGAACAATGTCATAAATGGCTACACAACCTCCTTTTTATAGACGTGGGAACTAGGGAAAAAGAAGGTGATGAGTATATGTGGTGAAGTAAATGGCAAGGCTACTATAAGGGTTGTATGGATAAGAAGACTAATACATGAAGCTACTTGGCCCGATAGCTTCAGATTGACATAGGAAATGACAAGATTGGCTAGTTGCATGACTAGAGGGATCAGTTTAGGGGCCTTCTAGGTTGGTTCAACCTCCTGGATTAGCTTTTGGAGGCCCAATAGCCTAATTTAGAGAATATCCATATCACAATTTATGTTTATTTATACCTTCACATCAAAGAATATTAAAACTAATTTAGTCTTAGGTAATTTTTTAGGTACCTTGCTATTTGACCTAATATTTTTTAGGTATCATGTATTTTCAATAATTCAACTTAAATACGTTTAAATTAAAATTTATTTTTACTTAGGTAGCTAAATGAAGCCAAAATTGTGGTTTATTTTCACTATTTCAGTATCCAAGAGAAATAAATTGAAGTATGAAGGTACCTAAGTGGAACTTTTAAGAATATCAGATATCCAAAAAATATTATGTTAAATTTCAAGGTACACATTGGAATTTACCCATAAGTGTATAGTCCTTTAATCTTACAAATAATAATATGAGAGTCGTATTATAGCACCCCAAAATTTTTTATTGAAAAAAATCTTATTTTTTGCATAAGTGTAAAATATAATATAGATGGTGTTACTCTTACAAATAATAATATGAGAGTCGTATTATAGCACCCCAAAAATATTTATTGAAAAAAATCTTATTTTTTGCATAAGTGTAAAAATATAATATAGATGGTGTTACCACTACACTTAGTATAAGTACAGTTTGTATCTTCTACATACCAAGTACAAAAATAAAACATTTATGGCGTAAAACTTATATATAACAAAGTAACAATAAAGTATAGATATTAACTCCATATAATACATCAAAAGAAAAAGAATTGAAACAAAAAAATAATAGGAAATAAGAATCCAAAAAATATATCTAAGATTTAGGACACAAAACACTCATCATGCCGAATAGCTATAACTCTACACCTTAACCCAAGTTCACTACTCTAGCAAAGGTAACTACTCAAAGTTAGTAGGATCTTGATTAAATAATTGTGAAAAATCATGTAGTAGGGGCATGTCATGCAAGTATTGTACATTTTCCTACATGTGTAGGAAATATAATGGACTCTTGAAATTCATTAAAAGATACTTCCTTGAAGAAATTGATCAAAGAGAACATATGTGCCTAATTATATTAAAGGGGATAAGGAGGTCAATATTAGAAGTTTAATAAAACCATATTCCATGCACTTATGATGATATTTTTTACATATCCTTAGGGATGGTTATTATTAGTCTTAATTATTGATTATTTAGTTTTTTACTTTCTTCTTAAGTAGCTTGTTAGAAGATTTAGGTTTACTATATATAGTTTTATCTTTCTAAATAATATTCTATCTTTAGTTTCTATGAATGTGTGGCATAAATTTTCATATATATTATATGAATTTTATTTTTTATTTTCTAAATAATATTATGTGTGGAAAACTCATATAAATTATGGTATTTAAATAAAATTTAATTACATTGATTTTACAAGCATAATGAGAACTGAAAAATAAATCTTTAAATTAAACCCTATGTGAGTTCTTCTCTAATTTTGTTAATTTTGTGTGAGTAAAATATTTATAAAACCTCTATATTTTTCTATGTGGACTAATATATATTTCTATCTTCCATTTACTCCATTCTTCAACCATACTCACATCCATACATGCCCCTCTACAACAAGTCACATAAAATAACATTTATTCATCATCTACCTTTGAAAACCTAACCCTAGCTTATTCAATGTCCATTAATACCACTATTAACCCACTTTTTTCATGAGTTAAAAAATCATTAAAATCATCATAAAAACTTTAATTAACCTCCCCCACCCTCACACAATCACTATATTGATCTAAGCACAAAAGAAAACATAAAAACCTTAAATCCTAATCTAAATTTACATTTTTATCATTGTTCTTCTTCTTTTTTTAAGTTTGATTTCCCTATGTATTATTCTCAATTGATATTATTTTGGTATGTTTATTTACTATATAAATCAAACTAGTATCAAAGGATAGGTTATTCACATCATATCTCACACTACAAGTAGAGTGTCATCAAGTTAAAGTTTTTCATCCAAAATTTACCAATTCTATCAAGAACTTATCAAGACTCAATCAAGAATCAACCAAAAACCTTCTAAAATTGAATATATCCATAATAATAATAAAAATAAGGATAGAGATTCTTATAAATTGGTGATCCTTGTAGGGTAAAAAATGCAAGCAATCATGGATAAGGAACCCAAGTTTGAAGCATTGATGAATTAACTTCAGCAATTCACCTATAAAAGTGTGAGACCAAATTCTTCTAATGTTAAAGCACCTTCAGAAGATGAGGCTATTGGTGAGAATAATGGGGTAAGTTCAATATCCTATTTTTCTCTCTAACCATAATTACTCAAGCATTAATATAATATCCCATTTTTTATTTATTTTTATTTTTTGCATCAGTTTACACTCCTTTTGTATTAACTTTAATCCTTTCATCATTTTTTTATTCATTTGCAAAAAAAAAGCACATTTTCTATGATTCTTTTGATTTAGTCATGTTTTCATATTTTCATCTCATCCAAAATTTGTAATTTATTCTAAAAGTATTTGTAAGTGTACTAAATCATTACATACAACTTTATTTCGGTTGTTACTTCTTAATTGTAAAATCATGAAAAGTTTCATTTGCAATATTAAATGATTTTAGTCATTCTATTTGTTTTATTGCATTTGGACTTTGAAAAAAATTCCAATATAAAAAACTTTTGTATATTTGATTTCTAAAATTCTTTTGTATCAACCCATACACATTTGGACCCTTCATCATTCATTTCACTCATATGCGAAAAAAATCATTTCAATAGATCATTGCTTCTTTTTTTCTTATTTTCCGTTATAATTAGTTTCCCACCAACTTTTACACCCAATATTTGTACATATTTATGTTATTAAAATTATTTTACACATTCCCACACATTTTTGCAATTTTTAGTGTTCATTTGTTGTTTTTCTCCTTAAATACCTATTTCTTGGTCTTTTTTACAATTTATTGCATTAAACCAATTGTAACTAAACTCCTAACTATATATTTTTATCCTAAAAACATCCAAATCAAATTTCACTCATCCAAATCATATTCCCCTCGTATTTGAATTTGATTAACCAAAAAATTTGGTAAGAGTGCTCTAATTGTGTCTTTTACCATTTGAACATCTTACACACTTAACCCACCCTTCAATCAAGTATTAAACAAGTAAAATTAGGCAATATCATTCCATTCAGATTTACATCTATCATAGAAGCTCTAAAAATCCCCTTAATCATGCCATAAACCCCTTGTACACCCCCATCCATTTCTTTTTTATGTAACACACAAAAATCATGTATGCAACCTTCTCTTTTATCCATATTTTCTCACCCTCTACAAAAGTGATGTTTTCCCTCTTTCTTAAACTTCTTTTGAGCTTTTCCATTACCAATAGTTCTCCCCAACCTCCTCTGCTTCTTGGTTTAATTACTTTAGTTTTTGGGGCTTGTTTACTTACATTTTCCCCTTTATTTTTTTTTCCTGCAAACTAACATGTTTACACCCAATCCGGTGCCACCATTTCCTCCTATTTTCCTTAGTTTTTGTAACACCCACACATATATCTCCTTCATCCTTCATAGCTTTATACTTTATATCCCCTTTTGATGACTTCTAAGAGCAAATGCACGGTGTTTAAGTAGCATGCAAGGTCAATCCTACAAGGTCTAGGAAGTGAGCGATGGGATAGTGAAAAGATCTCCTATGTCTAGACTAACGATAGAGGTAGATGATGTCTAAATCTAAATGAAAATAAAATGTACAAAAAAAATCCAATTATAATATAATAACAAGTGAAATTTAGTTAGAGAAAAGGCTAGGGTTCTAGTCAATCCCCTTAACCCCAATGTGGTGGAATATTAACCCCAAATCCCAAATCATAACACTTTATCATGAATGCTAACTAAAGAATGTAGTGTAATGCTCTCTTAAGCCACTATACCCTATTGTTTATTAGGACTCATCTATCTGTTGTATGAATACAAATAGGCAACACATTCTTATGTATCATGTTCCCTTTTTTTAGTTGTAGAAGCCAACCAATGTCTCTCGACTATGTAGTTTGATCTCTAGTAATGCTAATGGAGCCTACTCCAACTCATCTCTCGAATATTGTAATACCTCAAAATTTTGCTTAACCTAATCTGACATCATTAGAATCCTAATTTGATTCTAATCTCAATAAATATTATGTTAGACTTAACCTAACTCCTTAATCCCAAAACTTTAACTGAATCTGAAACCTTGACTTGGATAAACCATAATTTATAAAAAAAAAATCAAAACCCTCTGAAATCTCCACTAATCCTAATTACTTTGGCTAATATAAAATCAACCTAAACTAATCCCCTAAACCTTCTCTTTTTTCTTTTCTTTCTCCTTCTATTTTCTTTCTTTCTCCTCCTCCTCCCGCCAACCTCAAGTTTCACTTTTGAATTGTTGCAATTTGCACTTGTAACTTACACCACCACTTCCAACATCACCTTTATGCACACTCCATTATGCACACCCCCATCACCTTACTTCCTTTCTCCTTTTTCTTCTTCTCCTACTACTCCTTTATCCCTACCCGACTACACAATCATGCACACACCTTGCACACTCCATCTTCGCCTACCATTTCACTTCTTATACAACACCAAAATACAACCATCACCACCCTCACCCTGCAGCTACTACCCTACCCCTAACCATCCTCTACAACCATCACCATTGTCATCACCTTGCAGCTGCACCATCACCATCATCACCATTGCACACCACCCCCTGTTCTTTTTCTTTTTCCTCGACTCACACCACACACACACATGTATATATACTTCACACTCTCCTTCTTTCTCTTTGGTTTTGCCTCATTCTGCCAATCTCTATGTCAAAGAGCCCTCTCCAAAGCTCCCTCTTCCTTCTCCTTTCCTCCTTCTTTCTTTTCTTCATCTTTTTCTTCCTTCTTACCCTATTTTGGTCTACACACCACCATTTCCACCACCATGCACCACCTCGGCCACCACTCACCACTTTTAGCGTGTGGACCGACTATCAAGGTCACCCCAACCTTCCCCCTCATCGTCGTCATCCATCACTGCCAACCACTACCTCTTTTCCCTTCTTCTTCCTCTTGTGGTCACGGCATTTCAAATTAAATAGCATGTACACCGCCTGTTACACGGTCGTGCAACACTTAAATCTCCTACTACACAACTATGCAACTCTTACATCACCTGGCCATGTGCCTTTTCTCCTCTTAACCTGTTGTGCACTATTGCTGCATAGCCTTGTAACTCTTACACCACCTAGCCATGTATCATTTTTTCTCTCAATCGAAAGTTGCACTCCCTGTTGTACGACCATGCAGCTTTCCATTATTGGCCATACACCCCTATTTTCACCCCTAGATCTCGTCCAAACACCATAAAAGTTAATCATAGCTCCACCACACGTTCCTCTACACATCCACACATCTCAAGCTCCCATTTGACTATGGTTGTTTCTATTTTTACCCTCTTTACCTTGATTTCTCCTTTGATTTAACTCTTTGAGCCTACCTATGAATATTATTATTTTTTGTAGGTGTTATTCTAGTAGCATTGGAGGACGAAGTCTAGGATTTGCATGCTTAGAGCCCGGTGTCCTAGTTGGTAAGGATACTATTCAATGTTTAGGGTTTTTGGTATTATTTTCCTGTATGGTTATATGTGTTTTTTATGATATTATTGATATATGATGTAATATGTGTTAATCTTGATATGTTGTGATGATATCAATGTTATGTTGAAATAAAGTAAGAATTGGTGAGAAATATCATTATGTTATGATTTTGTTGTGATAATGTCATATTTGTGAAATTATATCTTATGGTATGAAGTATGGGTTAAGAATATTATGTTATTGAAGAAAGTATGAATGGGTAAGAGGTGCCATTATTATTTTGTTGTGATAATGTTATATTTTTGGAAATAAATCCTATGGCATGAAATATGGACCTAAGGATATTATATTATTAAAATAAAGTAAGAATGGGCAAGAGTTACCATTATTATTTATTGTGATAATGTCATATTTGTGGAAATATATGTATTATGGTATGAAATATGGGCTAAGTGAGTTTTTGATAAACGGAATTAAGAATTCTCATGAGTTATGATGATCAATTGTGGACTTAGAAAATAACATGTGTAAAAAAAATAAAGGTATTTATTTGGGCTTAAGGGTAACTTGGTCATTATGGGATAATAAGGAAATTTTGGTATTTCATGTGTTAAGAGGTTTAAAATATGTTAATAATATCATAAGGAATTCATGGAAGTATTATTGTTATTTGGAGTCCTTAAATGATTTAATGGCTAATTTAGGGCAAACTATCTTTTAATGATAATACCATTATTCCATGTTTAAGATTTAGAGGTTATCTATAGGAATTGGTAATTATGAAAATTTCATGGGAGGTGTTATGAAAATTCTATGGAAATTGGGTCTTGGATATTTCTGTGGTTAACATATTGGGATTATATTATTGAAGTATACTTATGGGAGTTAGATCGTGTATATTGGGTATGATAAAAATGAGGGGATTTGGAGATGATATAATATAAGTTGTGTGAATTAATCAATATGGGAGAATGAATACTAAGGGGTGTGTAATTAGGGTTTGAAAGGATTTAAGGAGTTAGACCTATGCTATGGGTATATATATTTTTAATATGCCTTATATTTGAGAATCAATCTTGAATAAGATATTAATTACCTAAAGTAAAAGAGCATGTGAGTAGGGCCAAGGTGATCTATATATATATATATATGTATGTATGTATGTATGTATGTATTCCAGTTCCATTGAGGAGAATAATGTCTCGAGAGGGTTTTGTCTCGAAAAGATATTTTTAATCTTTGTTCCACCAGAAAGAATAGTGGCTCTAGAGAATTTTGTACGAGGAAGGTGCTTCAGTCCATTCGATCGGATTAAGAATAGTGGGGTCCCTACTTATCATGAAATGAAAATGAATCAGTATAACTTATGGAAAAGATACTAATGATTTAAAGTGGAAGAATACGTGAGTCGGGACCAACGCAATCTATTTTTCTGTATATATACATATATATATATATATATATATATATATATATATATATATATATATATATATATATATATATATATATATATATATATATATGTATGTATGTATTCTGTTCCACGGGGAGAAGAGTGGCTTAGGAGCATTTTGCCCCTAAAGGATTTTTCTAATCTCCGTTCCACCGGAAAGAATAGTGGCTCGGGTGTATTGTCCTTGAAAAGAGCTTCAGACCATTACACTAGTTTAAGAATAGTAGGGTTCCTATACTCAATGTATATAAAAGAATGAAAATGGATTATACTTACTAAAGGAATCTGGATCATATTTTGTCTTATGAGATATTTCATTTATTTAGTTATTCCCTTATTATCTAACGTGAGTGCATGTGCTATTTTTATCCCTACTTTGATAGTATTGTTCCTTTGCTTAGTACGTAGCATACTAACCACCCGTTTTATGGGTGCTGCTTATTCCCACAAGTAGAAGGTCCTAAATCTTATGTACAAGTCTCAAAAGATCAGATGATTATACTACCTATGACACCTTATATGGGGATGAGTAACTTCATCTATGTTAGGGTCAGGTGAAGAGTAATTGTTATCCGGTTTATGTATTTAACTAGATACCCTTTTTAGACTCTTGATCCATGGTATCCCCCTTTTGTATTTTATATTCTTAAACTCGGAGTTAGGCTCCAAACTTAGTATTATACTATAAATGTTCTTCTGTTTCTAATTTCCTTGTGTTTCTTTAAATGTTTTAACCTTGTAATTGATGTAAGGATGGTTGCATAAGCCAAAATTATGTTGATCACAGTAGTAACTACCACTATTTTACTTAATTACTTCTGCTACAAAACAAAAATTTTTATTAGTAAAAGTTAAGGTGTTACAGGTTGATATCAAAGCTTTTAGTTTTGATTACCATGTTTTGGTTTTTAAAATTCACTTTTGAACAATCCCTCATCTGATTTTGAATGGTCTATTTCACATTTTAGAAAACTAGTTTTCTTTTCAAAAACCTAGATTAACTTTTGAGGAATCGGGGGATGGGTAGCCTTGATGGCCTTGAAATGGAAATTATGTACACTATGTGTTAGTTATCTAGGAAGGTTTATGTCTAACACATTTTCTATCTTGTATCTGGTTAGTCATCATGGCACTTAACGGTCGCATTGGTCGTTTGGAATAGACATTCAAGGTATTTATTGAGTTCATTCGACGCCAACCTCAACTGCTAACACTTCTTTTGCATCACCTACAAGAGGGTATCAGAGAAGACTGGCTTCGAAGGGTTACAAGATATCGCTCACCAATCTACGCCAGACATGAGGACCTAGTCATCTTGGAGGGATGGATTCGGGACATGGAGAGGATGTTTGAGGCAATTAGTTGCCCACCTGCCCAAAAAGCAAGTATTACAACCTTGTATTACAACCTTTTTCTTGTGAGGAGTTGCCAACACCTGGTGGGTAGGTTGTCGTGCATAAGGCGGGCTATAGATATCTTAGGAGGACTTTTAGATAGTAATTCATGCTAAATTATACCCTGAGAGCCTTAAGAGGAATAAGCTAAAGGAGTTCATGTAGTTGACTCAAAGGAGCATGACGGTGAGGCAGTACCATACCCAGTTTACAAAACTACTGATGTTTACGTTGGAGATCGTAGCTAGTGAGTCGTCTGTAATTTACCAGTTTGAGTAGGGACTCCATTTTACCATCCAAAGGATGATGGGTGCTATGGATTTTTAAGACTTTGCCACATTATATGAGAGGGTGTGTATTGTAGCTACATTGGTTCAGGAGCAGGCTTTGATTCTAGGTAAGAGGAAGCTGAAGTTGTAAGGTTTTGGAGGTAAGATCCAATATCGAGGAGGTAGACCTCCAAGGTTTTAGCAAAAAGGTCAGAACCAATCTCAAGGAGGTCATTATCAACTTTAGGGTTAGCTAGGACGTTAGAATAGATCTTGGGTTCAATCGAGGCACTTCACATGCCATTTCTATGGTTAGGATCATCTAGGGCAGACTTGGCGAGGCAGCCCAATTCGGTGTAGAACGTGTGATCACCTGGGCCACCAATCTTTTGAGTGTTAGCGATAGCGGGGTCAGTATGTGTAGCAGGCACCACTAATTCTATGACAGCATGCTTTTCAGTAGCAAACCTTCCAGTAGCCTTAGCAGTAGCTTCAGTAGAGAGCACCTACCCCACCTAATGGATAGTGTAGAGAGAGTCAAGGGAGACTGCAGGGTCCTCGCTCTTTCCCTTAGAAGGGAGGAGATCATTTCCAGAGTTCTAGAGGCTATCATGGAGGATACCAGGGATGACAACCAGGCGAGTGTCTGAATGTCATTATCTAGGAAGAGGTTGGCAGGCAGTTAGATGTGGTTACTAGTACGTTCTCAATCCTATCTTTACAAGTTTATGTATTGTTTGATTCGGGAGCATCTTTATTGTTTGTGTCTTCTTCATTTGTCGCTAAAGTTGTGTTGAGTTCATCTTCTTTTGTATTTATATATATGATGTTCCCTTCTGGGGATAAATTAGATTGTATTAGGATCTACTCAAATGTGGGTAAATTTCCTAGTAGACTTGGTTGAAATGGACCTTCAGGATTTTGACATTATCCTTGGGATGGATATGTTAGGGATGTATAAGGTAGTGATAGATTGTTCACAGGAGCAAGTTGTTATTTGGGGACCTTAGAGTGCTAGGGCCTCTTATCGAAGATGCAAGCCTAGGCCTACGATACAGGTTATATTTGCCCATATGGTGTATTCCTTGGTCTAGAGAGGTTTCCCTATGTTCTTGTGCGGAGTTTAGGAGCTAACCAAAGATGTTTCAGCATTGGAGGGCATTCAAATTGTTCATGAGTTTCCAAATGTATTTCCTGAGGAGATTCCAGGTATGTTGTCTACATAGGATATATATTTCACCATTAAGTTGGTATCGGGGGCTGAACAGGTTTCTAAGGTCTATATCGGATGGCACTGGTAGAGTTGAGAGAGTTGAAGACTCAAATGGAAGACTTATTAGCTCATGGGTACATTTGACCAAGTGTGTCATCATGTGGAGCACCTGTGTTGTTTGTGAAGAAGAAGGATGGGAGCATGCACTTGTGCATAGATTACCAATGATTGAATAAGCTGGCGGTAAAGAACCGCTACACATTACCTAGGATCGATGACTTGTTTGATCAACTTTAGGGTGCTTTAACCTTCTCAAAGGTTGACTTAAGGTCAAGTTATCATCAGTTGCATATCGTCAAGGAAGACATCATAAAGATGACCTTGAGGACACGGTATGGGCACTATGAGTTTACGGTTATGCCTCTTGGACTCACTAATGCGCACACCATTTTTATGGACTTGATGACAAGGGTTCTCAATCAGTTTATTTTGGTAAAATCGTCTGTAGATGTTGCTCGTGCTCTCATTATCTCTTTTAGAAGGTTTAAGTGTATACTTATTCTTATCCTTCTGAACTAGATATTCATTAGTAATATTATTATGAATATCATTTTTTTCATGCTACCATGGTATGTCTAATAAGATTCCACATGCATCCATAGGTAAAACATCACATAGGACCTCATCATGGTAGTTATCAATTTTGAATGATACTAGGGTTTGTTTTATTATCTTCACTCCCTTGTCCTTATTAAAGCATTGAAGAGAATAAGGCTTTAGATGTGGTGTAGTTTTCAATACCAAATCCTTAACCATCCTCTCATTGGCTACGTTGGTATAATATCCGCTATCAATGATAATACGACAAACCATATCTCCTACTCTCCCTTTTGTCTTAAATATATTCTCCCTCTTAGTAGGTTCCTCGGTAACTTGTTCTTGAATTAATCTCTCTAAGACTTAACAAGCACTCTCTTCTTCATTAGATTCACTATATATTTCTTCAAAAGGATCAAATGCAGGATTTTTCTCACATGTCTCCATAGCTTCAATTTCTTGGATAGATAATATCCTTTGATTAGGAAATTCATGAGCAAAGTGTCCAAACCCTCGCCATTTGAAACATTACCTAGTAGAGACTTCATTCACTTTATTTTTTCCTTTCTCCTCTCTAATAATTCATTGGTTTTTATCAATATTGATAGAAGTTGTAGTACTGGCTCTAAATTTTTTTGTTTGGTTACTTGAGTAATACTTGGTGGATGGATTACTTTGTTTAGTATGAAGATTAATGAATTTAATTTATTTTTCAAATCTTAGAAAAAGTTTAATCATGTCATATAAAGAATCATAAAGGCAATTTTCTACCTTGTATCAAATCATCATTTTAAGGCCTCCTAAAAGTCTTGCTCAATTTTGTTCCTTCTATTCATGGATATCACATACTAGTGCCAACTTTTTGAATTCTCTAACATACTCTTCGACACACAGCATTTCCTACTTAACACTAGTTAATTTGATCTTGTTCATAATCCTTAGAAATAAATTTCTTCCTTAGATGTTTCTTTAGTTTCTCCTAAGATTTTATCTTAAATTTACCCTCTTGTTCCCTTATCTTGTTTAGATTATCATACCATATTCTAGTATACTTCTTAAACTTAAGAGTAGCTAGTTTACAATTTTGCTCATCTTAATAATCTTTAAACTCAAAGATAGCCTTAATTCATGTAACTACTCAAGAAATGAGCCTACATTAAGCTTACCATCAAAGTCGGGAAGATCAAGCTTAATACCCTTATCTTCTTTTTTATGATACTTTAATTGATGTTCATGGAGCTTTCTATTACTTCCACTCCCTATAGACTCTTCATCATGGTCTATTATTGAATTTAAGTACCTCCCCTTAGCTAGATTATTCGACCTTATAGCACTCCATAATCAATCTCCGTAGAATTCTCTATATTCTTGGGCATGTTTAACCAAATCTTGTTCGGCCGACCTAGATTCCAACTTTTGCAATTGAGTTTCTATTGCAAGTATTTGTATTTGTTGAGAATTATTGGCATATATATTGTTTGAAAGTTTATAAACATTTTCAAACATGTCTTGTAATTTTCCCCCTCTATGAATCAACTATTACAATTCTATACACTTAGATTTTCACTAGATTTTGTTTATATTGATTATACCTAAAACACTCACCTCTGTAATATAAGTATTGTTCAATTATTGCACAAAAAATTTTGAGTTCAATTCTTCTAATACACAATAAGAAAGAAAGATATAAATCATACAGCAAAAACAACATCACAAAATACTTATCTTACTAAATTCTTGATGTAGAATTTAGAAAGTTTCAAAACTTAGTTTCCTCTGAAAGATGTAATAAATATTTAAATAAAAATATCACTTTTTTTAATATTGAATATTTTTTTTTTAAATGGGGTATTACATCATCATTTATAACCATATTTCCAAGTGGTCAAAAGTGGCCTATAATGCATTTCTACACTTGTTTCATTCTTAAAGCACATAACATACGACATATAGGTTTTGTTTACTTCATTAACATGTTAAAGATCTTGGTGGGCATATCAAAGAATCCCAAATTCACCCATGTGGCCAAAAAAATCCTTCTAATCATCGTGCTTATAGATCATATGTGGTCATATTTTCATGTTTACCAACTCCATATAAGTATATAATTATATAGGAACCTAAAATACATCATAAACATATTGTCAAGCTAAGACATAGGAAATCAAACAATCATTCACTCACTATAATAAACATGATGCATGCTCATTTACATATTTCCACAAAGGCATTATGCTTACATATTATTTTAAATGGTAACTTGCCTATATGTCCGCTCTCTATATATAATAATAATTAAGCATGCTACCACCTAACTTCTATCTTCTATGAGCCCAATTGGATTTACCTAACGTTCAAGATCAAAGAAAAATAAAAAAATGTAAAAACAAAAGCACTATAGCTTTGTAAATCTTTCACCCCTTGAAAATTTGATCAACTCTTGAAGATAGAATAGAAACACATTATTTAAAACCCCTTTATAATAAAGAATAAAAGTAGATAAGAAGATCATCAATCCTTTTTCTTGATATGGTTGGTGTTCAATAGAAAGGATAGTAAAGAATCCTTAGCATTTTTCATTTACTTAACACAAATAAAGAGGAGTTAGCATATGGAGATTAGAAGGTAAGAGAAAACATAACATTAGAGAAAAAGGAATAAGTATCCCACAATAGATAGAGGAAGAGGGAGAGAGAGGGAGTGTGTGTGTGTGTGTGTTCACAATTAGTAAAAATTTGCTACAAAGTATAAGTGAAGAGGGAATAACGTATTCAAGTCTTAAGAAGAAAATCAAAGGACATCCTCACCTAGCATGAGAGAATGGTGTGCCACCTATAAAGGAGAGAGGAAACATATGGGGCTCATTAACTTAGGCTACTGTAAAATTTCCAAAAATCTTTATTATTAAAATTTTATGTTAGAAATATGATTTTCATTAAATTAAGAACAAAAATGTTGGTTGTTACCACCATGCTTAGTATGAGTCTAACCACTATGCCATCCTCTTACTAAATGCAATGCTAAAACATTTTAACTGTAATTACAAGAAATGTGAGATAGAGAAATAAAAAAGTGGAATTGTCATAGATAAAACATAAATAGTGGTATTATGGAGATCAACATTGAATCCAAACATAAGAATCCGAAATAAAATGAGAGGTGAAATATAACCAACCTATGAATCTAAAATATTCAAAACTTTAAAAGACACTAAACATAAGACTTATGGATAGCCATAACTCAATGTTGAAAAACTTAGGGTATCACTCCTCAGTAGGCATAACCTTGAAATCACCAAGGTTATCAACAAATACCTACGCTACATCAAAAGCATCAGATTAGTAATGACAATAAAAGATTGAGATGGTATGGTTAGTCATTGAGAAATATGATCTACTCTAAAGACATAGCATGTTTCACATGCGACATGATGAGACATAACATACCAAATAAGAGCATACATGTGAATATGGTTACATAACATAAGGGCATGCATTACAACTAACAAGAAAGCAAGTACAAGATAATTGGAATATGATCCAAATACATAGAAAAACTAAATATTATATACCATTAATGTGATCTCATTTTTCCATTTTATTAACCACTTTGAAATCAAAGACATCAATGTGATACAATACATCCATAGAAAATCAAGCACAAACACTCACATACAAATGTTGTGCCCACAATTAGGACACCTATGCTTAAATTACACTCATGCCTTATAGGCCCATATACATACCCTATAGAGTAGACATAGGGACTCTCTCTAGTTATCATAATAACCATCTAAGTCAAATGCCTGGAATGCATAAAGAACAACCCTAACCTTCATATGCCAATCAACGATAAAGATATTCTAGTCTTTACTCAAGTGTTCTTTCATTTTAAGTGTGAATGTTTTATTTAAGAAGTTATCTTTTAGTAATCATCATCTTGATTCACAAGGGATCAAGGCATCATACTTCTACTGGTCATAGAAGGTCATCATACTAAAATTCTATCACTTAAGAATAGTCAAGTTAGAAAATTCAACAATCAAAGATGAAAGGTTAGCATTTAGGTCAAGCTCAAGAAAAGGTCACCTAAGTCAAATTATTCAATACATATTTTGCACTTAAAATATTGTTTAGCCCTAGAGAAGCCCTGATCAATAGTTTATATCATGACATCTTCATTTCAATTTCTTGCTTCACTAACGCAAGGAAAAATTCTAACTACCTATTAATAAGTATTTTCCAATCACAACCATAATTAAAATATGCTTTCTAGTAAATGAAATAGTTAAAACACCCTTAGATCTAATTACATCATATTATGCCATTTTTATTGCTAAACACTTTTATTATTACACCAACTTTAAACTAAGAATTATTTACTTTATAATAATCATATTAAATAGGAATCATAGGTTTAGAGAATCTCATGTTATTGTAAAATGAAAAAAATACTCTTATACCTTGAAATTATCATTTTTCACTTAAAACCCTAACTTATTATAAATACTTCATTAAATGCACTTTTTATATTTAACTCATTTTCACATCAAAATATAATTTATTTTAGGAAAATAATCACTATTTTGGTGGAAAAGACAAAAATGCCCTTAAACACTCTAAAACACTTTAAAACTTTAAAAGATATCTTAATAACCCTAAATCACTTCAAGCCAAGAAAATTTGTATATAAAATTCCATCTAAATATCATGAGAAATACAATTGTATAATACATTTTTATCATAAATTAATAGAAATGACCAAATAGACCTTGGCCAAATTTAACAATAAAATCACAAAACCATTTCCCAATCTTTGTTCAATAAATTGACATATAAGCATAAAATAAATATATGAACGTACATCCATAAATTTAAATCAACGAAAACACATAGAATAAGGTCATTAGTTGAAAGGTATCATACATGTATACATGTCATTTTCACCCATTTTTTATGATATTCAAGAAAACACTTATATGCATGAAAATATATACAATATAATACTTAGCAAAATAAAACATAACATATGCAAACTATATACATGTAGTTAAAAGTTCTAGAATGGACTATTATGGCATATTAAACACATACCTTATGACTTGAACATATTAACACAAAATCATGCTCTTCTTGAAATAAATATAGCTTAGAATAAAATGAAAATAAAATAAAAATCATGCATAACACAAAAACGTTCTATACCCTATAAAGAGAAGATTATATTACCTAGCTCCTAAGCTATAAATAAAAAAATAATAAATAAATAACTAAGCTTGTACACCCTCTAAATGTAACAACCCAAAATTTACTTCTAAAAAAATTTCATTTTAATAGACATATAATTATAAACTACTAGGTATTACTACCATATCTAATATCATAAGAGGTGTGATAACTCACCCAATTCATGTTAGGTATAAGGCTAGAACATTAACATCATAAAATCAAACAAGTGAGATAGAGTGAAATACTAAAAGACTTTAATCTCATAAGAATAAAGTATAGATTTCAACTCTAGATAATATATTAAAAAGAGGAATGAGCAAAATAAAATCATAGGAATGGGGATGGCCTAGAAGAAACTCCAAAAAGTTAGAGACGTGAGATATAATTCTCCATCCTAACCCTAGAGTACCACTCATCTAAGGGAACATCAAGCAATATGATAAACCTCAAGGTCCTGTGACACAACACAGTATCTAATGTGTATCTCAATAATTTGTATTTAAATAATTCTATTGATTCTTGTAAATTACATTGGACATATAATTACTTTTCTTATTTTGTGAATAATTAGGGAAAATCAGATTATTGGAAATGGACCATAATGTTGGCTACTGTGAGTAGATGTTGCTGGTTGCTGCTGCTGACAAGAAATTGCTACCTAATTTGATTTTCTTTGTTGATTATATCAGAGAGAAAATTATCACTCCCATATGATGCATTCGCCGGCACATCTTAGCTAGTGGAATTAAGTCGGCCGCATAATTAGCCACCAAACCCATATTTTTTGGGTTAGAAGGACTACAGATTATGCAACCCTTAATCTCCATAATTAGCTACGTAAGTTAGATGATGGGAAATAAGTTGTAATTTAATTATGTGGGAATAATTGTAATCTTGCACTTGTAATTGGGCTGAATTATTATACTCAACACCAATAGCCTTATATTTTAGGAAAATTGTTTCAGCTGATGTGTATTTGGGTTGTTTGGTTATTGTAATTAAAGCCCATCGAACCGTATGTATTTGGTATTGTATGCGCGCATATATAAAGGTGTATACAGGAGGTTGTAAGATAATTTTTGGCAGATTATTACAGTTATTATTTTCAATCGGTCTTTCTTGTTGGAATTCTCTCTCTCTCTCTCGGCTTCTCTGTCGCGAAACCCTCGCTCACTCAAACCTCTTCTCTGCTTATCTTCTTGCTCTAGTCTCTCTTCTGTGAATCAATCTTAGTTGCCGTTGAATATAACTGTGCCCTGAGTTTCTTGATCTTCCTTTGGTTTAATTTCCTTAGGCTGATCTGTATTTTGCCGTCGAACCCATCACTCGACTCACGATCCTGTGAAATTTCTTTGAAACCTATCTAGGTTTCATCAGTATCATTAGCTCATTTAGTGAGCAAGTGACCTTAAAATGGTGCATGTCAATACAAACACACTAAGTAATACAAACTATCCTAGATAAATAATATGGAACACATAAGGACAACATGAGATCAAAGCATGAAAGAATGTGATAGTAATATCATTTTACCTATAATATCATGATACATGCGATAGCAATTCATATAACAACATATGATCATGCAACATAAGGTAAGGCATAAGATAGAAATGTAAACGATCAACTTGGAAGAAAATGTAAAATACAAGATAAACAATAAAGGCTAAGGTTACCGTACACCCAAGAACAACATATATTCTAATATTGTGATCATGCCAATTGATTATGATTAACTTTAGGATGAAGATAAACCAATAAAAACCTAATCTAGTGGACGGTGATACTAGCCTTGCAAGCCCACCCAAAACAAAACTATAATCACTAATTTCTAATTTACATAATCATTTTAGTATGCATACCCCTAATATGGTTTAAATCTCGTATAGAGTAGAAAATGCATATCTAAACCTCGTAAGGCACCCAAGATCACAGAAAGGATGAACATTTTAATAATATAAAGAACAAACCTAACTTGGATAGCTGCCCCCTGTGATAAAGGTCCCAACTCAAGCAATTTTTCACTTTATGTATTAATGTTTTATTAAGAAATCAATACAACACATTACAAGGCCTACATAATGACACTTATCATCATATAATACACATAACCATTTCATTATTGGAATATATTATTATCCACTCCATACTTCATCCATAAGGCATAAAGGCACAACAATTCCAAATGGCATAAAACCCTAAAATTTCAAGTGGCATAAAAGGCCTAATTTGAAGGATCACAAGGAATCATCATTAAAATTTGATTATTCAAGGTCAACAAAAGTCAACTACTCCAAGTCAAATATCAATGTAAAGTCAAGAAACATTCACAAGGTCAACACATGAGCCCATCTTACAATCTTTAACACATATTGTACCAAAATACCCTTATGAAAACCCAAATCTCAACATATATCACAATATCCTAAAAGGCTCTCATCGTTTCTTCAAAATCAAGGATAAACTTAGAAACGCTAAGTAGGTTACCTAAAAGCCAAAATCAAACCTAGGCAAGCCTTTATAACACATAAAAAGATGATTATACCCTTAAGGCTACTGAGCCCATTTTAATATATAATAAGGTATATGTCATGATAATGGTAATATAGATTCACACTTCACCAATTTTTATCTACATTAACCCATTGAGCATTGATATTAGATCTTGTAAATCCAAAACTTTGTGACATACCTAATATAACTTTCATACTTATATATAAATTAGAATTACTTACAAACTGTAATGTCCGTTCCTGAAATTATACCCATTGGACGAAGTAGTTACACTTAACTTTTTTCTAAAACACATGCATTTTATACCCAAAATTCTAGAATTAATATAAAAGGATAAATTTTCCCTTAACCACTCCTAACCAACAAAAAGCTTTTAAAATACAGAATAAATCCTAAACAACTACAAACCCTAACATATTATCTATAAATTTTAAGTAAAAAATATAATGAGCACAATGGTAAACCCATATTTTACAAATAATAATAATAATAATAATAATAATAATAATAATAATAATAATAATAATAATAATAATAATAATAATAATAATAATAATAATAATAATAAAATGATAATAATACCCTTGAGGCCAAAGGGATCTAATAAAATCTAATTTTCCACACTTTTTCAAATCAATCCAAATTCATGCAAAAGCCTCTATATACTAAAAACAATAATTACATAATTAATCATAATTAAAATAATCAAAATGCCCATGAAAAGCCTAAATCCTAATAGGTCCCATGTAATGGTGAAAATTTCCTTTCCAACTTAACTTCATGATATTCAATATTAAGCATAAATACATGAATTTAAAAAATAAATCATTTGCTATAAAAAATAGAAAATAATCTAAGCATATCATACCATCATTCTCATAGAGACTCAATCACATACAATGATATATCTTCTTAATAAATCATACAATGCATTTTCTAGATAATTAAACTCATAATATTTTCTTCATGACATATGTAACACTTAAAACAAATTATCATACTCATGAAATAAATATATCAACATGCTTTTAAAGTTAAATAAATAAACACTTAGCAAAAAATTCCTATTTATAAAGAATAGATAACATTACCTAGACCCTATGTTCCACAAAAAAGAAGGAAAAAATAAACAAAATCCACCACCTAGGAGCCTCCTTGATCACCTTTACAAAGAAAATAATATAAGCTAGAGGAGAGATAAATCACAAAAATGAAATAAATGACAAAGAAAGGGTGGGGGGAAAAATAATAACCTTTTTCTTTCCATAATGAAAATTGAGGCAGTAATAAGCAAGATTTAACTCCCCATTTTGATTTAGGAAGTAAAAAAAGAGAATCTAGAGAATGAGAATGTACCAAAACTAGTAGAACACAACAACACAAAATGTAGCATAATAGCAATTTTGGAGCCTAAACACATGAAGAAATCACAAGGGAAACCAAAGGAATGTGATGCAGGAGCATCCATTGAACATAATGATTGTCATATTCATTCTAATCCTCAAGGTAAGGAAGATGATTTAGCTTTCTTAATATTGGAGCCTATCATGTTAAATATTCTTGATAATTCTAATATGCTTTACATTAAAAACCATTCAAGTTATTCTTGTAGGTATGTTACATATTTGCAAGAAGATGATGTTCATACACATTGATGTGGACAAGTATTCCAAGGCATGAAAGACTATGACATACATGGGATGATACATTACAACAAAAGATAGAGTGATGATATTCATTATTTTTATAAACTTGTTGTAAACCCTAACCCTAAGTATATTTTATGTAAGTTAGGGTATGGCTATAATTTCATGTATGTATCTTAGTTTATTGTATAGCTTTGTAATATTAATCCTTTGTATCATTTAACCAATGATATTATGCTTTGGATTAAGGTTAATATGGGCTTAATTCAACCATGATTAATGGGCTGAAGTAAGGGACTAAACTCGGATGGTTTAAGCTAGTCACGACCAAGCTTATTCCTTCTCCTATATAAACCATGTTGTGCACAACTTTGTGGGCAGAGAATTGAGTAGAATGAATAATAAGAATTTTAATAAAACTTTGAGCAAAAGAGCTAAAGTCTAATCCTCCCTTTTGGGTCTACATTGAGCAAGGAAGATCCGAGATAATCCTTCCTCAAAACTATCTTAAATCTCGACATATTTGAAGGTTATACAAATCTGTCGAGTACCTTCACTTGTATCTTCAATTTCTTCGTCCATAATCCACCAATTCACTTCATTCTTTTTGCATTAGATCATGGGTGACAGCTTCTACTACAAATTTTGATCCAACCTTCCGTTACTTTGATAAAAACCACATCATAATGGCTAAAGGATGTAAGTATGTAAGAGAGTAAACCATATAAAAACAGGGGGAAAATGATGAAAACTAAAGAGAAAGTAGGCAGAAATTAAGTGGACAACAATTTCACTTCTAGCAATTGAAATTGAAACAAAAGAGGGAAAATGAAGGAGAAAATGTCAAGAAAAAAATTGAAATAGAATTTTAATGGCAAGTATGTGTTGGAGGTTGAAATTCAAGGGAAAAGAGGGGAAATTAAAGAGTACTTGTGCTTAAGGGAAACAACATTAGTCAAAAGTAGTAGCAAGAAAAGGGGTAAATGGGAGACCAAAAATACTTAGTATATTTTGTTGGAATGAAAAATGGATTAAATTAAATAAACTAGGGAACCTTAATCAATAGATGAGAGGAGAGAGTTGAGGGTGTGATTATGGCACTTTTAGCTAGTTTTTTGGTTGAATTAAATGCTACTAAGTCAAAATCTAGTTAACATCCAGTTAAGGTCTTTTTTTTATCCAATGGTTAGTTAGGAGGCTTATTACAATTAATTTTAGATATTTGAACTATATAGAAATTCAATTAATAGATATTTATTTAAAAAAATAGCAAATAAATCTAAAAAACTATAAAAATTTAGGAAAAGGCGCATAATAATTTTATAAAGCAAAGTATATAAGAAAATTAATTTAACAAAAAATTTGGATTCTATAAAATTAAATCAAGCAAAAAATGAATAAAATCATATAATTAAATATATATATTTTTATACAATTTGACGATTCAAAAAATTGAATGAATTTAGAACAAATGGAATGAACAAAAAAAAGATTTATAATATTTAAAAGTTATTAACATGCCTAATTTTTTAAGACAATTAGGGTTAGAAAATTGGGTATTACACTAAATCTTGATCACCTTCAACAAAATTCTTTAAAAATAAGAATATGTTAAAAAAGAAATTTAGTAGAAATGTAAGACAAAAAAACTCGTGGTCTTAAATAGAGGATCATAAAAGCAAGGATAACTAAGGCTTTTCTTCACTTTCATTAAATATTAACACTTAGTTACATGGGAAAAGTAATTGAGAGTTAATAAAAAGGGATTGTAGGTGAAAATGTTAACAAAGAAAAAAAAAGGAGATGAAGATAAAGAGGTCTCAAACTAGCAGAGGGGAAATGGGTTTAACACTTAGGAAAATGAATAAGAGATAGGACAAAGCATAAGGTAGGAAATGGGTAAAATGGCTTGATAATCAAAACTAAAATGAAAGCACACCCTATGGAGGTGGTCATATAAGCTAAGGAAGGGAGAAAGTGTGTTTTCTTTTCTTTTTATTTCTTTTTTTGCCTTACTTGCATGGTAGGCATAGGACAGGGAAACAAAAAGTAAAGTGTCTAAGGGATTGTTTTATAAAAATGATGATTAATATTTAAAAACATGGATAAAAAATAAGAGAGGGTTGCACTAAGTCTAAGAAGGTAAGATGAGGTATATTCTTAGTTGATGATAACTCTGGTAGAAAAGAGAAGAGATATTAAAGTATTAAAAGTGCAATAAAAATTTAGTATACTAAAAATTTGTTTAAGAGCCTAAAAAGAACATGAAATGAAAAAAATATTAAAAATTTGAAAATGTGATGCAAAAAAACTATAGAGATGATTTTTTGTTACTTTGGGAAAACTTTCCGAAATTAAGTTATTTTTAATAAAATAAATACTATTAAATTAGCTTAATTTAGGAAAAATACCAAACATGTCCAAAAAGTTTGTGAAAACCCTTAAACTAATATATTTATAGTTAAACGGTAAATTTTAGTAATTAATAATAAGATTTGATTCATAGAATATAGTGTTAAATGTGAAATATAGAGTTTTTAGATAATTATAAAAAATTATATATAAAACTACTAAGAAAAATATGAAGCTTAAAAATCTAGAATTTTAGCTCATTTACAACCTAAATATAACTTTTAACAACTTTCCTAGCCATTTGATAACTTTTTAATATCCAAACTCATTAAAAATACGTTTGAAAAACAATTTCAAAAGAAACAGTAAAAACGTTATTATTTATTAGCTAAAGTTTTCAAATCTATATTTTAAGTGATTTAAAGCTCGAAATAAAATTAAAAATTATTTCACAACACACGACCTAAAAGTTAAAAAATATGAATAATATTTTTAATTCTAGACACAAATTAGTAAAACTACCAACAAAAATTCATTTTGTAAGATCTTAAGACTCATTTTTTTATATATATAAATCAATTTTTTAAATGAAGTACATTTATGGGAGAATATTTTAGAAAATATTTTAGTGTTAAAATCAAATAAAATATTAGGGTTTTCCTTTAAATAAGTTAAATTTAGGTTTTTAGGAACAGGGTATTATAAAGTGGATGAGTGTGCAAATGAGTATAAGTGTTTTTGACCTCTCATTACATAGTGATAAAGAATAGTGGATTGATTATAAAGGATTATATATGATGGTTTTGATGTCAAACATGGCCCTGTGGCCAAAATTAATATAAATATATTTTTATTAACATAATTAAATTAAATAATTATTTATTAAATGAATATAAAATTGATTTCAAGAAAACCCTTAAAATGGTATTTATAACTCAAAAGAATAAAAACATTATGGTTACATAAATATTGGAAGCTAAATAAATTAAAATAGCAAGATATAAAAATTGAGCCTGGACTAGTCAACTGCTTGTCAACTAGTTGACTAGTATGGTGGAAAATGTAGGGTTTATAATCACTAAGTAACCTGACTAGTACCACTGACTAGCTAACTAGTGTTATAATTTTCAACATAATAACTTAAATAATTTTTTAAAAATAATATATCTCCATCAATAGATATAATTTCCACTCTAGAGAATATAACTTCTCAATAAATTAAGGTTTTAAAATTCGATCATACAAATTAATATAAGGAAATAAGTTTAATTTAGAAATATTTTAAAGTACCAAGAAAGAGGACCTGCCTTGAATTAAGGAAAGATGGCATAACCTTGTCAAGGAAACAAAGATATTCATATAGCCATTTGGTATTAAAAAAAAAAGTAGCTTAATGTAAGAATGGTAATAAGAAAATAACACCACTATAGAAAGATGAAAAGATGAAAAAGTAGATGCAAGTATAATATGGGTGAATAAATAAATTTAACCACGATAAGAGAATAAATCTAAGAAAAGTAACAACCAAAATGAGTAATGAGAGGAAATTATGGCAACAAGGGAAATAACCATGAGAAAATACACTAATTAGGGAAGTGACAACACAAAAGGACAGCAACAAAGGAATCAAAATACTAGTTTGATATGAGTAGTAATAGGAAACTCGTAATAAGGTAAGATAATACTACAAAATGAATAATATCATAGGAAAAGAAAATAATATGGAAAAGTAACCTTAAAAAAATTCTGATAGATGAAATATTGAAACAAAAGGAAATACATTGATAGTTATAGGAAGATAATCACAAGGAATAACAAGGGTCACTTCAAAGAATATAAATAAATGGTATACATGAAATATAATGTCATGAAACACTAATAATGAAAATATAAATTTAATATAAAAAAATTGAGATGGAATAAAATGTCATGTGTTATAGAATTCATCCAATATATGCTCAACCTACACCTATAAAAATATAATCAGAGAACATAATAAGTACTTAGTATTTCATTGCTTACCAAAAGTGTAGCAACTAGCCATACATAAAAGGTAAAAACGCAACTTGTGGGGATTGAACCCCAATCATTTAGGAGATGGCCTGATGTAAATAATGCTAGCCTAACATGGGCATAATTTCATTGTTTTAATGTTTTTTAAATGAAATTGAATCCCTACATTCGCTTACATATCCCCCTAAATCATTATCTGCAAAGGAAGGGAAATCATATATAATGCAAGCAACAAACTAAATAAATGATTAGTAGTTACATGCTTTGGGAATGCTTATAAAAAGTTGATATTCAAAATAATTCTTTTTCAAAAACTTATTCAAAAAATTCCTTTGGGTAACTATTTATTAAAAGTGCCATTAAACAAGCACTACATGTTGATTCATATTTGTAGTTCTAGTTATAGTTGGTTGGCTAGTATTGAAAAGGACACAAAAAAATTAGTAATAAGGTAAGAATAATGAATTCATACAATCATTGGAAAAAATTAATTAACAAACATTCAAATCAAGCTGAAAGAGATCATTGATTAATTCTATAGGAAAATGCTCAATTGATGTCCTTTTCGCATGATGTCCTAGATTTGATGATAATAGTTAAATATAGTATTTCTATATTATATATTTTATGACATCATATATATAATTATGTTTGCATAACTAATTCACATGAACATCAATCATATAAGAAAGTTTTATTATCAGCATTTAATGACATTTCTTAATGTTATTAATGGTGAAAGTTTCTCATATCAAGAACAATGTGTCTCTTATTTTCATGCTTTTATTTGGGATATCATAAAATTTTTCTAAATATTTTGAGCTATTATGATAGCTAAATTAAAGATTAAACTATCACACTTCTTCAATATTTATGGTAATTTGTACTATCTTCTTTTTCCTTGCATTATTGATCACTATGATAAATATGAGATTACATGGACAAAAGATGAGATCTTATATTCATTTATTTTAATCTTTGATAAAATACTTTAGTGCATGAGAGTGTCAAGTCATACAAATAATTGAATTAGTTAATAAGCACTTTTTTAGAGTTTTTCTTTATTTTGTTGCATTTGAGTGAATGCCTCACTTGATTAACACCACACTGGTCATTTTGATCCCTATGGTGTAGGACACAATGGAGGTGAAGCAATTTAGATCAATCAACATGGTAGGGTGCATTTATAAAGCTAGCGTCACGATTATAGCAGATCAATTGAAGAAACTGATAGATCCCCTTGTGAGTGATACTCAATCGGCTTTCATTATTGGGAGGAGTATCTTAGATGGGCATTAGTGGCAATTGAAGTAGTTCATCGGTTTAAGAAAGATAAAAGACATAAAGGCTTGATGGTAATACTATATTTCCATAAAGCTTACAATTCTCTCATATGGGAATTTATAGACTCAACCTTGGAGATAATGGTTTCGGCTTAGTTTGGATGGGTTGGATTAAAAAATGCCTTACAACTACTAGTACTGTTGTGTTTATTAATGGTTCTTCCACCCCTCTGATCCATATGAAGAGGGGGGTTAGAAAAGGGGACCATTTTCCCTTTTCCTTCTTATCATTGCTACATAAGTTTTCGCTCAAATAGTTTGATGAGGTATTTCTCAAGGTTTGGTATAATGGATAAATATTGAGCAGAATAAGCTTGAAGTCTCTCTTTTACAGTATGCGGATGACAGATGATATTCTATGAATCCTTAAAGACTAATGTCAAGAACTGGAAAGGGTTGCTAGACTACTTCTACCTAGACTTGGGATTAAGTGTCAACTTTGCCAAATTAGAGCTCATTAGTCTAGGAACAAATGATGAACTATTGGAGGAGGCTACTGATATATTGAAGTGGCAGATTGGAAAAGTTCCCATCATGTACCTCGGTACAAACCCTAGACTTAAACAGACACGGTAGCCTATTGATGATAAGGTGAAGGAAAGATTAAAGAGCTAGAAGGCGAGGACACTGTGTAGAGTAGGTAGATTAGTACTCATTATAAGTTTCCTAAACAATCTACCCCTGTATTATATAAGCCTTTTTAAGATTCCAAAAGGGGTGGCCAAAGAAATCATCCGTATTGAGAGGAATTTTTTCTAGACAAGTAGTGGAGATAGTAAGAAACTACCACTAGTTGGGTGGGAAATAATTAAAAAATCTAGAAGGTTGGGCGGTTAGAGAGTTAGAGACCCTATAGTTAAGAAAAACACATTACTCTTCAAATGGTGGTGGAAATTATTTGCTACGGATGGTGTAATGTGGAACTAGGTAGTACAAGATATCTACTCCTGCAATAAGGCTCTAGAAATCCAAGGCCTGAAGAGGGGCAAGAGGACCTAGGCAAAAATAGCAGACCATGGGTAATGCAATAGTTTACTAAATAGGGGATTTGAGATTATTAGAGGAGAAGGTACAAAGGTCAGATTTTAGTTCAATAATTAGACTAGTTAGGGAGTCTTGAAGTAGGCTTTTCATCGATTATTCTCTATATCACATCAGCAAGATGAGAAGCTTTCAAACATGGGAGTATGAGATGGAATGATGTGGCAGTGAAGCCTGGTCTGGTGACGTAGGCTCTTTTCATGGAAGGAAGAGCAAGTAGCGCATCTTTCGCATATGATTGATCAAGTTTTTCCATGTTGGGACAGGACGGATATAATATTCTGCAACTTTGATAAGAATGGGATCTACACAACTAAATCCTTATGTGAAGCATCCTCCTCAGTTTTTGATGAAGCTAATAGGAATGGCAAAGATTACAATAAAATATGGATTAGAATAGCCCCACCTAGGCTTGAGTTAACCTTATGGTTTTCCATTCGAAAAAATGTAAACACCAAGGATGAACTTGCAAGACTACAACTCATTGAATTGGAAGATTCTAGTTGTCTTTTTTGTAGGAATGAGTTGGAATCAGTGAATCGCCTATTTCTACATTGTAGAGTGATAAGGAGACTATGGTATGGGATTTGTGTGTTGCTATGGTACATTTGGGTAATTTCTTAGACCACTTTTGATACAACTGTAGCCTAGTTGGGTGCCCACAGCAAAGGTTTACATGGAAGACTCTAGATTGCTACACTATTTGAGACAATTGACATAATATGGGAATTTAGAAATAAAATTGTCTTTGAAAATTCTTCCTCTTGTATGAACTAGTTATCAATGCTGATAAATACAAGGATTAGTTTCTGGATTAGAGATGGACATGACAGATTTTAATACAGGGTGGATGATATAGTGCACAATATTCAGACAATCATGTGAGCTTTAGAGGTATTTGATGTTGTTTCCTATATAGGCTTCGAGAATTAAAGCAGTAAGTCAGTGGCCAAGAATCATCGATTTTTGAGTGACCGACTCAAGGGAATTGATTGAAAAACGATCTCCACTCTTCGTCTTCTCGAAAGGAAGCGAGTGACGAGAGGGTAGCAAAGAGAAGTTGGAAAGAGTCGTAAAAGATGATTTAGTTAGTAAGCTATGGATTCCACAAGGCCAAGCTATGAGGTGACAAAAGAAAAGCAAATGTCCAGTTCTTTTCCCCATTGGCTACTTCTAGCCAGCTTTTCTTGTGTTTTCATCGACCGCTAGCTTTCTCTGGTTATCTTTCTCTCCACCTTTTGTATGGGTGTTTGTTCTCAAAAAGAAGGGATAGCTTTCTAATATTGTATTTGCTGATTGTTTGAACATCAATTATCCAAAAAAAAAACTTTTTCAAATATAAGAGATATTTTCGTTTGGTAATTAGAATTTTCTTAGTAGTAGTTTTAGTTTATCATAACTGTCTTCTCATGATTGTTTTCTCCTTCTTAACTCCACAATAAGTTTTAGTTTAATTTGTTGATATATATATTTAATGTTATTCCAGTTGAAAAAATAACTTTGTCAAATAGTTAAAATAACTAGTTATCTTATGGACTTACATGTATAATGTGTTAGTTAATATCTGGTGCAACACCCTAGCTCTAATACTTGGTTGAGAATAGTTACTCTAGAGCACTTATAAAAATAACTTTTGGTCCCGTAAAATCACATGAGTAGTTTATAGAGTATTTTATATTCATTCTCATGCTTCTTGAAATTTTTTTCATAGGTAACGTATCATTTTACCAATTTAAAGTCTAGCATATTTCATTGCAGAGTTTGGCTTTTTGAAAGCAAAAGTGCATCTAGCTAACGTAAGCAATTGTAATCTAGTATCAATCATTTTAAGCATCAATGGTATACCGCCTAAGGTTAGGATATTGCATACTCCTCCATTCGAAGACCATAACATCCCCCTTGTGTTTCAATCCATTTCCAAAATTTGTTTCTTCTAGGCGACTGAAAGACTAGTCTAAGTCTACGATTGTACACCACTATCATTTTCCAACACCCTGGTCTTAACACTTGATCATAGTCACAGATAATTACTATCAAGTACTTTTGGGATTGAGACTTAATCCACAAATCAACACAAGCTTTTTCAGACATATTTTATGCTTACTACCATGTTCTCGGCAAGAAAAAAATTTCAGGGGGTCCCCCATAACATTACTTTGTCAAGCCCATGACGCATAATTGTGTTGTTCATTAGTGATGGAACTCTGAAAAGAAAGGTACATTATACTGATATAAACAATCACAATAATCTTTGTAATTCGACCATGTACCACTTAATGCTGGGGTCTTACATCTAGTTCTCAGTCATCAATCATGCGATCGGTTATAAGCGAACGTATCTGTTTCTTGTGCCAAATAGAGCCCGGATGATTAAGAAATTAAATAATTATTAAATTGCGATGGTCCATTTTCATGTTCAATAAATTAGGTAGTAGAAACTGGTGTACCGAACATGAAGACGCTCCAACTGGCTGACTTCTATTAATTGAAGAAATCTTTAAACCATGAAAAGAAGTGTATACACAAACTTAAAATTGATCTCAGGACGTAAAATACTTATTTTCGGCGTGCCGGCATTGTTGAACAGTCGAGGTTTATCCACGTCGATGCTTGTGATTTAAATGTGGCGATTGAGATTTGAAGAAAGAAAGAGTTATCATGCATCAACCATCCAACGCCCAACTGCTTAAAGCTTGTGATCACAAGCGGGTGACTGGTCTCTTATGCGTTTAATATTACATTCTAGACACTCTAATTGAATAACAACGGATATAACGAAATGATTGCATGGAATTGTCCTTCCTGGATTACTTAAGACAGGTGAACCTTCTGATGAAATGTAATTGAATTATTTTTTGGTATTTTGAGGCTAAAACAAAAGAAAAATAAGGCAATCATGCATTAAATAAATTTTATACTTTCTATCGACTCCAAACAATAATGGTATTAATAAGGTTTGGTTGGAGAAAATTATTGTCCCATAATAATTATTGTGGTCAACTGTAGTTTGAATCTGTCAGTGAAATACATTTAACAAAATACATATGAAATTTTATTATTTGATACTGAAATGTTGGGGTAAGAGCTCCCTACTAATTAACCCAAGCATGACTTTTCTATGGCAAGAACAACTTTTATTTTATTTTATTTTGCTGTAAACCATTTGCTATGTCGCTGTCCAAAGTTTATATATTTTCATTCATAAAGCATCATAATAAGAAAACTGCCTGCCATTGTTATAAGTACATTGGCTACATAGTGCCATAAAAAATAGTATACGAAAAAATGTTGGTAATAAATTATTGAGAAATGTAGGAGTTAATACAAGTATCTATCACGTTGACCATTGAGGCAGACTTGATGTTTTACTTGGAATATGATGGCAAATTTCAGCCACCTCAAAGGAGATTTAATAAAGCTTTTCAGAGTTGGTTTGATTCGGTTGACTTCATTTGCTTGTTTCTTTTTCTTAAAGGTACGATGAATATGATGGAGTTTCTTAATTTTTGGTTCTACAGGTGCCACATTATTATCATAAAGTAAACATTACTTAGGAAATTTATTCATTTTTTTTTTACCCCTTCATATATTTTTGCTTTGTAACCCCAACGAATTCCATCAATAATAATCATTTAACTACTTTTATTATTCTTTTATAATTTAATTATGGTATTGATATGTTAATTAAATAATATAATTATAATTAATATTTACGTAAACAAAAAGTATCATTGTTACCAAAGAAAAATCAGTAATGAATATTATTAGAAAAAATATATATAAATAATTAAGCATTAGTAATGATTTTAATTTGTGCAACAAATTAGGATAATAAGAATCAACATAGTAAAATTGATAGCATAAAAGAAATATAACAACCAAAATAACATTCTATATTACAAACTACAATAATAGTTATAATAATATTATTGAGGTGCGGGTAGGGAGAGATGATTGATAAAGTAAAATAAAATTATTTATTCTTCGTTTTTTGAAGAATAAGTGATATGAAATTCTAGTTTGGTGAGTTCACCTTAGCAATCCAAATTGGAGCAGTGCTATACACCCAAACAAAAAATAATAATTAAAAACCAAATTCATCTAAAAATATTTATATTAATGCACTCATTTTATTTTTGATTGATAATTAATTAATGCAAACTAATAATAATATGAAAAATCATAGCATAAAAAACATGATAAATTTATTATTTCTGTTATTTCTATTATCATCATCATTTTTATTGTTATTGTTACAATAATTTTTTTGTATCTTTTTATGCCACAATTTTCTTTTCTTTATATTATTATTAATTTGGATTACTTAATTATTAATAAAGAATAAATTGAATGCACTAATACACTTATTTTGAGATGAGTGCAGGTATTGAGTTTGGGTAGATAGCCTTTTTTCCCAAATTGGTAGGTCCTTTTTTGTAAGGGGGTTTGGACCAGTCAAGTAATGGGTAGATTACAGTTATGTTTGGTAGTGAATGGATTATATTGGCGATTAGTTGATAGTAAATTATATTTACAATATATATATAGTATGATTACGGTTATGTTTGGCAGTGAATGGATTATATTAGCGATTAGTTGATAGTAAATTATATTAACAATATATATATAGTCAACACATTATATTTGCAATTAGTTGATAGTAAATTGTATTAACATTACATATATAGTCAACACATTCCTTCACCACTACAAAATCAATTCTTGGTTTCGCTTCCTACTCAATCCATGACTAAATCTAGATAATGAAAATCTAAACTCTATCAAGTAAAAATATTGATGAACGTTAGAGTTCAAATTTCCACAGAATAAATAATAATAATAATAATGAATTCAATGGCCATACTATTGCAATAAATATTGATATCAAATAAAATAAAAAGCACACAATTTCAATGACTTATAAGTCCCTCATTTTCCCAAGCACTCCATTGAATAACATGTCAACTTCAACACTCCAAGGACCTAAACCATGAGATCAAGATGATTGACAACCAAATATCTCACTCCACTCTAGTGCATAATACAACCATCGCATTTCAGGAAACGAAACCACCAACACAAGGAAATCATTTAATTATATGATTAGAGCACAACAAGGTCAATTAATCAAGTAATAAATATATAATTTGACATCTCAAACATGATACTACAAGGGAAATGCTTCCAAAAATAGAATTAAATGTGTGTCAATGAGTATGAAAGACAATGCTAAATGATTTAATATGAAATAAGGAGAAGAAGTTGAGGGATCATGAGAGAGTAGTGACAAACCATCAAAAGGAGGATGTTGGAGATGAGTTTCCATAAGAAGAGATTTGTTGAAACTTGATGTAAAGCATTGATTTTAGAAACAATTTAAGAAAAGAGTTTTAGTTTATAAAATGATGACACAATCATCTCATTACAAAATGCACAAATTAGCATATTGACTAGGTCAATCCACTAAATTGGGTTGAATCCACTAAATGCTATAGAATCTTGTATTTACTAAGGCTCCATTTTGGTTTTGGAAGGTTTTAAAGAAAAGAAAGAAGAGAGGAAAATATTTTTTGTGGTTTACGTAAGATAATGAGATAGAAAATGGTAAAGAATAAAATTATTAAAGATTACTTATTCAATTTTCTTTGAGAAAAGTTTGAAAGAAAGAATTTTTTTTTTAATTTTCTTTCCATAAAAGAGACTAAATGAGGCCTATATAGGTTACTTGGGCCCTGTTTTATTTTATTTTCTCTTTTTATATCATTCAAATGAACTTAGTCTTAGTTGGTATACCTTATAGGTTGATGACTCTATAGAAAAGTAAGAAAAATTATAATGAAAAAAGAAAAGAGTGAGCGTAAGTTCATCCTTGCCTTATTTCAAATCATATTGAATTATATGAAGAAAAAAAGTATCTTAAATGAAACTACCATTATTAATTATTATCATAAAGATATGTCAAATGTATTAGGTTTTTTTAAATTACGTTAACAATGTAAACGAAGAGAACTAACCCTAATCCATTTTTCTTATGCAATATATCTTTATCACATGTTCAATGATATAACAAGTGTATAAACAAACCACGAAATTTTAGTTTAGTAATTAATATTGAAGCTTAGATACCTAAGGCTTCATGTGCAAAGTTTCCCTTTATACAATTATATACAAACAATCTTTACATACCTACTTGTACTAATTTTTAAGGCATTATCTAATGTGTTGTTTGGTTCAGGGTGAATGAGGTTGAATTAGCTTATTCACCTCCATTCATCCCATTTGGAGACATTTTTAAAAGAGTCACCTAGATAAATCAAAGTTAAACTTTTCTCCTCCATTCACCCCAATCTTCTTCATTTTTATTAACATCAAGTATATTAGGCTAATGGAGGTAAAGGAGAAAAATAAATGAAACTTTTATATGATCAGATAGAAATATCATTAGCTCTAATATATCCTCCATTCACCTCAATTTAATAAAAATGTATAAGTTTCATTTGTTATATTTTTGTTTAACCTTCATTCATCTCAATATAAATATAACTATAATAATATTCACCTTGATTCTCTTAGGTTAGGTTAATATTATCCATATAATATTTTAAAATATTCACCCTAATTCATTTTTATTTTCTTTATCTAGGTTATTTTTAATATTTATCCTTACCCTAACTCACACCAATCCAAATGAATGCTAAAAATCAGAGTTATTCTATAACAATAGCTATAATTTAATCTATAGTTATAGTATCTAATAAGCACTAACCTTCAAGAAGTATGTAATGTTACATTAACTATAGGTCTCTTTTTTCTTATTTTCTTTTTTGCTCCCTACTTTTTCAAAATGCACATTAAATATTTATATATTTATATTTTTTTTTAATACCCATATTTCTATACCCATGAAACATTGATTATTCTTTAATCTGTAACAATGTTATGAACCTTAAAAATATTATATAACAAAAATACTCCTTCTATTTCAAAAATAAAATCATTTTAGAATTACATTTTTGTTCCCAAAAATTCATTTTGGATATCCTTACTTTTCTATTTTATTATCTATCATTGTTTTTGGGCAAAGGGTACAAGCATTATAATAAAGTTAATTTTATTAATTTCTTAAACAGTGTGTTAATTGCTTATATATATAACAAGGATCATTTATAGATTAGTGAACATGTCAGCATTATCATCGGATACTTTTCCACCTTCATAGAATGGCTTGAAATTTTTTTCTTCATAATTCTCTATATATTAAGGCAAATCAAAGTGATATATATCATATCATAAGATCACTTGATTCCACATACAATGCCGTTTGTTTAGCCCGATACGGATATCATGTACCTGAGTGCACCTGGATGATGTGGACCATAATATGTGGCGATGCTATAATTATATTGAAAGTATGTTATAGTACTTGGAGTGATGTCTTTTGTGTGAGAAGTTGTGAGTTCAAATCTCTCTGGGAAAAATCATGTTAATATTTTGTTTAAATAAATCAAAGCTGCTCTAGGCCAAAAGAAAAGGATAAACATCAACCAATGAGATAATAAACATTGAGGATGGGAATGATAAACATCAACCCAAATGAGGATAACTTCTCTATCCCAAGGAAAGATAAGCGTCAACCAACAAAATGGTACACATCAAGGTGGAGAAAAATAAATATCAACCCATATAAGAATAGACATTGAGCTGGAGTTCTTATGACCTAAGAAGATATACACCAATGTATAGAGGAATAAATATAATACCCCAAAATCCTATTTTAGGAATTAACAATAAAATAAGGATTAATGGATAAGATTTATATATATATACACCATTTCTAATAAAATAATATTATAATAATAATTAGTGGAGGATAGAATTATTTGCTAAACCAAAATAAATTATAATTAAATCATAGTAATAATTTCTAATTAATAAAAAAATATTTTATTTTTATTACTAATTTTTATTATTCCTAAAATTCAAAAAACTCCAAACTACCCTACCAACCCCATTTTCCTTTTTCTTTCCCTTTTTCTTCCTTTTTTTTTTCTTTTTTTCTTCCTTTTTTTTTCTTTCTTTCCCCTCCCTCGCCTGACTAAGCTATACCTAGTGCAAGCCCAGCCCCTCCTTTCCTGCTCTTCTCCTTTTCTTTCCCTCACCTGGCCCACTCTCTTCCTTTTTTTATCTTTTCCTCCACACGGCCCAACATGGGCGCCCACACCCATTTCCCCTCTTTTCCCCTTTACTCCCTTCTTTCTTTCCTTTCTTCCCTTTCTACCCCCGTCTTCAATCTCCCCCCCCCCTAATCGGAGTTGCTAGTATGGCTACTTTACATCTCCATCCCTCTCTCTCCCCTTCCCTTTTCCTCATCTAGGCCTACAGAACGTGCAACTGGCATAGCCCCTCCCTCCTATGATCCCAGCACCCCCACCTAACCCCTACATGCCCCTATAAAACCCTACCCTGTCCCCCTGTCATGCAGCTACACTAGCTTGCACACCGACCGGCAACCAACCAACCCCTCCCCTTATCTTCTTCCCTCATTTGTCCACTTCCCCAACATCTTTACATATAAATACACCTCCCTAAGCCCTTAATTCCCTCTTTTCTACAAACATCCCCTAGATATACTCGCATAACCCCTTCAGCCACTGCCATCGTCGCCACACCCTGCCTTCCTTTTCCCTGCATCACCCTCCACCCAATAAGACCTTTCCTTACCCCCTAACTCCTCTTCCTCTTCTCTCCCCACTTGTGCAAATTAGGTAGCTCGATATGCCCTTTTACACCCATCTCCACTACCTGTGCCGCCCTACACTGCCACCACCAAAGAAACCACCACCCTTACTGCCTCCCTTCCTATCTATAAAACTCTCCCCTACCTTACCACACCACCACTTCCCCTTTTTTTCCCCTCCTTCCTCCTCCTTTTCTCTTCTTTCCTCTCGGTCACCACTACAACTGCCGCTTGCACAACCGACGTGAGCCACCACACCACCACAACCCCCTCTAACCCAGAAATCCTACCACCTAAGAACTATAACTCCTCTCCCCTTTCCCAACCCCAAAACCGTTTCTTTTCCATCACTGCCGCTGCCCCTTGCTTTCTATCCCTTCTAGTTGTGCCCTTATCCCTTTTATTTACTTAGTTTATTTTATTTTAAATATTTTATTATTATTAACATTATTATTATTATTATTAACATTATTGCTAATATTTAATTAGGGAAATAAAGAAAAATGAAAAAGGAGTAGTAAGAAGGTTGTGAGAAAAACCCTTCTCATGAGGAGGCGCAGAATTCGTGCTCCAAGCTTCATCTCCTATTAGGTAAAGATATAGTTAAGGCTTTGAGTTTTGTTATGAATTATGTGCTTATAGATGTAATGGCATGTGATGTGTACTTATATGTGAACATGAACTAAATACATGTGTAGTGTAGATTGGCTTACAAGGAGCTCAGGTATGTTGAGTATGATTTATCTTATGTGTAAAATGTGTGATTTTACTTGCTATGTATGACATGCCCTTATGTATGGTTGTTATGGTATGACATGCATGCTTAGAGGCCTTATATGGATTTGGGTGGTTGTGGGGAAACTAAATGAAATAAAGACAATGGAGTGAGTAAGGAGAAGTGGGGGAAAAGCCTAAGTGCATTATGAAATATGGATGAGAAAATAAAGGAAAAAAGTAATAAAATGAAGGGTTAAGGTAAATCTTGCATGGGAAGTGTGATTCTTGCATGTGGAGTTTAATCCTTACATGGAGGAAAATCTTACATGGAAAAATTTAGTTTGAGAGTTGAACATGGAAAAAAAAAAGAGTATTTTTGGTGATTGGAGTGCTTAGGGAAGAGATAGTACATGAGTTGGTGGAAGTATGCATGGAAGTATACATGGAAGTATACATGGAAGTATAGGGGTATTATAAGAGGGTTTAAATAGGTTGGTTAGATTTTGGGTTATGATTAGGAGGGTTTCACAGGAAGAGTGTGAGTCGAGTGAAAAGGAGGGTGGAGTTTGTGTATGAAGGGAAGGTGTAAATGAAAAGAGATGTATTAGGGTTTTGGGGTGATCAACTAGGGTTCTTTATCGAATGTGGAATTTAGAGAGTATATTTTTGATTTTAGGAGTAGGGTAAGTGAAGTGATGGTGTTGGAATCAAGGGGAGTATAGGTTGTATAAGAAAAGGAGAGGTTAGGGCCACATAGGCCAGATTAGGGTTTAAGGGGAAACCCTAGTAGGCAATGTTGAACCTAGGTAGAGAAATGGAAAAGTGGACCTTGGCCCACATGTGTGGGGGTTTTAGACTTTAGGGTGAGTATGTTAGAAGGTGAAAAGGGGTCGGGAAGTCTCAAGGAGTGTAGAGGTCTTAATTCATGGGATAGAGTTATTCAAGAAGCCTAAGGTGGGAGAGTGACAATGAGTCTAGAAATTCCATTGGGGGTGTGCATGTCTAGTTGAAGGAGTTACTTATTGAATAAGATACAAATAAAATATTAATCATTTAAAGTGGAAGATTATTTAGTCGAGCCTAGACCGATCCACCAACAAGAATAGTGGCCAGGAGTACTTTTACCCTAGAGACCAATCCACTGGCAAATAATAGTGGTCAGGTGTGTTATGTCCTATAGATGTATTCCAATCCACCTGCTATAATAGTGGGGGATCCAGAGCTCAGTAAACCAAGCCTTGGATGATAACAAATCATGGGGAAGATACTAATTATTTATAGTGAAACACCATATAAGTCGAGGCCAGACCGATCCATTGGCGAGAATAGTGGCCACAAGCATTTTCCCCTAGAGACCAATCTACGGGCAAATACGAGTGGTCAAGTGCATTCTACCCTAGATTTTTATTTCCGATCCACTATCTATAATAGTGGGGTTCCCATACTCATATGGATATAATTCAAGAAATGTATAAAGAAAAAATTAATGGCTTAAATTATAATAATGGTGATTAATCTAATTAACTTATTGTTGGCTTTATCTACCTTTTATATGTTATACCTTTCTTATCTATATCGTTACCTTACTCAATACGTAGCATACTGATCACCCCTATCATGGGTGTCGCTCATTCCCACGAGCAGTGGCCCCTCCTAAGTCTATGCAGGTAGGAGATGATGCCCTTGTTGATTTTGATGCGTATGATTCCTTAGGTGGGGCAGAGTGACTATCCGATGTACCTGGTGTGGAGTCTAAAAGGGTGTTCTCCAAACTTTTTGTTTTATGTTATTTTTACCGTTTTTATTTCCCTATAGCGGGCATTGTTTTGTAACTTATTTCGGTTCTGTATTAACCTTGATATTTGTGTACTTTGGTTTTATTAATTAATATTGATCTATTATGCTCTTTAATCATTCATATTAATAATTTGTATACCTTTAGCCTTGTGATTAGTTTGAGATTGGCTAGGGGTCAATCTTGTACTAATCACAATGGTAGCACCCCCACTCCTCCTAATATTTAGTGCATGGTTTTCCATAACAAGCAAAAATTTTCAACTGTAACCTTTGGGAGTGTTACAATAAACATCAACCCAAAGGGAGCCCGGCCAAAGAAGGATAAACACCAAACAAGAGAAAAAGATGCACATCGAGATAGAGAGGGATAAAAAACAACCTAAAGAATGATACACATCGAGTTGAAGAAGGATAAACACCAGCCTATAAATGAATACACATTGAGTGCTATTTTATAAAGCATGTTCCACCACATTGAACTTTCACATCCTAGTTGTCGTTTATGTGTCGTTGTCATATTAGTTGGAAGGTGCATCTGAACGCATAAAAGAATTTGTGTTGTTTATCCACTTCCTTCTAGATTGATTCATTATATCTACACGATTTCAATTGTCTTCAAAATATCGTTCATTTATCCAAACTAATTGACTTTCCAGATCTAGAAGGTAAAAAAAGAATGGAGCTTCTGCTACTCCTACAAAATTTCTTATAATACCCCGTTATTTTTAAACAACAACAAGAAGAAGAATTTTAATTATTATTCCTAGGCATATATAGTAATTAAATGGGCTAGTAGTAGAACAAAAAAACAGTCTAAGGGAATTTGACTAGCATAAGGTTGTTATAGGTTCATTCGATAATATTTAATTTATTTATTAACATGTTACTGTCGGTAAATCTAATTAACTAGTAGTGTATAAGATATAATAATTACTTTAAGTTTGGAAATTATAAGGTGGCATAGAAAAAAAGTAATTAACTCAGTAATCCTTATACCATTCATAATTATAAATAACCTACTGAATATAAGTTTAAACATGGCATGTTCCAAACTCACAAAAAGAAAAATCATGATAGGCGGCATCGACCTTCAAACACCAGTAGCGGCACATCCTAGAGGTAACATCAATCTTAACATTGTGCTTAGTAGTGCTGGTACATGTCTTATCTTGCACTGATTTTTCTAACTTAACATTGGCTTTGAGAATGTTAATCTTGTTATTGTTAGCATAGTTGAATACCAATCTTTGGCCCTTATCCCACGAATAAATAAATAAAAGGAAAGAATCAATTGTTTATGCAAAGACGCATTGGCTAGGGCTGTGCAAAACCGGATATCCGTATCCGACCGGATTTTTTTTCCAGATATCCGATCCGATCGGATATTTAGTAACCTATATCCGTATCCGTATCCATTAGTAGCGGATATCCGAACAGTCGGATATCCGAAAAATCGGATACGGATATCGGATATATCCGGTATATCCGATTATCCGAAAAATATTTATTTTTTAATAAAAATGACCTGTTTATGATCGGATATCCGAAAATCCGATAATGTAAATTCGGATATCCGATATCCGATATCCATATATCTGCATTGAAATATCCAAATGTGGATATTTTAACCTGCTATAATTAAATTAAAATAAATTCTAAAAATTCAAAATCCATAACAAATACAACAAATCATTAATAATTCAAATATCCGCATTGAAATATCCAAATGTGGATATCTTAACCTGCTAGAATTTAATAAATCAATAATATTTCAATGCGGATATTTTCACCTGCTAGAATTTAATAAATCAATAATATTTCAATGCGGATATTTTAACCTGCTAGAATATAATAAATCAATAATAATCCAAATATCCGCATTGAAATATCCAAATATGGATATTGTAACCTGCTAGAATTTAATAATAATCCAAATATCTGCATTATCCAATGTCCAATTGTCCATAACACAAATAGAACAATAATCTAAAATCCATAAATCCATAATTAAAACAAATACAACAATAATCTAAAGTCCAAAGTCCATAATACAAATAGTAAAATACAACAATAGTTCAAACTCCAAAGTCCATAATCCATAATTAAAAGAAAAAAAATTAACTAAATCATTTTCCAACTAAGAAAGACTTAGAAAGTCATCAATCATCATAATATCATGTCTTCAAACTCCAAAATATCCGACTCATCGATTTGCACAATAGGCGGTAAGCCTACAATATCTGAAAAAAGAAATAAGATAAAAATTAAAAAAATAAAACACATGAAATACTTAAAAAAAGTATCGATAAAATAGAATAAAAGAATACCAGCTTCAATGTTTTCAATCTCCTCAATAATCTCTTCTACTTGAGGATGATTCGAAGATGACTTTATCCAATCTTGCGTACAAACCAATGCTTCTACCATTCTAGGAGTCAAAGAACTATGAAACGGATCAAGAACGCGGCCTCACGTACTAAATGCAGACTCAGATGCAACTGTGGATACAGGCATAGCTAAAAGATCCTTAGCCATCAAAGCAAGAACTTCATAATTTATAGCATTATCCCTCCACCAACTAAGGATATCAAAACTTGCACCAACAACAAGCAAGTTATCCTCCAAATACTTGTCTAAATCATTCCTTCCATGAGCTAAAGTAATCTCAGCTGCCACTGTTTCTTCAAATTCTCTACCAACTGGATCACCATGCTCACAAATGACCTCACTTACATTCATAGTTGAAGATGGCTTAGGGGATGAAGATGATGTAAGCTTAGAGGCATAGAAGGCATACAATTCTTTCAAAGTTGTATCAACCTTAGCATGTATGTCAATTGCAAGTTCAGATTCAAAATACTTATTTATTGCCCAACGCACAAATTTCATCTTTCTCCTAGGATCAAGAATCACAGCAATAAATAGCAACACATTGATATTTGTAGCACTTCCCCAATATTTATCATATTTTGATTTCATACCCAAAGCCATCACACTTATGTCAAAATCATCACCATCTCTAGCCACAATAATCATTTTCAATATACCACAAATCTCTTGCAAATACATGTTACCAGTGACATACAAGGAACCAGATATCCTCAAAGTTGTCTCATAAAAATATTTCAAAAAAGGAAGCAACACACGCACATGCTCCCAATCATCATCCATTGGCATGCCCTTTAATTTGTCCATTTCAAAACGATATTTCTTATCTCTTTTCATCAAATCAAAAGCTTTCTTAAACTTAAAGGCAGCATCCAACATAATATATGTAGAATTCCATCTAGTTTCAATGTCCAAACATAACATTCTCTTGGACTCCAATTTCTCTTGCTCAACACAAGTCTTGAATTTACTCAATCTAGAGGGAGATGATCTCACATATCTCACAGCATATCGAACTCTAAGAATATGATCGCTGGACTCTTTCAACCCCTCTTTCACAACAAGGCTCAATATATGAGCAATACATCTAATATGTAATAAAGATCCATTTAAAACCGACTCACCCCAACCATTGAGTCGTTCTCTCAAATACTCAATACACTTATCATTTGAACTTGCATTATCAACTGTTAAAGTTAACACCTTATCAATATTCCAATCAATTAAACATCTTTCAACAGATCTACCAATAATCTCACCAGAATGACCAGCAATTGGACAAAAATTAATAATCTTTTTATGCAATTTCCAACTCTTATCAATAAAATGAGCTGTGAGGACCATGTAACTCAAATTTTGACAAGAAGTCCATGTATCAGTGGTGAGACAAATTCGACTTTTGCAACTCTTAAAAAATTCCTTCAACTTTGTTTTCTCTCCCATAAAAATTTGTAACGCATCTCTAGCAATAGTAGTTCTAGAAGGAATTATTGCTCTAGGTTGTGTCTTTGCCATATACCTTCTAAATCCCTCCCTTTCTACAAATCGAAAGGGTAGTTCATCCAAAATGATCATTTCAACCAATGATTTTCTATGCTCTTCTTGGTTAAATTTCCAATTAGTAACACTAGTTATCGCGGATGATGGAAGACCGCCATCACAATAAGAAGCATTCATTTTTAAAATGAATTGTTTCTCATCTATATTCACAGGGTACTTCTTACAACTCTTTAAATGATTAATCAAATTAGAAGTGCCTTTAGAAGGAGCAGCCACATATTGATTGTTACAATAAATACAAACTGCCTTTTGATCATTTTTATTATGACATGGTATTTTTTCAAAATGATCCCAAACCCATGATCTAAATTTTTTTGTCGGTGGCCCACCCTCGTTCCTACTCTCTTTAGAACCTTCAGATATTTCATTTGAAATAGGTTCTAATGGGGGCACAGGAGGACATGGGAAAGGAGGAGTCATTTCTGGTGAGATACCTGGTGTCCCGCTATCGGCAATTTCAATCTCATTCACTGATTCCATGCTGTTATTGCCTGCCAGATCCCTAGTGTTGGTGCTAGGCTGCTAGCTGTCACAATTACATTTTATGAACAAAAATAAAATAGAGTTAATACTTATGAACAAATATTGATCATGATAAGCTGTATTTATTCATACTAATAAAAAAAAATCAGAGATAGATATTATGTTGGAATAGGCAGCAACATATGATATTATGATCCAAAGAGTTGGTAGTTAGTTACTAGTTAAATCAATACACATGCATGTTGTCATCAACATATTATTATTGATGGATCAATAAGATCAACACTCCTTATAAATGAAAATAAACTATATAACATGTGAGTTTAGTTGGTGAACCATATATTTAGTTCAATTGGGACATGTAGGCAACTAACTAATATCATAACTGCTGTACTTATTTATAATAACATAAAAAAAATTCAGAGATAGATATTATGTTGGAATAGGCAGCAACATATGATATTATGATCCAAAGAGTTGGTAGTTAGTTACTAGTTAAATGCAGATACAAGTACAACTAACTAATATAAAAATATAAATTGAGAGAGAAACAGAGATATGTTTGTATGTTTATAATTTAAATGCAGATACTATCATACTACTAGTAGGATTAGTGTAAACATGTTTATGTTTGTATATTTATAATTAATAACCTGTTTATGTTTGTATATTTATAAACATGTTTATGTTTACACAACAGAAATGGAAAAAAAATCAAGGAAAGTATCTTTATACATAGAGAGAGATGTGTTTGTAATATAACCTATCACATTGACATTACACAGTGTTTAATATATAGATATATGTAAACCAGTTTTAATCAAGATTTTTGTTCATAAAAAATGTTCTAATGGGAAGATGAGACTAGATGAGACTATTAAAAAATGTAAACCATAGAGTTAATACTTATAAACAAATATTGATTATCATAATTCATAAGCTGTACTTATTATACTAATATAAAAAAATTCAGAGATAGATATTATGTTGGAATAGGCAGCTTAAATTTTATTCCTCTTCCATTATTTTGACTCATGAGCAGACTTAATCACAAGTTAGAGATCCTTAGGGTATCTATTAGGAAACCCGAATAAAACAATTGTCACCCATAGATCCCTGGTTAATTCTTGACAGAATTTTTTGATTTAAATGAATCAAACACAAAGAAATTAATCACAAATACTAGAGACACGAATGAATTATCACCTTTTACACTTTTCTTTCTCAATTATTCATGCAGAATTAGGCAAGGTTACATTTAAGGCGCTCTACAAAAATCATTTATGGCTTCAAAGGGAGTTCGACAAGGAGATTATCACATCACAGAAAAATAGACTAAAGCATTACTCAAAAAAATCAGCATTACTCAAAAAATCAGAAACATTGAGAAAAAATCAGCCCTCTTCTCGGTACAACATTGAGAAAATCAGAAAACAACCTTACTTACCATTACTCAAAAAAATCACATATAGACTAAAGCATTGGCAGAATCATCTACTCAACTATGCAAGCTATCTACAAACAAATTAGCATAACCGACCTCATCTTCCATAACCCTAAAAAACCATCGACAATCCACTATATGACAGAAAAATAGACAAATTAACAAACAATTAGGGCATACCTTAAATGGCAAAACAAGCCTTGAAAGAAGAATCAGCAAACAAGAACAATGCCCTACAAAGAAAAATTAAAATCGGTAGAGTTAGACAAAGGATTATGTAAGAATTACTGAATTAGAAATAGCCCCTCACGAATTGAAAACGATTGTACCTGGCGATGGCTGCCGGCTGGTGGCGCTTGCTCTGCGTGGGAGGGAGTGGTTGCTGCTGCGGCCGGCAAGGCTTGCTCTGTGTGGGAGGGAGTGGTTGGTTACTGAACGACGAGAAGAAGAAGAACGAAGGGAGGGAAGGGAAGGCAGGAGAATCGAAAGGAAGAATAGAGGCGGGATTCGGGAAAAATAAAAGACAGGTTGTGGGCGACTGGGCATGGAGGAGACTCGAGTGTGGGCGACGGGCGTGCCGGACCGGTGCCGGGTTGCAGAAGGATTGGATTGGGCCGAATTCGTGAGTGGAGCCATGCCCGTGGGCTGTCGCCGGGTCGTAGAAGGAAAAAAATTAGGTAGACCGGCGGCCAGACCGGAATAGGTTAATAATTAGGTTAAATAATTATATATATATAATTTATTTAATCAAAAAATATTTACATATTTTATTTGAAAAAATATATTTTCTTATACATCGGATATTTTAATCGGATCGGATAATCCGGACAAATATCGGATCGGATATCCGCTCCGAAAATTTTTAATTTTGACCGGATCGGATATCCGCTCCGATTTTTAAAACCCGGATCGGATATTTTAAAAGTCGGATCGGATTTTCGGATCCCGGATTTTTTGCACAGCCCTAGTTGGCAATCTACTTTATATGTGTACTACTACTATAATAGAAGTTCGCAAGATTAGAAGAATTCTAAATTTTATGTCATGTATATTTATTACGTTAGCTCAACAAGATAGTGTGCTGAAAAAGCCACGAGATGAGTTACCCCTGTAGCCACGTACTTCATAGGATTTTAGGTAGCTTTCTAATCCTAATTTGTGAACACTAATACAATGCTTCGTAGGACATAGATATGTGATATGATATAATCATATTAATCAGGACCTAATATATTTCTCAGAAAATATTTGATCTTTACGAATTAATTGGGTTTCCATTACTTATATAGAATATTGAGATTGTGACATGAAGGCACGGTGAGCGTATTCTCCGAGTATATTGGGCAAAATGAGTTGTAGATCTATAGTCATTAAATGAGTCGTAGATCTATAGTCATTCTAAAGATTATTGGTAAATCGTTAACTAGCAGATAGATAAATGATGTAATTACTAAATTAGACTTTGGCAATTATAGGCTTAGATTCTTGGCGTATCTCAATTCTAAGGTCCTTAGTGAGTTTATCTACTTATAGGTTAGTTTTATACTATTATTTTAGTAGATTGGGTAATTACTAATAAGTACGGCTTAAGTAGTAAGTTCATTTTTTTTACATGGAAAAGTTATGTATTGTATATATTTAATATTAAAAGTAGATTTTTTTATAGGAGCGTCGAACTAATAAATTGGTATTACATGGATTGTTTTATAGGTAACATTAATTTAGAACTATATTGTAACACCTTCAAAATTTATTATTAAAAATTTTTATTTTTAAAAGTTACAAGTGAAAGCTAAGATGGTAAATTTGAGTGTGCTACCGCAACACTTAATATCAGACCGGTTTCATCTACTATTCAGATACTGAGTGTTAAGGTTAAAACATGACTTTAATTAAATTTTAAGAATATAAATATAAAACAGAGTGGCACAATAGTTATGAAGGTTAACTTACCTTCTAAATAAAACTCACTAATCGTGGTTATAAAAAAATATCAATGGAAAATAAATACAAAATATTGTAAGGAAAAATAAAGAAAATTTTCAATTCAAAATACCAATCAACATCATAAATAAACCTATGCTCACAATCCCAATGAATAACCTTGAAATGAGATTGCGAGGTAACTTGTAAATGTCACTACTCATTGAATAAGTAGAGGCCCAAAAAATAAACCATTCAGTACAATGGTAATGAATAACCCATTATACAAGATTAATATACAAGACCCGCATGCAACACATCAGATGCATCACATCAATCATATGAATATGGAATTATGGATATATTAACTGAAATGTGATAATCATTCATATAGCCACATGCATCAAGGTCATATGCTACTAATAATCATTCACTTAAAAATAGTAGAACTTGTTGTTGGAACATCCAAGCGATGATCTTTATAGTATAATTAGAAAACCACGTCGTCCTCAACAAGAGGCACAACTCACTTAATCAACCCACAAACTTCCCAACAACATCACAACAAGAATGCCATATACATCAGTAGATCATATCAGTTCATTCATTACAATCTAGACTCATGATATTAGTACAGTAGTTAGTCAACTCGTAAATTTTATATCCACATAGGCTTAGGACCTTACTATTCTTACCAGTGGATTGGTAAATAAGGTACAACCCCAAGGTAGCATGCTCCTGACCACTATTCTTACTGGTGGATTGGTAAATAAGATATAATCAGTCCCAACGCATGTGATCTTCCACTTTAAGTGATTAGTGTCTTATTCGTGTCATATTTGTTTCATATGCCACATATAGCCATGTACAACTCAAGTATCCTACCTTTCATGTCTTATTTTTTTCAAATACCACACACAACCATGCACAATTCAAGTATGACTCATGCCCTACTACCACTCCAGGTCTACCCTGCCTTAAGCCTATTGCCTCTATACCACCTATTGTTCCTTTGAGTTCCCAATTCTCTCAACAAACCCAAACTTGTCATTAGAATCCCCTTTTATCATGAGTTATGGCCTATTACCCCCGTTCCTCAAACATGGTAACAATTGGCCTCTAGGGTTACTCCTCAAAACCCTAGTTTTCCCTACTTGGCCTAGCCCATTCTCTTCTACTTGTTTATCCCTAATTTTCCACAACCATACATATTTTACTATGCATATTCATCCCCTAAAGTTTTGTAGCCTAACTCCTTCATTCTGCATATATGATAACAACCTCCCAAAATGGACCCCCTTCAAAACCCTAATTTTCCCAAAGTAGATCTATCTAATCCCACTTATCCCATATAGCCATCAAAATTAGTACACATAATCCCCAAATAGCATGATTAACATCATAGTTTAGGGTTAGATCCCAACTCCCTCATTTCTTACATGCGAAAATAACCTACCCCTAGGGTTTCGTGCTTTGACCTGCCAAACCTTAATTCTACCTTTTTAGTAACCTCTCGTCCCTTAGCACTCCAAAGACTTCCCTAAAGGTGACAACCTATCAAACCATGCCTTTATTAACCCCCATATCCACTCTTAGCAACCAAATCCTACTCTACTCACTCATGGACATAGCTTCCTTTCGGTTTGATTCGCCCCATGCATGTTTAATTAAATAATCACTCTATTACATGTAAAATTACCAAAATACTCCTATGACATGTAATATTGGTAACTATGTTGAAATAGATGGTACTAAGATAATAAACCCCTATTCTCATATGCAACACCAATTAATACATATCATGCATGTTTATTATACTACTCACCATAGCACATACAAAATTACCAAAATGCCTATATATTATATTAACATCCATGTCCAAACATGTGTTACTAATACCACAAACCCCTATTTTCATACTTGGCACTAATTATTACTTATCATGCCCATTTATTAGGATAACCACCATTACACCTTCAAAATTACCAAAATGTCCCTAGGTCATATAATATCAAAATTTATACCCAAACATATGCTACTAATAACTCAAACCCCTGATTTCATACTGAGCACCAATTATTACTTATCATGTATATGTATTTGGATATCCACTATTCCACCTTCAAAACTACTAAAATGCCTCTAGGCCATATGATGTCAACACTCATATCCACACAAATCACATGTCAAAAACCCTAATGTGCTAACATACGATATCCAAAAATTTTAGGGGGGTATAAAGGTTACCTAATTTCCAGCAAAAATCAAACTTTATCGATAACTGATTAAAAATGCTTAGGCTATGTTTAATAAAATTTTGTACCTAAAAATAATATCACAAATACCATATTAATATTAGATAAATAAAATATTAATTTTATTTTAAAATATTTATCAAATATAGAATTACCAAACTACCCTTATACCTTAATTATTATCCAAAACATATAAATATACACTACATAACTCCATATGCATGTGTAGTGTGAGCTATGAAAAATTGGCAAAATGGAAGGGAGGGAAGTGGCTTGGGAAATGGTTGTGGGAGATGGTGGGGTGTTGGTTTTGGTTATTATGTGTAAGAGGTGAGAGAGGAGGTGGCTAGTGGTTGGGGTGTGGTGCAAGTGGCTCCAATGCGATAGAGGCAATGGATCATGCTATAGGGAGGGAGGTGTAAAGAAGGGAAATAAAAGAAATAAAAGGAGAATAAGAGGAAGAGAAGGGGACAGACAGGTGCATATGGTGTGGGTTGGATGAGAGTGATGGTGTAAGAGGTGGCTGGGTGGCAGCAAGCAACTAGGAGGAGCTATAGTAGTGGAGGAAAGGGAGAGGAGAGGTGGTCGAAGAAGGGTGGTGGCTGTAAGGTGGGGTATCAATGGGGAGAGAAGGGAAAAGAGGCAGGGTTGTAGGGGAGTTAGGAGTGTTTGCTACTAAGTTATGTAGGGAGGATGTGGGTTGGAGGCATTGGCAGCAGCTACGATGGAGGAGGGGGATACTGTAGAGAGAATGGAAGAAGGTAGAGGATCGGTAGGAAGTGCCATAGGGAGAAAGAAGGAGAGGCAGGGAGGCAGAGAAGGAGGAGAAAGAAAGGAAGGAAGGAGAAAGGGTGATGGTTGATGGAAGAGACCGCTTGGTGGTGGAAGTGCCGATGGTAGCTATAGAGAGAATGATGGGGAAACACAGGGGAAAAGAGAATAAGGGAGAAAGGAGAAGAGAGGTTTGAGGGATATGAGTGGAAGGGAAGAAGAAGGAGGAGGAGGAGGAGGAGCAGGAGAGGGGTTCTACTAGCATGCAAGGTAGGTGGTGGTGTAGGGGAGGAGGCAAGTTGTAGGGTAGGTGTGGAAGGGGTGAGAATGGCAAGGAAGGGGCATAGGGAAGGGGACCAAGGGGTTGCAGGGTAAAAAAAAAAGGAAAGAAAAGTATGATAGAGGGGGTGGTGGTGTAGGGTGTCCGATCAAGCAAAGGGGGTGTAGCAGACGTGTAGGGGTTCAGGAGAAGGAGGGGGTGTGCACAGGGGGTCTAAGGCATGTTTAGCAGGGGGTATAGATGGAGAAGAAAGGAAAGGAAGGGGATGGGCCACGCAAGGGAAAGAATATGATAAGAGAGGGGAAGTGGGTTGCTCATGGAAGAGGATAAGAGGAGAAGTTGAGTTGGCCTGGAGGAAACGAAAAGAAGGAAGGAAGAGGAGGTCTAAACTGGCCTTAGGCAAAAGAAAAAAAAAATAAAAGAGGGGAGTTGTTTAGGTTGGCCCGAAGGAAGAAGGAAGAATGAAAGAATAGAAAGAAAAGGAAAAAAGAAGAAAAGGAAAAAAAAGAAAAAGAAAGGAAAATATATTTAGAGTTAGGATTAAAAATTAGATTAAAATTGGGCTAATGAAAAAATATTAAAATAATTTATCCTAAAATTAAGGTATTAATCTAAGAAAATAATTTTGGTAAAGCTATGGGTTTAGGGTTTACTTAATTAAAAAAGATAACATAAAATAATAAAATAATTATATTAATTTATTAAATAATTTTATCTATTTTTGTAAGTTAAAGGTTCACAGAGGTAATTGAATCAATAATTTAAAGATTAAATTCTTTTTTTAGATAAAATGGGTTATTCAAATGTTAGGTTATAAAATTTTGGGGTGTTCACTACCACGAAAAGGGATTTTAATAACGGTTATTTTATAGTTTTAATATCGGTTTTCAACCGTTATTGAATCACCTGTTATTATATCTTTAATAACGGTTCATAACCGTCATGAAAAATACACAAAACCCCGCGAATATGTGCGTAAACTTCATATTTAATAACGATTTTTACTAACGGTTTCGCAGTAAACCGTTGTTAAAAACAAGGTTTTAATAACAGTTTATAAGAAAAAATCGTTGTTGAAAACCATGTATTAATAATGGTTAATACAAAAACCGTCATTAGAACATCATCGAATTATCGTTTGGGTCATTGATTATGCGTCTATTAAACCCTATAATACGTATTAAATGCGCATAAATATCAGATTATAAGGAGTTTTAATAACGGTTCTTAAACAAAACCGTTATTAAAACCTATGCTTTAATAACAGTTCTATAGGAAACCGTTATTAAAACCTCAGTTACCGTTATTAAAGCATAGGTTTTAATAACGGTTTTCATAGAACCGTTATTAAAAGTATATGTTTTTTTTAGCATTTTTTGTTTTGCTCCTACCCACATACACAGTTGTATGTTCAAACAATTACCAAATCTGCAATGTAAAACCACATCAATTCATACCAGCAGGGTATCACACCATAATTTCAATCAATCTATAATTGGTATGCATGTCTCAATACACCAACTATACTTAGGAATAAAAATTAGTGGGCATACCACAACTTGGTAGCTCTACACCCCAAAGTAAAGAGTTCATAGATGTAGGTTGGAAGACCGTAAGATGTAGATGAAATAAAAACCTGAAAATGCATGTAGAATCTATAGATCGCTACCTAATACCGAATTAATGAGTGCACGTGATTGGCCCATTGGTCTCTAACTTCATACATTTCATCAACATTATATTGCTGGCCTCGTGCATAGTCATCGGTGAAAAACTACAACACCCTTGTTTCAATTAATATACAGTTAGCCATTAGGTCAAAAATATATATGTCATGATTCATTAATAGAAAAATATGGAAAAGCAAATATACATGGCTTGGATCTATGTTGACCGATCTATTCTGGACTATAAGATCCATTGCTCTACATACATAGTATCCACAATCATCACCGTTTTGCTGTTGTGGACACTGTCAAATGAATTCAGTTAGCTCTCTAACTATTATATATTAATTTGAATTAAAAAAAATACAAAATAGTTGTCTTCCTAATTACCATGATAGGCTCATATTGAAGATTCTTTGGGTCTAGGACACCATTCCCACCTCTCCTTTAATATGTTGTACGTAGTGCCCTAATAAATAGAGTTGGATACATAATATTATAAGTATATATACCTTAAATAATGAAAGTAGAATATATATATATATGTATAAATAAGCTAATGAAGTAAGAAGTGAAAAGTATACTAACATGTCTATAAATTCCTTCCCACCACGACGAGCGACCTCAAAAGGCACGTCATAGGTTCGAAGGGAATCAAACACATAAACTTTATTAAGATCAGGTCGGATGGCGTACAAAACCCAATGTTCAATTGCGAGGTGAGGAATGAGATAGAGCTTGTTGTGTCCCTCAATCAAAATGTGATCCGCTAAATAGTTTATGTGTCTACCCTCTATTATTGTACTACTAACAGCTATGTAGTATGGGCAAACAAAAATAATAGAGGACGGCATTCCCTCCAACACAGCACGTCTAGCTACCAACCTATATATGGACGACAATAATAATGGATATTTGTTAATAACTAATAACTCATATAATCTTAAGAGGTCGTAAAAATTCTATTTCTCCAAGAGTACTAAAATCTGAAATATGAAATAATGTTACGTGACATAAACGGCGACACTTGTGGTTGACATCCATTCCTGATTATAAATGTCTCTTATGTCAACTGTAGATACCATGTAAGTAGCATCGTCCCTTCCAACATACTCAGGACAACAATCAATGGAAATATAATTATTCCCGAGGTAGTTTTGGGCATAGAAATACAATAAAGCTAATGCTGGTGGAGGTTGGCGTATTTTCGAAGAAAGAATCTTTTGTGGGGTAACTGATTTTTCAGATTTAGCTCTCTTTCCTTTGGCAGTGCCCTCTTTTGTGTTGCTCGTTCTACTAGTATCTCTCTTGGTTTTACTAGCAGGAGTAGTATTCTTCTTTGATTCCTTAAATAATAATAATAAACAAAATATGTATTGAGCATATATATATGAAAAAGGTATAAACAATATAACTACTAAGCTAGGTCTAATGAAGATATTGAATGTCATTACCTCTTCAGTAGTGAGACGTATCTGATCCACAAGCCAAGGTACGAAGCTTCCATGAGCTTCTAGCACTGTGGCTGCCTCATCGCCCTCTTTATAACAAGGCAAGGGCGTACTACCAATGATTGGAGTGTCAATACTCATCGGCCTTGTAAGTAGGGCTAAGTTGTACTCGTGGACAGTTTGCGTTTGAGTACTATGACTGATGCAGATCCTTCCTTTTGCCAAAAGAGTTGAAAGATCATTCGCTAACAAGTCACATTTATGCAAACCCTAAACAAAAATATTACATATTATTAATTATTTATGACACCGAATACATTCAATAGCAATTCAAAGTTATGTAATGCTTACCTCGGAAAGAGAAGAAAGGTGTGCATCGGCTTCACAACTGTCTCTAACACTATTTACATTAGGTATGTGAAGCTGATCATGGTCGACTAAATCGGATGGATTATACCCTTGAGATTTAATAAATGACAACTCTTGCTCCATTGTTTCCATCCGTTCAAATGCCACATTCAATTTCTGTGTAAGGATGGCGACTTGCTCATCAGTGTTACGAGAACCACGAGATCGACCACGTACGCTCGTTTTTGTAGCACCTAATCCAAGACCCCTATGTCTTCCAGGGTGTTCTACAATTCCTATAGCATGTGATACAATGTTATATTGCATCTGACGCTTGAAGTTTGTCCTGTAATGTATATAATATAAGTAAAATTAGCTTACATGAATAAGCATAATATAATAGTTTTCTAAAAGAAAAGTAAGCAGGGTTTCAAATATCTACAAACTTATAATTTTTGTCACTGCAACATCTACATCTTCATTAATATATCCATCTTTTGTTTCTCTAGCCTTCTTCCATAATGTACCAATATTAATGGACGAGGTAAATGGGTCTAAGTCTTGGGCTATGAGCTATAAATCAAAAAATATTCTTATAATGTACCAATATTATAAAATTCGTCAGTACGCTGTAAATAGATAAATCACAAAATACATACCAACTCCTCTTCAAGGCCTGCATACCCTTTGCGAGCCATATTATGCCGGTATTTATTCTGCTTCCCAATCTCTTTATTTTTGGCACTTTTTTCCTATGTGACAAGCCAAAACATAGTGACATAGTTATTTCAATATTATGCACAATACTAGGATCGATAAAAAAAATTTAACTGTTATCTAACAAATACCTTAAAATCACCCATAAGACGATATGCAATAAATTGGTTCCAACTTTCTTGATCGATGAAACCGTATCGTTTGGGTGGATTCTGCCGTAGAGAACCATCACTCTTTCTGTACATTTTCCTACGAGCTAAAAATGACCTAAATGTTCTTAGACGCTCCCCACAATGTCTAAGAAGCCATTTCTTCCTACTCTCTGGCACATTAAATACTCTCTGCATTGTAAGACATACAAATGTATACCGATATTAATGTATTAAAATTAATAACATTTTACATACATAAATGATTACATAAAATAGTATATTTACCGTGATTTCCTGCCAAATATGCTCCTTATGACCCGTTGGAACCTGCTTCCAATTATGATAGGATATAGGAATACGGTTATGTGTCACAAGTGAAATGTAATTCACGAACATGTTTGCATAAGGGTCAATGGGAAGATTATAAGTATTTCATCCCAACTCAACCAGTTCTCCTTTATTCCTCATATCTGTGATGATTCTCATAATTGTCGGCCCTCTTTTCCCTTCTTCATCAATGTTGTCCCTATCAATATTCTTATTGGTCATATCTCTAAAAGAAATCAATAAATATTATACAATTAATAGTTCAAATTACAAAAGATATGCATACTACAGGATTTAAGCAATAGCAGCACTATATACATCAAAATGTTGCTACAACTCAAATACCTAAAAAACAAAAACTCATATCTAAAACTAAATCCCCCGATAGCCTCGTCGAGCCCGACTAAAAACTATAACTCTAAAAGTCCACTCATCACGATATATCATTTGATCCCTAACATCATCACAAGAGAGTCTACTCACGAATACTCTAGGGTAACCGAGGTGGATACTCCAAGGCAAGCTATGACGATACCTTCACTCATCATCGATCACCATCAGTTCTCTTGATATCCTATCATACTCTGTAGCAAACAGCTCACCCTCAATAAATCTCGGGTGTGGTGCATCAGTGTGGTAGACAAACCACTGCAAAAAAGTAGACGTAGCCAATGCCCATGGCTCTATCTGCGGCAGGGTCAACAGAAGGTGATAAGATCTGAAATGGAAGGGGTGATAGGATGAGCCACTCGCGTACAAATGACATTGCTCGTCATATAACCATATCACATGAGTTCGTACATCTCTATGTGGCGCCATATGAAAATACAGTGGAGGGTATGTCATCTCACTACCTACAAATGAGAACCACTAAATCTTATCATCAAGGTTGTTCTCGAAATTAAAAGGATCTAAATTACAGAATATGTAAACTGATCTTCAACTAGGTAGACAAATCATAAATATATTCTACCAGATCATAACCAACTATGTAAACCTAACAACATCAAACTATTTAAAATAAGGACATAATCTTTAGTTATATATTTAACAAACTGGCTAAACATCAAACTATCATCAAATCATTCAAGCTACGCATAGTAAAATCAAGTAGATATTAATAAGATAATATATATATATATATATATATATATATATAGTACAACCTAATAAATCCTATATTATTATTATTATTAGTATTATTATTATTATTATTATTATTATTATTATTATTATTATTATTATACACAATTATTCATCTCTATTTAATTTTTATCGATCACAACACCGATGCCCAACCAACCTCCTCAACTTTTCCCCATGCACAATACCCTTATCCTTAGGATTTTTCCTTATAGCCCTAGTTTATATTTAGTATAATAAATGATAAACCCTAACCCTAACCCTCCCCCTCCCCCTTCCCCTCCCCCTCCCTCTAACCCTAACCCTCCCCCTAACCCTAATAATAATTAACCTTAATAAATTATAATAAAAAATAACATTAAACCTCGTAAGATAATGATCCTAAACCTATAGCTAACCCTAACCCTAACTCTAACCCTAACACTAACCCTCCCCCTAACCCCAACCCTAACCCTAACCACAATTATTTAATATTATATGTACACATCTTATATATAAATATATTATAAATATATATACATATAATAGAACACATATAAACACACATTTTACGGAATATAAATACACGTCTTAAAAAATATATATTAAAAAAAGCATATAAATACACATGATCATCTGCATAATAATGTGAGTGCTAAAAAAATATATACACCTTAATTTTATACTTAGAACGTACATATCTTATGATAATAATATATATTTTAGGCTTGCGGATTCTCTTAAAATAATAATACATATTTTTATAAAATAGATCATAAACACACACACACACACACACACACACATATATATATATATATATATTAAGGTCTCGGCCGGCCACAATCAAAAAAGGCCACAGCAAAAATTTTCACCAACACATCAAACACAACCTCTTCGGTGCAACATGCATACATTTATATATATATATATATTCATATCAGTAGATACAAATTAAGCAATGAAGGAAGAACAACACATACATAAAGGGAGTGATGGAGAACAAGTTGAGAACGGTAACGACGAAGGTACAAATGCTAGCTACGTTCGCAAGAATGGTAGAGGGGTGGTGGAGAGTTGGTAGTGCGACTGTTTCCCTTAATTCAGAGGAGTAGGAGTGGTGGTGCAAGGGTTCACAAGAGAAAGAGAGTATGAGAGGGAAGCGGCAGAGTCTGAAATTTTTGGCATGAAACAGAAGAGAACAAAATAAAAGGAGATTTTAATAACGATTCCTGTAAGAACCGTTATTAAAACCTTGGCAATTTTGACAACGGTTCTTGTTTGAACCGTTATTAAATCATTTTTTAATAACGGTTTTACGTCAACCGTTATTAAAAATTCCCATGCAAAATTTTACCTTGCACTTGTAATAACGGTTATTACATAAAACCGTTATTAAAACTTCCCGCGCATTAATTTTCACGGATTTGACGACGGTTTTCAAACCACCGTTATTAATGCCCCGTTATTATTTCCTGTTTCCGTAGTAGTGGTTACAAATATATATATCCATATGCATGTCTTAATTGCATACTCATTTGACATAAATGGTCTTATCTAATTATGTAACCTTACGTGAATATCTATGATTTTGTATGTTTAAGCTGTATGAATGATTTTTATATAAATGTGGATTCATAATTGGTTTGATGTAAATATTTTTTTATAGGCATGTTATAAAGATATAATTTTTTTAATATGACATGCTTATAAAGATTTGATTTTAGAAAGGTGTAGTCCTTATAAAATATAAATATTTTATATGATTTACTTTCTTTTTGTTTGACTTAGTTTGAACCATGTTGATTTTAAGTGTTGGTTTGTATTATTTTTTCAATTCTAGCATTGTGAAAAAATAGTGGTGACCCCCAAGTGGATAGATTTTTATTTAATTTGAGAAAGTTACCCATTATAAGAAGTGGATAAAATAGAGTTAATTTAGTGGATTGTGTGACCGCATTTAATTAAAACACAATAGATTAAAGTGGAACATTAAGTGGATTTTGAGTCGTTCAAGTTTGGCCTCCTGAAGTTTGGGATTGATAATTGTCTTTTATTTTTATTTGGTGGATGTCTATTTACGTATTTGCTAGTTATGTCTGGTTAAGGCTCCTCGTCTATTCTATAAGCTTCTTCTTACCCTATTTGAAGGTATTCGTACTTAAAGACATGATGAACAAGGTGGTAGGTCTTTGGACGTTTGTTATCCCCACTAGGATAGCCTAGGTATAATTTTTAATCCTTTTATAGTTGGTGATAAGTCTTCGAACTTTGATTTATCATGTCACCCCCTACCTAGTTTACCCACTTAAACAATTGAACATCTTGATCATCAAAATAAAGAACAATAATCAGATGGTTTTCTTTTATGAATTCTCCTTATGTGATTTAGGTATATATATGTGATTCATTTGTACTCATATGTTACGTAGTTGCTCCTATCTCTAACTTGTTAAGTGTTTTAAATGAGATTGTGATGTTCTATGATGTACATGATGAACAAATGATAGTTTGAGTCTATTTAAGGTGTTGATGGCATATATGGTGGGAAAGAATGAGAATGGTGGTGATTTTTAGAGTTCTATTTATCATGTTGGATCTTATTCATGATTTATAATTGTAATAAACAGTTTCACTTTCGTGGCTTCATTCAATTGGTTTTCGTTGAGCTTTTCAAACATTATTTCCTTCTTCTAGTATAATTTAATAATAAAGGCTTGTATATTTTTTATATTTTTTATTTAGCCTTAGCAACTATTATAAATAGAGCTTTGGTGTAATACCCTATCCTAAAATATTTTGAATTATATTGATATAAAATAAATAAACTTTGGTTTTGGAAAGGACTTAAAATTTTAATAAAGTTGTGAATTTTAGGTACACCATTGACTAGTCTAGTTGATCAACCGGTACGCTCAAAACTGGTAATTTTATTTTGCACTATACCAATCAACTAGTTTGCTCAAACCATTTGACTAGTTATACTACTATTTTAAACCCTTTTTATGATTTTAATTCGAATCTCTTTCCAATATTTATGATAATCTATTTGTGCTACTAAGCATATTTTGGTGTTTTGGGATTATTTTAACATTATTTAGGTCACTTTATGATTTTTATTTTGCTTTTTTTTCATATCTCATTTTTCTCTCTTCTCCCTCACTTTCCTTGCTCTTCTAGAAGACATGGCTACGTGTTTAACTTTCTACACCACTTCCCTAACCAACCAAACCTCTCTCATGTCTCTTCTTAGTCACACCTTACCTCCATTACCTCAACTTATGATCTCCTTATACTTTGGGTTTCTCACACTCCACCTAAGTCGGACTTTCTTCTCGCTCACTTGGGCATATCAATCAACATTCCCTCCCCTACACCCGATTTCTGATGTAATTCACTTCCTATCATCTACATTTTTAATTCTCTCCCTTTTCCCTTATGAAAATTTTACAAGTGTTGGGAATTCTCCACCTTATTTTATGTTCTTCTCTACTAAGAAAAATTATAGGCTTAACTCTTGTTCCCTATCCTTTGCTCAAGAGTGTTTCTTTCTTCTTTTAATCTTAGCTTTAACTCTGCCTTGTTCCTCTTAAGCAATGAAGGTTAAAGTTTTAATTTGAAGACCTTAGGATTTTGGTTTGGGTTTCAATTCTGAGAAAATGTTGTCTTATGCCATTTTTCTTCTTCTGCTTCTTTTGATTTTATTTTTAATAAGTTTTAAAAAGGATTTTTAATAGTTTTGATTATTGACTCTCTTAGAAATTGAGGTACTAGTAGATAACCATCAAGTTAAGAGTTTTATGCTAGAAGAATTACTTGAAGTTAAGGCATTCTTATCTTTAATATGAATAAGGTATTTTGGTGCTTATTGTGGTTTCAAGTTCTTGATATTTCTATGTTGAGAATGAGTTATTGCATTCTAGTATTCAAGCATGTGTAGATTTTTCTTCTTAAAATTTATGCATGTTTTAGGTCCCTTGATATTATGCATAATTTTGGAAGTTTTGGGCATGATTTCATTTAGTGCCAGTATTACCATGTATCCTTGTAATTCTATATATGTAACATGTCTCTTTATGTGTGTGATGGCATATAAGAATGCCAGGATTAATATAAAAAGTTTGGTAAAATTTTATTATGCCGATCACAAGTCTAGATGTTGTTTTATTCAGACCAGTCGATCAGTTCATTAGACCAATCGATTGGTTATGTAAACATTCACCTGGTTTAGGGATTTTTATTGGTTGGTTGCGAGATCAATCAATGACTAGTCGACTTGTAACTAGAGTGGTATGGTCTCTATTTAGATCTATTGACTAGTTTCCTATGAACAGTCGATCGATGGGACCAACCATTCAACTAGTTCACTAGTTTATTTTTTTGTAGGTCTGATACTACTAGATCAGTCGGCTGGTCTGAAGGATCGATTAACTAGTAAGTCTGTTTTTACTAGATTTACTAATTAATATCATTTTGTTGGGCCTTCTATATTAATTTTTATACGCAATTACAATATTTTAATTATGATTATAATCATGTTTAACCTAAAATTAATATGGATCAAAATGATGATAATTGGGCCTTGATTTAGTTAAGTTTGATTTTATCTCTAAACACCCAATTGGTGGCTTATATGTCTTATGATGTGTTTAGTTTTATCACTTTAAAACACCCAATTTAGATAATAATTAAATTAATTTGTGATATCACTTGGTAATTAATAAATAATGGATTAAGATTTTATTTGAGCTTTTTTCTACGACTCTAAGGTAGCTAGCCAGGAGTTAGTGGACGAGTCATCCTATATTTTTTATATTTTCACTCAGTACCTATTTCCTTCTCTATCGGGTTGTGGTAAATAGATGTATGTGCATATCTTTGAAGTGTAGGATTATATTGTGGCAGGCCAGTGTGATATTGGTGTCCAATTTAAGTGGGTGAGGTATCATAGTACAAGCCCCTTAACACTTAGTATTGTCCATTATTTAAACGGGTATGATATCCCAACTTTTAGCCCTCGTAATGGAGGCATTCAAGGTGTAGTGGGTGAGATATTATAGTACAAGCCCCCTTGATGTACTTTAACCACATATGGTAGGTGTGGTGTAACATGGTGTGTTAGCCCTCATGGTAGGTGCACTCGATGTGTAGTGGGTATAGTATCCCTAGAGAAAAGCCATTTCAATGTATCTTGACCCTATGTGGTGGGTGTAGTATCCCATTGTGTTTTTATGTTACAATAACTTTTGTTCATAGTGAAGAACTAGGCGTAGTCAAACAAGTTATTAATAACTTAAAATTATGTAATCACCAAAAGAAAATTTATAATATGGTTTACATTGTGTGGTTATGATGCATTTATTATATTATTATTCTTCCATGATCTGTATGCAAGTATGTCTTATTGTATTGCTACCATAAGCTTGGGCATTATTTTACATTAAGATGCTTATCACTATGCTACTATGTGACTTCAATACGCTACATGAACCCTAACCATATTTTATATAGTCTATTTTACCGATAATTTACCATACTAATGCTATAATTGTGTGGTTATAATGATGATCCGACTTCTGGTCTGGTGAGCAGAGAATAAATTTTAGGGATACAATTATCAGCTAGAATATGATTGAGGATGATACGATGAGCCGGTAACTAATCATTGTTTGGGGATTCAAGAGTTACTTTTTTGTATAGTTAAGAGTTAAGCTAACTTGTTAGATATATATACTTGTGCCCACTGTATTAGGATATTTTTAGTCATTTCTGGTTATTTAAACTATTGGTTTTGATTCCTATATTCGGATTTGTAAACTCTCTTTTATTTATTATATCATTACTAGCATTGTTATTGTAGAATTGTATAATTGTTAGTGAGCATGCATTCTTTTATAATTGTTTCATTTTATCTTGCATCAAATATGGGTTAGATGATGATCACACCTCTCGTATGATTAGCAGTAACATTCTTTAGTTTTGCTATTACAAACGCATTTGCATTCAAAACAAAAAAAAATTAATTTAAAACTTGAGTGTTACATTTGGTATCTACTTGTATTAGCTGTGATGGTAATGTTCTCATTATGTTTAATTTCCGCATATATTTTTTTCAATTCTAGCTATTTGGTTTTAAAAATAGAAGTGTTACATTTTTCCTTTCTGCTCTCACATGATGCCCATTAAAATCATTAAGACCACACATACCCAGGAAACTTTTACGTTCAAACTAGAGCCGCATACAATCATTTGCAGTACATCTTGCATGAAAACACAAAATATAACTTTGAGAGCCTTGAACTTGCCTGCTGAGGTCGTGTTTTGTGTTCGATTGAGCAACCTCAGTCAGTAACAGGCACCTGTAGATCAAGTGTTTGTAGCCGTAGGCTCAAAGGCTAAAGGGTTTGCCGCTAAGGTCGCGTCTTGTATTCAATTGAGCAAACTTAGTCAGTAATAGGAAACTGTACACCAATTGTTTGTTGTTGTAGGCTCCAAGGCGAAAGGACTTGTTGTAGGCCGAAGGGCTTGCCTTTATGACGGAGTGATTGGTTGCATACTTAACTGGGACTATTTTGAGTAGTAAACTCAATGAATACGAGACACAAAACCATATAAACCAAGAAAATGAAACCTGAATAGAAACAACAATAAGTCTGACTGCGGGGTCCGATTCATTAGAAAACATATGCAACAATTTTACCGTGAAAAGATACGCATGCTGACTTTGATGAGATTTTAAGGGAGAAATGTATTCGTTACAACATTATGTTAATAAATGAATCAAACTTCCGGTCATGAATATATATCAAAATTCTGTAAAAATCCAACCTATCATGGACTCATCATGAGAAGCAATGTCAACGTGTCCAAAACCGAACGTCTGTGAAGTTACCCAGCAACATGGGTCCGAACAAAGAACAAATGACCGCGACATACAAGAATCAAGAGGTCACTGACTTCAGCCACAAAAATCAGGTCTAAGGATCCAAGACTAAAACAAAGCCTACAAGGCTAATCTGGGGATAGTTTCGTATTTGGTATAGTGGTGAATTTCTGCCACCGGCCACTCCAAAACAGAGCGTTGGATTTGGAACTCTCATGATATCTCAACGATTCTTCTTTTCCTTCTGCATGAAAGCATAGGGTTTTGCCATAGTCCATTGCTTCGTATTCATATAAATAGAGATGAGAACAAACTGAGAGAAGCATAGAGTCATAATAATGGCTTCAAAGAGGAAAGGGTATTTTTGTGGAGGAGTGATGGTTAAATAGATAATGTGAAGCGCAAGAGAGAATAGAATAAGAAGGGCAGCTAAAACCGACTTGATAGTTGTACGGAAATGTTTTGTCCTTAAATCTTTTCTACCACCAGGTGCATAGTAGCAGAGGGTGAAAAGAGAGGATAGAGCAATATACGCCGGGATTAGCTTGTCACGAACAATGAGAGGGAACATAGACAGCAACGCATAGTGTGTTAACCATCTGAAAGCGCGGGGCTCTTCCAAAGCCAAAAGGGTTGCAGGTAGAAGTGGTAGCAGAACTGACTTCTCATGGACTGAAAAGCCAAACCACAAATTAATGGTCAGGGAAGTATTGCGAGCAGTTATAAGAATTGAAACTGTCCGACAAAATGAGAGAGTACAACATACCTTGAAATGAGAACAAGTAAAACGAGAAAGAACTGTTCAGCAACCCATAGATGAAACCCAGTTTAGTTGGAGCCCTTATCTGCTGAATCATTGAAGGCAAACAACTTAAGAAAGTCGCACCAAAGCAGAGAAGCTTCAAAGCCTGTACTGTGAACAATTTCTTCCATTTGATAAGAATTGATGTTGCACACCAGAAGTTAGCCACATAATCTTCATATAAACCTCTCTCAAAGGGTACGAGGCGGGAAAGAACCTGAGCAGAAACAAATAAAAACACACACTTCAGGAGAGCATCGTAATGAAATTCTTTTTAAGTCATCACAATTACCAGTTATCACAACATATCTTCATGAATTTCTCCCAAGATTAGTTGGATGGAAATACCATGCAAGCAGTTGTTACTTCTAACATGCTTTGCTTCTATCCGAAGACATCATGCCATATGGTGTTTGTGTCGTGTGTCAGCATGCCTAGGGACAGGGTATATAGAGGTGTCCAATCCGAACCAACTCATCGTTTGTGTTGAAATGGCAAGCCCAGTTATTTTTTCCTAAACATATTGGTCTCAAACACTACAATAGGAAAATAAGTAATTCTTTACACCAAAATTCATGCACGTATGATAAGGAAAGGAAAATGTTTATACTAACCAAAATAATTACAACTTATTTAGAACTCTCACAAAATGAAGATCCGACACATGGGACCACTCATGACATCTTCATATCATGCAAGCATATAATGCTGAACTTTGACAGCGTAGGAAACACCCCCACCACTGGCTTCTGAATATAAACGGGATGACATGGACAAACAGCTAGAAACCTTATGATCCCTTCAAGTGACCCTATTTCAGCTATAATAGGCATTTCATCATAAAATTGAAATGTCTGATGGGAAAATGCACAATGGAAATCTCGTTATCATGGCCAGAAATAGACCAACAACAAACCATGGAAAACAACGATTAAGAAACAACACCCTATGCATTATCATAGGCCCTCATAAAAATAAGCGTACGTCAGGAGGAGCAAGATGAGTCGGTAATGGAAGGTACACAGTATACTTACGTCTGCTATAACATTTAGTCCATCATCAGCCTCTTTAATCCTATCAAATATCAACCTATTACCTGAAATATTATTGCTAGTATTAGTTTGGTATAGTTAGCATGAGTTTGTTGGGGTTAGTCCGTTGTGGCAAGGATGAGCCATCCTTTTTCTGTTACACTGGGTCAGATGCCACAGAATCTGTTACTCTGCTTCCACTAATGAGGGAGAGGTGAGTACGGGGTATAAAGGAGGTCCCAGGACCACGAATACTTGGATCTATCCTCCAATCTTTCATTATTAATCTCACTATCACCAAAAAAAATCCTCTCTAACATCTCTGTATCTATTTAATCTCTTCACATTTCTTAATTCTGATTATTAATTGGTTGATTGAGAATTGATACCCATTAATTTGGCACCATAGCATTCATGACTGAGAAATATGGCACAGAAAAAAGTGGAGGCTCTGCAAGACAAGCTGAGTTTATTACAGGAATAGCAAAAAGAGATACAGTCATGGAGGATTCTAAGAGATTACAAGCACTTGCAGGGAAGGTTAGGCTGGTAGTTCTACATCCACATACGTGGGAAGGTAAAGATCTGGCGGAACTGGAGAACCACCCCATCCAGTTTCAGACAGCTGGCAACACAGATACTAGACATTTGTTTGCTCAAAGTATCATTCAACCTTCCAGGTGGAATTCTCAATCTTCAATAACGACCCAAACGAGTAGTCATTTCAAGTCAAGCGATATTTTCAGCCTCAACCAAATGACTAAACCAGAGACGTTGGCAGCAGTGATAGTTGCCAACTCGCCATGGAAAGGAACTAGAGTGCTTTCTACATGCACAGGGGAAGAATTTGTTGGGATTTGATGTGAAACAATTTTTTAAAGATGCTAAATAAGCTGAAGTTTATAGGACTCAAAAGGAACCATATTGTGGGGAATTAATGCTGATATCCACACATAACTATGGCAACAACAAGCCTTTATATAGGATGTCAAAGCACTGACAGGATCAACTCATAGGCCTGCTAACACACACTATCTAAAATTCAGGTCACTATCAGCTCCCCAACTGACCCCTTTACTCCTAGAATTAAGATATACATTAACTGCATTTTGACTATTCCAAATCTTGCTTACTGCCTTAAACATATTTTTGATAATAACAGCTTTGTATTAATTACACTAACAGACATTCATTGCTTGGTAAAGGTTCAAGGAAGCCCTCCTCACCCGATTTCAATCAAGGCATGACTGCATGATGAGTCACTATGCCAGAAGTCGGACATTCATCACCCAAAAATATCGTCATCTGCTAGTATTCCCAATCTTCAACAAAACGGACATACATCTCGAATGATATAATACTCAGATGGAGTTCCTGAAATTTGGCTGAACCAACCCAAATGGGTGGTTATATCGAGCCAAAAAACATTTAAACCTCAGCAGTGTCCAGGAAGGGAAGCCATTGGCATGGTTTCAATGCACGGGAGAAGGGAAGAAATTCATCACTAGGGGTGGGTTTAAGGAAGCCTTCCTAGCTCGTTTTCAGCAAGGCAAGAGGGCCACCATGTGACAAGTTTCTTTCGATTTATTAAACCACTTTTGTTGAATAATCCTTGGATACCTTTCAGCTCCTTACAGATCCATATTAGGGGCAATTATCAGAGGCAAGTCTCATAATGGACTCAAATAAGTGGTGAGGGCAAACGTTAAGATTCATGGAATGTTGGGCACAAATCTATACACCAATATATTGGCAATACATATAGGGTTTTAGACCAGCCAATACTGGCAATACAGACATAGAAACTATTTCACACCAATATCACTGATATTTTGGATGGTGGACATTATTGAATAAATTTTCTCATCAAATATATTAGTTTACTTAAAAAAAATCATTTAAAAATATATTATTAATTATAATGTACATATGTAATAAAGAAACATAAGAATTAAAGTTTTTTTTCTTCTTTAAAAACATATACTCCATTTTTTAAAGTGTTTTTTAACTCAAATTTTTTATTTCAAAATGAAAGTTGTTTTAGAAAAATTAAAGTTTACTTTTCATTTTTAACCCTAATTTTTCTATTTCTTATTCTATGCATTAATTGTCATGTTCTTTTTCAATGAAGAATATAAATGTTGCATTAGATGTATATTTATTACCTCCTAAAATAATGAGTAAATTGTTAAAAGGACTTTCTTTTAGAAACAGAGGTAGTAATTTCAAAAACTTAAAACAAATCAATAATTATTTCAATGAATCTGATGAAATATAAGTATTAGGATATTAGACTTTTGACTTAAAAGAATATTCTGTACGGCAAAAGAATCACACCACCATGATCATGATTTATTTTTTGTTATATTTTATTGCTTGTTAGGATGATGAAGCCTAGTGGGGTAACAAAGATAGTGGAAGTGGAAAAAATGGTGGAGGATAGAAAAAATGGGGGATACAAACAAGATGAAGGGGGTTGATCCAAGTTCAGACCCACTTCACTAGCCCACTCCCTCACAAGCCAAAGAATTTGTTCTTAAACACTACTCTTGTGATGCCCAAACCTCGTTTCACTGCTCACCAACGACTTCGAGCACTAGTCTCAAACTTGAGGAGTAATCGAGAGACTAGCAAACACCAAGGTAGAAACGAAAAACAGATGTTAAGCTCCACTACTTGCCAGAGAGTTCTGAGTTATAGGTGAGATGAAAAATTTTTGCCATGCTATAATTACAAGAATAGGATGCTAAAGGTCTTGGTCTTGGATGGCACAAAGGGACCCAAGCAAAGAAGAGGAAACCTTACGTTGCAATTGAGGAGGTATTTGAGGAGATGGAATGCAACATTAGCTTTCTATGAATTTGGTGAGTGGTTCACCATACCCATAACCATGAAGGGAGCAAGTGGTGTCATTGGTACACTATGATGTGAAACTCTTCACCAAATAGAATTTTGTTAGATTGGGGTTACCATTATCAAGCACTCCTACTTATAGAATGCTCATGGGAACTAATTTGCAAGGTGCAAGAATGAAACATCAGCCAATACACATTCGATTTTTAGCTTACTAATACATGAAGTGTGTGAATAGACTATGAATGAGCCCTAAAGATTGACACGTTTGATAAAAGAGTCAAACCAAGTAAACAAACCTAAATATTAGTGTTCAAACTCAACTAATTTAATCAAATGCGCTGAGATGAGCTAAGTAAATAAGCCTAAATATCAGTATTCAAGCTTGACTTGTTAATTAAACCAGCTGAACTAAGTCAGCTCACAAGTCTTTCTAATGAAACGAGCCGAACCAAGCCAAGTTGGCTCACTGGTTATCAAACGATTCAAGCTAAGTTGAGTCATCTTTAATAATTTAAATAAGTTAAGTTATCTCAATTCTTTTTATTATAAGTTTGATTGTTAAATCTAATTATATTTACAACTTTTTTTATTGAATCTAAAATTATAATAGGAAGTCTCGTATTCTTAGTTCGACTATGGTTAATTAGTTTATATATAACACAATACATAATTAAACCTATTTGGTGTATATGAATACACAAACACAACTCATATATAATGTCTTATATATGAGTTTCTCAACGAGCCTCAAACAAACTTCTAAATGAGTTTCGAAGGAGCCTCACACGAGCTACAAGCATGCAATGCACTACACCAAAATGAAATCACAATCACAACATAGTTGTTGAAATCCTGATTCAGATTTTACGATTTATAATCCTACAATCCAACCGATCCTAGGTAGAATTTCAGAGTTATAAAAACATAGTAGAATCTTAAGATGTACATAATGGCTAATTTTTATCTTTTTTGGATAAGTAAATAATTTCATTACCAAAATTGAGCAATCAGCACATCATAAGATGTCCTTCAAAATTACAACACATTAGTCCTTACAATCAACATATCTATTAAAGCCTCCTATGTACAACAATGATCAATCAATACCATATACTTTCTAATTTGTATATCTTTAGTGTCATTGTATCTAATGAAAAGCTTGTGAATAATTCTTCTAACAAGCAGCTCAATCCTCTGTTGTTTGTGCTGAAAGATCACTTCATTTCTGCTGACTGTGCACAATCGCATCAAAGCTCGACCTCCGGCCTTGATTCTTTCCTGTGTTTTTTCTTATTAGTTGGATCATTGGAGGCAGACATTCCATGTTGTAGCTCCATAAAAGAAAAGCATCCAGTGTATAAATTTCTACCAAGCTTATCGTGAAACCACGCACTGTACAAACAGGTGATTCAAGTCTTTGTGACCATCAGTACATACTTTACATTCATCAGATTCAACAATCTGCCCTTTTCAGCTTATTTTTCATTGCAATGCCACCATGACAAGCTAGCCAACAAATGATATTATGCTTGGGCATGCCTAGATAGCTCCAGACTAGCCTAAACAAGAGAACAAGGTCAGCTCTTCTTCTCAGCTTCTGGTACACTTTCTGAACCTGGAAACTCCCTTCATTGCCAAATCCAGAAAAAACTTGACGCCCCTGCTTCTCTAGTGTAGAGTATTTGTCCAAACATCCAAGAAAAGTCTTGCTTGATATTCATCGTCCATACATCCGCACCTGTAATACATCTACCATGGATCCACTTGATCCATAGGCTATCTTTATGTTGTATTAACCTCCAAAGATGCTTACACAGCCACTGTTCCAAATATCCAGCTGTCTCAAGCCTAAACCCCCTTCTTCTCTTGGTTTGCAATTTTTTTTCCCATGCCACTGGGGCCTTCCTTTTGCCTTCCTAGAATTTAGACCATAGGCACTGTCTGCAGCAGTATCAAGCTGTTGAATTACATATTCTGGCATTAAGAATACCTGCATACAAAAGTCAGAAATACCAAAGATGATGGATTGAAGTGCTTGTATCCTTCCAGCATAATTGAGAAATTTCAGTGTCCAGGATTTCAATCTGGCAGTCACTTTATCAATAAGTGGCTTATATTGTGCAACTGCAGGGGAGGAGCTGTTAAGCAGGACTCCTAAGTATTAAAGGGAAAGGTTCCCTTCTTATAGTTCAGCACATATAAGATCCGTCACTTGGTTTGGTCACTCACCCCACCAAGTATATTTACTCTTCTGCACGTTTGCAACCAGACCTGAAGTGGCAGCAAACTCATTTTAACTTTTCCAGAATCAATTAGGCAGAAGCAATCTGACCTTTGTAAAATAGCAAGAGTTCATCAGCAAAGCACATGATTATGATCCTTGTTACCTTACAATCCAGGTGTCCTCTGAATTCTGCTGATTGCCAAAGAGTTTCCAACAGTTCATGAAGATATTCCATGGCTATAACAAACAAGTAGGGGAGACAGGGGATCTCCTTGACAAATGCACCTTCTTCCTTAAAAAGGTTTGTATAGAATGCGTTGGATGACAAAGGAGAATCTAACTTTTGTGTTGCACTGCATGACCATGTTCACAAAATGTGCTGGAAATCCTAACACAAACATCACAGATTGTAGGAAGTGTCGTTCCAGGGAGTCATATGCTTTCTTCAAGTCCACTGTCATCATCTAACTGGGGCTTACTCCTTTCTTTTGTATTTTCACAACAATTCTTGTGCCCTTCGTATGTTGGCACCAATCCACCTTCCTGGCACAAAAGCAGATTGGGTGGTAATCAATCACATCTACCAACACTTCAAATTCTGTTGGCCAAAATTTTGGAAAAAAATTTATAGATCACATTGCAGCATGCGGTCTATATTCAACTACTGTTTTAGCATTGGGATACTTAGGGCTGAGGTGAATGGTATTGTTCACTGCTTTGAGAAGGAAAACTGATCTCCAGATCTGTTGAGCAGCTAGAGATCATTGCCTATGATGTTCCAGGATTTCTTGTACAACTTCCCAATAAAACCAGCAGGCCCAGGTGCCTTTGAATCCCATATACTGAATACAGCTGACTTCACTTCTTCCATTGTCATGTTCTGTAGAATCTTGTTTCTGGATGTTTGAGACAGACCTGGACCTTGTTGGAATACCCGAGGATCAAAAGCTTGCAAAGTGGGACTAGCATTGCCCAGGAGGCTATGGTAATATTGATGAATTTCCTGTTCTATATGCAGCCAGAAGGTAAGTTTTTGCCCCCAGTAAACTGTGAAGCTGACTCAGGGAGTTGATGTTCTGTCCTTTTAACTTGGCATGGAAGAAAGCATTGTTCCCATCTCCAGGTTTGATATGGCTGATCTTGGTCTTTTTCTGTAGAAAGTGTTCTTCTATCTGCAGTTTTCTCCTCCATTTCTCTCTGGACGGCTTTTCTGCCACTACCAGGTCATTTTTCTCACAATCAGAACTCAGTTTGTGCTTAATCTACTCCCATTCTATTTTAGCCTTCTCTGCTTCTCTGCTAACATGGCCAAAATGTAAGTAATTGAACTGCTTCAGTGCTCTCTTCAACTTCTTTGGCTTCTCCACTATTTGGTACTGTATGGAGCCAGCTATATGCTCATTCCAAGTTATCTGGACAACTTCAAGGGAGTGTGGATGTTCTCTCCAGATGTTGCAAAAGTGAAAAAAGGTTTAAAACCCTATGTTCCATTTGCTGGAGATCCACTGACAAGCAGCGGTGATCTGATAAGCAATGTTCTTCCACAAGAATGCTGGCATGTGTCTTTTCTCAATTATTGATGATTACCTCTGTCCAGCTTACATTGCACCATGCCAGAAGGGAGTGATTATTAGTCCAGGTGTACTTAGGACCTATAGCATGAATATTGCCTAAACCACAGCTATGTAAGCATCTGGGCAAATCATCCATATCACTTTGGCGCAGTAAACCTCCTTTGTTCTCATCTGCAGTTAAGAAACTGTCAAAATCACCAATTATCAGCCAAACTTCCTTTGTCATCCAATTCAGGCCCTGGAGTCGTGCCCACTAGCACTGCCTCTCTGATCCTTTGTTGTAAGCATAGACAGAAGTGACAAAAACTGTCTCATTACTCATCAAATCAGTCACAGAACAGAATATAAACCGAGCATCCTCCTCAAGAATCTCCAGCTTAAGTTCTCCAACCTTCCACAAAATCAAAATTCTCCCATTATCCTGAGATTTATGATTCGATCTAGAATATAATGCAAAGCAAGGCATGTATGAGCTACAGATACATTTCTAAATTTGATTCTAGTCTCTAATAAAGTAATAGCAGAGAAACACTTCAAATTTTTACATACTGTCATATGCTTAAGAGGAGCATTAACTCCTCTAATGTTCCAGGCTCCAATTTTCATCATGCAATAGTCGGTGGCTTACACCCTCAAGAGGCTTGCCAGTCCTCTTTCCTCTGTTCAACTCAGAAGTTCCAGTATTCAGCCTTCCTTTTTCTTACTTCGTGGGAGTTTCAATGCATCGATCAATGTTCACTTGCTTCAATCTTGTGATTAGTTTATGAATAGGGATGTAAATGAACTAAGCCGGCTAGACTTGTTTATTAAATTAGCCAAGCTAGAGCCCAAAAAAATTCTGCTTGGCTTGGCTTAATTTTAGCTCAGCTCGGCCCGTTCATTTAGTTAAACAAGTCGAGATCAAACCTTATTTTATACTTGTTTATTAAATGAGCTAAGTTCGAACCCAAAGGCGTTAGGTTCGGCTCACCTTATTTACAGGCCTAGTTGTGAGCTTGATTCATCAGCTATTCCCTTACTTATATCCAAATATTTCTGCAGACACAGGCACTGTAGTTTCCTCTCTTTCTTTAGGTCTCCATGCCATACCTCTCTGGTTTTGAGTTTTCACTGCTCAACTCTGCCCAGTGTGCAGTAGTATAGTCTCCAGTCCTGGCAAACTCGCTGCTTTATAGTTTTACCATCCGCATCAATAAATGAATCTACTACTGGCAAACTCACATCCACTTCAATCAATAATCAAGGATAGGATATCCTACTCCTGGCATCAGTAATCATGTCAGCACATATAGGCAAATGTCTATTCAACTTGGAGAATCAGGCCAATCTTTAAGGGCAGTCCAGGCAGTGTAACCCATAATGGCATTTTCATCCATTCTGTGTCATCAAAATGGCACATTAGGGTTCCATTTTCGAAAGAGCAAGGGGCGAACACCGAAAGATCATAATGGCTTTTCAAGTATATGAAAGCAATCAGCAGAAGATTCTAATCAAAACAGAAAGAAACCTTGCTCGTGATGAGGTAATTGAGATATACTTACCTTCGTCCAGTGTTCTGTAATGTATTTCTTCATTTGGAGATACGTTGGAGGTACTTCAGCCACCATACCAATCAATGTGTTCTCCGACAGCTTCCCCTCTCATTCTATCTCAGACTTCAGGAGCTTAGCTTTAATCACACCATTCTCAATTATTGGTGGAGAGAAGATCAGATTCAAAATGGATTGTCCCTTGTGATTTTATATCAAGACCTCTTTCCAGGTACCAGTTCATCAATAGCTTGATAATATGGATTCGCATAGCTGGCGAAGTGTCCCCTTTTTCAGACAGTGTTATTAAAATACATAGGACAACCACAGGTGCCCCTCCCTCTACATGCTCCTGTGATTCATTCTTTCCTTGCTCATTTTGTTCATTTAAGCTCTACGTTGAATATGTAAATCCTTTAACTCTTCCCTTTGATTCCAAAGGTCAAGTTTGCAATGAAGAATTCCCGACTATGGCCTTGTTCCGGCCATTGTTGCGATCCATTGGAGTGCCGCCAACTAGAATACCTAACTTTTCAATGTTGCGCAAGAGGGTGTTCAACAAGCCAGTCTCTAACTTCTTTTAACATAATTTTTATCTATTTTGCATCCTATTCTATATATTAAACACAAGCAGATGCAAGGAAGCACAAGTGATATACGATTAAGATAAACACGCCAATTGTTGAAGCAACATACTGATAACTAAGTCAATTCTATCTAAATTGTGAAATGAACGTATATTAATTTTTTTATTTCTATTCAGTTCATAAAGTCTTATTTGAGTTCTCTTTTTTGTTGTTGGCTTTTTGGTATAAATAAACTTCAAGTTTACCATTATGCTTGGTTCATATACTAATTTATTGTGTAAGCATGAAAACCGGACTTCTTTTTTGTCTCCATTCACTTGAATGTTGAAAGTGAACCTTATACTTTGTCTTGTGATGAAATATGAAATATGCAATGCACTTGTCCAATATCTTGATCCGGACATAACAAACAATCATGTCTTGATATTGTTAACTTAACAAAAATCCTAATTTGTAAAATTCATTTGACAATTTGTATTGCTTGTAAGTAGAGCCGGCAAAAGTTGACCCGACCCGAAAAATCCGATGAATACCGACTCGATCCGCCCGAAATCCGATTCGATTTTATCAAAGTAATTAAAAGCCCGAAACCTATCCGATCCAATCCGATACATATCCGATATCCGATATAACCCGAGAAATCATAAGCCCAAAATAAACCCGACCCGATCCATTATTCACCCGAAACCCGATAAATTCGAAATGACCCGACCCGATCCATTATTTATCCGAAATCTGATATTATCTGAAAAAATTATAAATCTATAACGATTCAACTTGGTACTACCCAAAAATTAACATTAACCCATAACTCAAAATTTTTAAAACTTCATAAAACATGAAATAATATAGATGTGCAACTAATCCATACTAGCAATTACATCAAAATCTAGAAACAATATACTTTCATAAAATTTATATCACTTATGTATATACAAATACAATATCCATTGATACCAATAGAAATAAAAGTAGAGAAAAAAAAAACACTACAATGCCATTTAAATATTAATTCACTTCCATTATTCCATCTAGTACCATAAGATAATAACAGTGCAGCCTTGAACACTATATGTTAATATTTATACGGCCATACCTTGCAATATAGCACCTACAACATCATAGGAAAGTAGGAAAAATCTAGAGTAAGAATCTTAGTTATTCATTATAAAAATTGAAGATTAATATTTTTTATTACATCAACAGTATTAAATAGTAAGAAGTCAATATTAGTCGGTCTTTTGTCAATAATAGTCATTATTACTTACTTTATCTAATTTTTATCTTATTTAGCTTGATATGATCTAATCAAAATATATAATAAAAAAACTAATATGTTGTTATTATTATTTTTGCCATAATTAATATTCATTGATTACTATTATTATTGTTATCATTATTTTTGTATTATTATTATACTTATTAAAATTATGTTGATATGATGTGATCAATCTCTTCTAAAAATAATATGAGAAGTACAACCTTAGAAGTCTTCATTTGTTATCAATTATCAATGACTATTATAAGCATACAATCAAATATCGGTACCGCAATTGCGTATCGGCAGCAATTTCGCGGTTTTCAGGTCAGCCGCGATGCGAAATTCCGAAATTGCGGCCGATATAGAAAATCACACATTTATCGCCGCGATATCGGCGAAATTTCGGATATCGGCCGATATTTTACCGATATTGACCGATATTGGCCGATATTTACCGATATTGGCCGATATTCACAGATATTTGCCGATATTTGTTGTGTAAAATAATTAAAAATTCACGCCGCGACAACCGCGATATAGAAAATATCATTCGCGACATCCCGATACCGCGACACCGCGACCGTAACCGCGGTTTTATTGTATGATTATAAGTTAATATCATGTAAGGAGCGTATAAGATATAAATATAATATAAACTTAAAATAATACTAGAACTCAATATGACCAAGCTAATAATGGAGTTGAATTATAAGATATCTTAACATAAAAAGAAAAGTGATACGATTCGAAAACTTTTAAATTTGAAACGTCAGATACATCTCCAAAGATAAAATAATGACAAAAAATTCTAAGGCCCCAAAACAATTAATATAATAATTCACTTTTGATTGTATAAGATAAATTAAAATGAATGATCTCAAAATAATTAACTTTTAATAATATCTTGGAATAAAAAGAAATAAAGAAAATGACACAAGCATGACTCAAATATGAAATGACCTTAATCTAATCTAAATTCGACCCGAAAATATAATAATTCAAATTTAACCGAGCCCGATCTGAACCCGAACCGAAATTAAAACAACCCAGATTTACCTGAATCCGAGTCCATCCGATCTCAACCAGACCCGACCCGAGAGCTTAGAATAACCCGAGATTATCCGATACTGAGTTGATCCGAATCAAACCCGACCCAACCCGACCCGACAAAATGATCCGAAATTATCCGAAACTGATATGACCCGATTATCATGTTACCCGATCCGATAGTGACCCGACCCGCCCGATTGCCAGCTCTACTTGTAAGGCATTATAACTTAAATCGTGACTATATGAGAGCTTCTAACGTACTCTAATATTAAGTATTGTATTCTTAAACTAGACAAGTATATTGGGATTATATTTTTGTACTTTTGTTTCTTTTAAGTTGTTATAACTTAACTAGTGACAATATCATCGTATAAAAATGTATTTTTAGCATTCTCTAAGTTAAAGTTATGTACAGATAAAACCATACAAGTATATTAGGGGCATATTTTTATTGTTTTCGTAGGATCCTACAAATTGATTCTATAGCCTTATTCAAAGAATCTCTATCGATCCTACATAGAAATTCTATTTTAACTACCTTGATAGATATTTGTTGATATGTACTGATATTTCCTGATACTTAACCATATTTCATGTGAAAAAATAAAAATAAAAAATCATACAGTGACAATTGCAACACATTAATATACTCTATCAAAACCTAATGTTATAACACCATGATCACAACCACGACCACAATTGTATTGGCCATGTAGCTAGCACTTCCTATGATTGAGATATTTGAAGATTTTGCCCCTTAGAGTTGGGGAGTGCTGACATAAGCATGGGGATATAATGGTGGAGGCCAAGTTATGCAAGTTATTTAGAAGGGCATCCTTGACAAAGTTTTCCTCTGCCAAGGTTCACATTACATAGATCCCTAAGCTTTAAAGCTATTACTTTAACATTGAGCTAACCTCAACATGGAGCACCCTTCTATCTAAAATCAAAACCAGAGTTGGGTCTAATTAAGAGCAAGATACAGCATGGATGGGGTGGGGAGGGGTGAGGTGAGTGGGGGACTACCACCTCAAGCATAGGAATTCGTTCTAGTGCAACCTAATGACACAAGAGCATCCCAAACAAATAATACTAATATAATCATTAATATTAATATTTCTAAAATAGAAGGCCCCAAAACCCTTCTACTTTGAACTAATTTAATGAATTAATTAGTAGAAGCCATGAAAGCTATATTATGTGGTTGTTTTCCCAACCAAACTATTGGACCCTCAAACACCAGCCCAAGAGACAGGACTAGCCCCAAAAGGACCCTCGGTCAGTCCTGGACTCTCCCCAATTGGTCCCACGTTGCCTTAGGCAGTCCCAAGATGCTAGCCCATAAATTTTCACTCCCAGGCCCACAGGCCTTACAGCACTAGAGATTATTTTTCCAAGGACCGATCTTGGCAACACCCTCTATTTCCTAAACAAATAACGGTATAAAGTTCACTTAAGCTATGCTCACAAATGGGGCACTATAATCAAGGAACTTTGAAAGATAGATGGAAGAACATACTTTATGTTTGGACAATTTAACCATAGCAGACGACCTACGGGGACAGATTGTCGACATTCTCATGCCCCCATACAGATTATGGAGAATATCCTTTTGTCAAGCCTTCCACTCATCACATTTCACTAATAAAACAATGAATCCCAATAGGTCGACGGTCTTATAGAATTAAGAAATATATAATAGTGTTGGGGACGACGAAAATTACTTACCAACATTAAAAATAAGCCCAGGCCAACCAGGTCACTCACAACCTTGCTATTGTTGACTATGGAGTCATTTTGCACTAGCTTCTCAAATCAATCAATGTCAGCCTCCGGATCCAACGAGACAAATAGTGCCTCTTGAACTTTAGAATTAAGTTGGCCCCATTTGGAAAGCTCCACACTCCATCCCCTTAGATGAAGAAGTACCAAGGTTTCCACCTTTTCATAGATGACCAAAAATCTTGTATTAGATGACCAAATCTCTTTTATAATCTTGTGATCGCGCCTTGTTTGGATGGAATAAAAGCCTGGGGCAGACAGATGATTTAAAAATTTAAAAAGTGTGGTCAAATGTCTACCAGTTAACACCCATACAAGAACCCAGGCACCATCCTCCAAGCATTAAGGACAAATTAGGCAAGTGTTAATCGACATGTAGGGAGCAATTACCTAATAGAGGCAAACGCACCTGACATATAAGATTATGCACCTCTCTAAGGGCAATTAGTTTTGTCCAAAGAAGAGGGCTTAGATCAGCCTAATGTTGGAAGGGCAATGGTATTGAGTGCGGAATTGGTCAAGCTGGACATGGGTGATGTTGTTTGAAGGAAGAGCGTCTGAGTCTTTGGATCGAAAGTCAGCCGAATGAAGCAAAACTCAAGAATGTAAAGAGGATAGAGTGGCTACAAATTCATGGGAAGTAAGGATGATGAGTTCAAGGTAGAAAGTACAATTGGGGCGTTAAAAGAGTAAGAAATGGAGGAACAAGGGGATGAGCAAGATGATTAAAATAGATAACTCTTAAGTAGGTAGGGATTTATCAAGTCTCTCAAGGGAAGTCATGTTTTTCGCAGCGACAATGCAAACTCCACAACTCTGATTGCTGTCAGGAAGCTTACTCCTTTGCACCCTACCACTCACAGCGACACCGAAAGGGGTTTCACAAATATTGGCTAATGGCGGCACCATAGTTTTAAAAATCGGACCGGTCATCGAACCGGTCTCATAACTGGTTCACTGGTTTAGTGGTTGAACCAGTGGTTTGGACTGGTCGAACCAGTGGTACATTTTAAGTCAAAAAATATGAAATATATAGAAAATTAAACTCTAGATAAATTTGACCGGCTCTCGTCTGGTTTTTTGACCGGTTCTGAGACCGGTTTTTTGACCGGTTCACCGGTTTTCACTGGTCCGACCTGTTTTTGACCGGTTTTTACTGGTTCCGAGATCTTAAAAACCGGCATATGAAATTTGACCGGTGACCTGACCGGTTCGCCGGTTCACTGGTCGGACCGACCGGTCCGGTCCGGTTTTTAATACTAGGGGCGGCACCCATGGTGTAGACGATGCCCTAACCAGGAAGAATTACCAAAGAGAGGAGATTTAGTTGGAAAGAAGGGAACATTTGGGTCTTTAGCAGTAAACTGAACTTTCTGGTAGAAAAGAAAAACTCAAAAGTGGAAGAACTCGGAGATGGAGAGACTCAGAAATGGGGAGAGAGGACAATCGCAAGAGCGTAAATAGTGGTAGAAAGGAGTTAAAAATAACTAGATATTGATTTGGAAGATAATAAGTTTTTGTGGAGTGGAATATTCATTGAATCATTATTGGGGGGCGTGTTTGCAAGATCTTGCAACAATTAGTCGATTGGCGTGTTCTCTTCAGAAGGCAAAACATCAAATTATAGCCTTAATCATGACCCATTTTTGTACAGTATGGATGGCAAGGAGTGTGTAGCCTCCATTACCGAAGAGTGTGTTCCCTACTGACACATGTGAGAAAGGGAGATGAAGTTTGTTCATCAAACTACCTCTTTCACTGCCTTAGTATTATTCAAATTTGAAATTTGAAATTTGCTTGACCACCACAGCTCACAATTTTGTTTCAAGTTCGGTTCGATTCTTGCAAATTGATTGATTTGACACACCCTGCGTCCTCGTGCAATTTTACAGGTATGCAAACTACCAATTCGTTGCATTCCACGTTCCCCAAAAGATTCATCCCGCAAGCCTTCCACGCACCCTAGCGCTCCCCTATGGAACCTTGCTTGTATAGTTTGGGATGTTGCCCCAAACGTAAAGGTTTAGCCGTTTCGCCAAGTGTATAATTTTAGTTGCCGCCTCAAACGTATAGTTTTCATCATCACCCCGACTGTATAGTTTTCATCATCGCCTTTGAAATGTGCTATTCTTGACCCACACCCCACATACATATTTTTGGGCTAGCATTGGTCACTCCCCAATAGTAGATACAAGTTTGCCTTTCTAGGTTGTTGTACAACTTACTTATCCTAAGGCAAAGACTGAGGCGGTAGATTGAATTTTGAAGAAACTTATGATATGGGTGTTTTTTCAAACAGACTATCGAGCCCTCGGACACAGGTCCAAGAGACAAGACTAGTCCTAAAAGAACCCTCGCCAGTCCCGGACACACCCTAACTGGTTTTGGCCTTAGGCTAGTCCCAAACTGCTAACCCATAAAGCTCCACCTCCACTCCTAGTCCGACAAACCTTACAGCACTAGGGGCATCCTTCTTACTCTTCATTGCATTGTAAACCCCTTTTCCCTTTCCCTAGTTTTACCTTTATAAATATGAGATCTTATAATCATTTTGGATCGGGAAAAAATAAAAACACACAAATTCCATTTTTATTCTCACCTCACCTTGTTGTTTTCCCCTCGTTATCCTATTCATGCTTGCTCCCTACCCCAACCCCTAAGAATACCTTGGTTCACAAAACTCTCATAAAACTATGCATAACAAGGTGTCAAGTCATCACCTTTTTACAACTTAGATGGGTTATTGAATAGTTTGAAAAATTGAATCTCCAAGATAGCTAGACTGACCAAAAAACTACAACAACAGCTAATAAGTTGGGTACCTACTAATCATATTCCCTCCCTTTTAAACCCCACTTCTATTTTCTCGTTCAATGGTGCTCAAACCAAGTCTACCATTAATCTAGCTTGAATCAATTTGTATTTCTTATGCATCAAATTGGTATCAAAGCTTAAGTTAATTAAAATTGGGTCTTATCCTCTCCTTTACTAACTGTAAACCCACCCTTCTTTCTAAACCCAAACAAGCGCACCAAAAAAAAATCTAGCCACCCTATAACCAAAATCAGTCTAATTAACTCTTCCCCACAGTTGAGTTGTGTGATTTCTTCAAATTTTAAAACTTCAAGGGCGATCCACAAATTTGTATAGAATTAACTTGGAGACACACAAATGTTTGTTGCAGCTTCTCCTAAAGCTCCCCCACCTAACCCAAGAAGAAGAATTTCAACACGCCCTAAAGATGAAGCTGTCATTTACGATAAAGATGGTTCAAGTGACATCAGCTCCTCTTCTAGTAACTTCTCACATGAGCCAAGAAGAAAAATGTCAAGAAAGATGACTTTGGTGATAGCAAGGCTGGAATTTTGAAGGCAATCTTAATCCAGAGGAATTTCTTGAGTGGGGGTTACGTACAAAATTGTTTGAAACCAAAAGATATAAGGATGACAAAGCTTTTAAAGTTGTTTGGAAGCTTAAGGGCCATACCTCCATTTGGTGGGAAAATATTACAAACAAGACAAGAAGCAAAAGGGAAGTCAAAGGTCAAGAGTGAGACTATAATGAAGAAGCTTATGAGGGAAAGGTTTTTACCTTCATCATACACTCTAGACCTCTAAAATAAAATTTCTTTAAGGCAAGGTCAAGTGAGTGTGGAGAAATACATACATGAGTTTGAAAAGCTTAGGAATAGAAGAATGTGAAGAACACACTATGTCTAAAGTAGTAGGAGGTTTACAGCAAAACCTTACACAGAAGGTTGGGATGTAAAGGTAATAAACTTTGGATAAACTATTCCACTTAGCCATCAAAGTGGAAAAGCACAAGAAAGAGAAAACCCCTCGGTTGGGCTACAGGGCAAATGCAAGCACTTCAAAGGATGTTGCTACACAATCTAAACGTCCTCCTACACTTATCAAGTTTGATGTAAAAGGAAAGACCAAAGAAGGCACATTTGAAGCTGCAAGATCAAGAAATATCAAACACTTCAAGTGCTAGGAAGTTGGGCACTACCAAAACGAGTGTTAAAACCAAAGAGTAATGACACTAACACCTATTGAGGTAAATGAAGCGATTCCCAAGGAAGAAGAAGAAGGCATAGCCTCTGCAAGAGAAGAGAATGATAGGGAAATAGCACCACCACATATTAGAGAAGTCTTAATGATAAGGTGGCTATTACACACTAAGGAAGTCATGGATGATGGGTCTCAAAAAAAGAATATCTTCAAACCAAGTGCACCATACTTAGTAAAATTTGCTTTCATTTTTGATGGGTAAAGTTGAGCCAATATAGCATATTACACCTTAGTGGAGAAGCTTGGTCTCCTCACAACAAGGCATACTAGGCTCTACAAACTACAATAGCTGAATGGCAATATAGTGGAGGTGACTAAGCAGGTTCTTATACCCTTGTCAATTGGTCAAATCTATCATGATCAGGTGTTGTGTGATGCATGTCATCTATTATTATGTAGGCCATGGGAAGAAAAATACTTCTTACTTGAAATCTACCAAGAACATCATCCTCATCCTCACACCCCTCACCTCTCAACCTAGTAGTATTAGAGGTAAAGTGCCTGTAAAAGTTGTTGAGAATTATAAGAAATAAAGGGTTATATTGGTAATTAGGAATATCTAGGGTTTATTATGTGTAAGGCTATATAAAGGCCAACTTATTAATCAATAGATAACCTTTTTGCTCAGTGAAAATCAACTTGGTATCAAAGCCACTACAGAATCTAGGGTTAGCCACCGGTACTGTAGCGCGCACTGTAGCGCTGCTACTGTAGCGCCGCGCGCACTGTAGCGCTGCTACTGTAGCGCCGCCACTGTAGCAGAGCCACTACAGAATCTAGGGTTAGCCACAAAAAAAAAGGGTACTGTAGCCCCGGTACTGTAGCGCGCACTGTAGCGATGCTACTGTAGCGCCGCCAGCCAGCGAGTTTTTCCTTTCTCTCCCTCTCGGCCGACTCTCTCCCTCTAGGCCGGTCACCACCTCTCCGTTTTGATCTTCTATTGAAGGGAGCCCGTGTGGGGGGGGGCGATACCCCACGGATCCCAAAGAAGGGTAGAGATGAAGGGATAGAGACCTAGACTTTGATGTGAGGAGAATCAAGAGAAGGGTCAAGAAGAGAAAGAAGGGCAAGGTTGTGATCTAGGCACTTGAATACGAATCGGATTAATGGAGACTAGCAAGAATCCGATGGAGGAGATCGTGAAGAAGTTAGGTCCTGCAGACCTTGCGACCTTGATGCAGTTTATGAGGATGTCGATGGGTGAAAACGCCACGAGGCCACCGTCTGTGAAGGTGGAGCTTCCACCTATTGATCTGAAACTCGATGGGCCAGCCACATACTTGAGCTGGTCACGTCGGGTAAGGTATATTCTGACAGGAAGAAATCTGGAGGGTTTTCTGACGGGTGACAGAGTAGAGCCGATTGAGGGTGCTACAGGGAGAGATGAGTGGAAGTCTACACACATGTTGGTGTACATCTGGCTTCTGAACTCAATGGTTCCATCTATTGCTGCCACCGTGGATGGTATTGAGAAGGTAAAGGATGTCTGGGAGAAGTTGAGGAGGACTTATGATGGGGTGGGGAATAATCTGAGGGTGTTCCAGATCAAGAGGGAAATCTATGCTGCAGTCCAGGGAGATAGGACGGTGCAGGAGTATTCCATAGAGTTGGAGCGCTTGTGGTTAGAGCATGATCATTTCTCACCTCGAGCAAGCTGCAAAGATCCTGAGTGCAAAGAGAGAGAGGCATTGGTTCAGGAGCGGACTATGTTATTTCTCCAGGGGTTGGCCCCAGCGTTTGAGCAGAGGACTGCGATGTTGTTAGCCCAGACGAAGATTCCCTCACTTGAGGAGGCAGTATCAGCTATGATACAGGAAGAGAGCCGTATTAAGCTACAGGCGGGGACAGGTGGACCTCCGGGAGTGAAGTCTGCTTTGGCTGTCTCCAACTTGAGAAACACAGGAGCCAGGGTTGAAACTCGTGAGTGCTACAACTGCGGCGAGGTAGGCCACTTGAAGCAGACATGCACTAAGCCTCCGAAGGAGAGGAACTCGGGTGGTCGTGGCCAGACTGGAGGTCGTGGTCATGGGCGTGGAGGTCGCAGAGGTGGTGGAAGAGGAGGCTACCGGGCAAATTTGATGGTAGCAGATGACGAGGGAGAGGCAGATGTGGTCTTTACAGATGAAGATCACGAGTTGCTGGAGATGTTGAAGAGGAAGCAGAGAGTGGCAGTCGATGGAGACAGGAAGGGTGCGAGTGAAGGCGCATCCACATCCACATCATCCAGGGGTAACTTCGCTTCCTATGCTCACTCAGCTAAAGGTACTCACGATACACATGCTCTTGCCTCTATATCCACCTCAAGATCACCAGAATGGATAGTAGATTCTGGTGCATCTCGACATGTGACAGGAACTGCTAGTGAGTTCTCGTCTTATAGTCATCTAGCGGTGCCAGAGAGCATCCAGACCGCTGATGGTACAGCACAGCCTGTGGTTGGTAAGGGTACTGTGAGATGTACCGATTCTATGACTTTGTCCAATGTTTTGCATGCTCCTTCTTTTCCAGTGAATCTGTTATCCATTAGTGCCATTATTCTCCACCTAAAATGTGTTGTTATTTTTTATATTCCCAAGGTGATCTTCCTGGAGAAGGGGAGTGGCCGGAGACTTGGGACTGGCACGTGGCATAATGGACTGTGGTACTTGGATAGAGAGGGGATGGACGCAGCCTTGACATCCATGGTGGAGAGTGTTGGAGTAGGAGGAGTTGGGCAGAGTGTGGAGGATGTGCTACTGCTACATCACAGGCGCATGGGACATTCTTCTTTTAGTTTGTTGAGTCGTTTGTATCCGTCTTTGTATGAAAAAGCAAATAAACAGAAACTGGTGTGTGATGCTTGTGAGTTTGGCAAGCTTACTAGAAGCTCTTATGTTAGTTCTGGGAATAGGAGTTCTAGTGTTTTTGATTTAATACACTCTGATGTTTGGGGACCTTGTTCTGTTAGTTCTATGCATGGTTATCGTTATTTTGTGTCTTTTATTGATTGTTTCTCTCGTGTTACTTGGTTGTATTTGATGAGAAACAAGAGTGATGTATTGAATTGCTTTAAAGATTTTCACAAGGCCATTCAGACTCAATACGGGGCAGTAGTGAAGGTATTGAGGTCCGATAATGGGACGGAGTATACCAACAAGGCGTTTGGGGAATACTTGTCGGCTCAAGGGATACAACACCAAACCACATGTCCATACACACCAGCACAGAACGGAGTAGCAGAGAGGAAGAATAGACACTTGCTAGAGGTAGCCCGCAGTATGATGATTTCAATGAATGTTCCAAAGCACTTATGGGGGCAGGCAGTTTTGACAGCCGCTCAATTGATCAACAGGATGCCCTCAAGAGTGTTGGAGTGGAAGTCCCCTTGTGAGATACTGAAAGGAGATAATGGTGGGATCCTTCCATTAAAGGTGTTTGGGTGTGTATGCTTTGTGAAGGATAACAGACCGTCGGTAGGAAAGTTGGATCCCAGGGCGGTAAAGTGTGTTTTTGTGGGATATTCTGCTACCCAGAAAGGATACGTGTGCTGGAGCCCAGTTGAGAAGAGGTTATTTGTGAGTATGGATGTGACATTTAGAGAATTCGAGCCATACTACACGCTGGAGGTGAACTCACCCTTTGGCGACTCGCCCGATGCTTCAGGTATGAGGCGAGAGGGGGAGAGCAGTAGTAGCGATGGTGAGAGACAGGTACATGTACCCTGTACTGTTGTGGTGGAGGAATCGGTTGAGGAACCGGAAGATGAGGAGGAGGAGATTGAACCCGAAGGGGGTGAGACTCAAGCTCAGGGGGAGTTAAGGGTGTATACGAGGAGGAGGAGGCAGATGGATATAGAGGTGCCAGTAGTGCCAGTTGTGCCCGCAAGTCCCTTGTCCCGGCCTACCCCGACTCCTGAGACACCTACACCATCCACCTCAGACTCAAATTACACAGGTGATATGATTCCTCTGCCTTCTCCTGACCCCACGATTTTAAGGAGGACCTCTCGCAGCAATGCGGGACATCCTCCTGACCGTTTTGGTTTCCCACATGATATTGCTCAGTTTGTCTCATACTCTAACATTACATCACCTGTACATAGAGCATTCATTACATCATTGGACATTGTCTCTATACCCAAGTCTTGGCAGGTTGCTAAGGAAGATCCAAAGTGGAAGACAGCTATGCATGAAGAGCTTGGGGCCCTTGATAAGAACAAGACATGGGAGATAGTACCATTACCAGCAGGCAAGAAGGCGGTTGGGTGCAAATGGGTCTTCACAGTGAAGCAGACTCCAGAAGGGAAAATTGACCGCTACAAGGCACGATTGGTGGCAAAGGGGTACAGTCAGACATATGGCATCGACTATGATGAGACCTTTGCACCAGTGGCAAAGATGAGCACAGTCCGGACCCTCGTCTCCCTTGCTGTGAATGGGGGATGGAAGTTGCACCAACTGGATGTGAAGAATGCATTTCTCCATGGGGACTTACTGGAGGAGGTGTACATGGAGATACCCCCAGGCTTCGGCACAAAACAAACAGTAGGCAAGGTATGTAGGTTGAGGAAGTCACTGTATGGATTGAAACAGTCTCCTCGAGCTTGGTTTGACAGATTCAGGAGAGCTATGATAGGTATGGGCTATCAGCAGATCAACGCAGATCATACAGTATTCTTCCGACAACATGGAGGTCACACCACGATGCTCGCTGTGTATGTTGATGACATGATCATTACTGGGGATGATGAGGGAGAGATTGCTCAGCTGAAGGCGAGACTGGGCAAGGAGTTTGAGGTGAAAGATCTAGGGCAGCTAAGATACTTCCTTGGGATTGAGGTAGCTCGTGGAGAAGAGGGGGTGGTTCTGTCCCAGAGAAAATATGTGTTAGACTTGCTCAAAGAGACGGGCATGCTGGGATGCAAACCGGCTACTTCTCCGATTGATCAGAAGTTCAAGCTGAGTGCAGAAGCGGGAGAGCCAGTTGATCGCGAACGGTACCAGAGGCTGGTAGGCCGGTTGATCTATCTAAGTCACACTCGTCCCGACATCTCATTTGCAGTAAGTGTGGCGAGTCGTTACATGCATGATCCGAGGAAAGGCCACATGGAAGTGGTGTATCGAATTCTGCGATATCTGAAGAGTGCACCAGGGAAAGGGCTAATCTTCAGGAAGAATGGACACTTGGGCATTGAGGGATATTGTGATGCTGACTGGGCAAGTTGTGCTGATGATAGGAGGTCAACATCGGGGTATTGCATGTTTGTAGGGGGCAACTTAGTCTCTTGGAAGAGCAAGAAGCAGTCGGTAGTTTCGAGATCGACTGCAAAGGCAGAGTACAGGGCCATGGCTTTAGGAGTTGCCGAGATGCTGTGGTTGAGAGCCCTATTGGTAGAGCTCAAGGTGGACCAAGGAGCCCAGATGAAGTTGTGGTGTGATAACGAGTCGGCAATCAACATTGCTAATAATCTAGTACAGCACGACAGGACTAAGCATGTGGAGATTGATAGATTCTTCATCAAGGAAAAATTGAATGACGGACTACTGAAGCTAAGTCATGTGACTACTGGAGATCAAGTGGCTGACTGCCTCACCAAGGGACTTAGTTCAGTAAATTTATCTAGGTTGTGTGACAAGATGGGCTTAGTGGATATCTTTTGCCCATCTTGAGGGGGAGTGTTGAGAATTATAAGAAATAAAGGGTTATATTGGTAATTAGGAATATCTAGGGTTTATTATGTGTAAGGCTATATAAAGGCCAACTTATTAATCAATAGATAACCTTTTTGCTCAGTGAAAATCAACTAAAGTCTTCTCATATATGAAAAACATGTTGATAGGGTTGTTATGAAGGGTAAATCTCTTTACTTGCTACTATTATTAGAGAATAATATGGATGGTATATGTATTCACCCTCGGGTTCAAGGCATTTTGGGTGAATTCCAACATATTTGCCCCCTCCCATCAAAGGAATTGAGCACAAAGTCTCTATGCTACCCTACCAAACAAACCAACCTACAAGTGCAACCCTAAGGAGGCTATGAAGATTCAGAGACAAATTGAAGAGCTACAAAAGAAAGGACAAATGAGAGAGTTCGTGAGCCCCTCTACAATTGCAGCCCTCCTTGTGCTAAAGAAGGAAGGTTCTATGAGCTATCAACGACATCAACATCAAGTATAGGCATCTTATTCCTGGGTTTAATGATTTGTTAGATTGCTTACATGGTTCTTGCATGTTTTCAAAAATAGATTTGAGGAGGCTGCTGTCAAATTAGAATGAAAAAAGGTGATGAATGGAAAACTGCATTCAAAACCAAAGAAGGATTCTATGAGTGGAGGGTCATGCCCTTTGGTTCATCAAACGCATTACACTTTCACAAAGCTTATGGATAGTTCTTCAGCCCTTCATTAGTAAATTTGTTGTAGTTTACATTGATTACATTCTTGTATATTCATCATGCGAGCAAGATCGTGTAAAGCATTTAAAATTTTTATTTCTAGCACTTAGGAATAGCAAATTGTATGCTAATTTGGAAAAATATGACTTTTTTTTGTACCTAAGATTACTTTCCTAGGATTTGTTGTCTGTAAGGATGGAATTGTCATGGATGAGTCCAAGGTTAAAGCAATCAAGACATTGCCACCAACCACCTCCATTTCAGCCAAAAGATCATTCCACGGGTTGGCATTCTTTTCTGGGCAATTCATAAAAGGTTTTAGCAATCTTTTGGCTCCTATCACCAAAAGCAAGAAGAAGGAAGAGTTCAAATGACCAAGGCAACTCAAGATACATTTGAGGTCATCAAGGGGAAGTTAAGTGAAGCACCAATCCTAGCCTTACCTAACTTCAACAAATTGTTTGAAGTTGAGTGTGATGCTAGTAGAGTAGGTATCAGAGTTATTTTCCTACAAGATGGAAAACTCATTGCCCTTTTTAGTGAAAAGCTTGATGGCACAAGGGGTAAATTATAGTACTTATGATAGTTTGTTGCTTTAGTTAGAGCTTTAGATCATTAGTCATACTATCTTAGATAGTAAGAATTTGTAATGCATACAAATCATGATCCATTAAAGTTCATAAATGGGCAACATAAGCTCGACCCAAGGCATCGTAGGTGGGTAGAGCTCTTACAATCATTTTCATTTGTAGCCAAGCATAAGAGCAGCAAGACTAATGTTGCAATCAATGCCCTCTATAGGAGATATTGTACATTGTTCTTGTTAGAACTAGGATCCTATGTTTGGTTGCATCAAAGAACTCTACAAAGAAGATGCAGACTTTGGAATCTACACTGAAGATCAAGACAAAGTTAAAAGCTACTTCACAATTTCAGATGGGTTTCATGTTGTGCATTCCCAAAAGTCCAATTTAAGAGTTACTTGTGAGGTAAGTGTATGACGGTGGGTTTACGAGACACTTTGGCATCAACAAGACACCAAATGTGCTTCAAAAAGTTTTTTTTTTACCCTAAAATGGTACGATGGTAGTGGATGTAAAAGGTGTAATGGTAAGATATACCACTTTCCAAAGGTCTAAGAGTCAAGGATTGTATACCCTCTTATCCATTCCACACCAACCATTGGACTATGTTAGCATGGACTTCATGGTGTCATTGCCTAGGACACAAAAGCAAAAAAATGCCATAATAATAGTTGCAGATTGGTTTTGTAAGACGGCTCGTTAAATTGAGAGTCATAAAACCGATGATGCCTCTTAAATTGCCAACCTTTTCTTCAAATAGCATTACAAAAACTACTATAAAGATACCAAGTTTCTTCCCTATTTTTGGAAAACCTTGTGGATGCTAGTTAGTACAAAACTCCTCTTTACTACCACCTACCATCCACCTGATAGCCATATAGAAGTGACAAACCAATCCTGAAGAATGCTCCTTAGAAGCTTGTTTCACAAATCCCTACAAGATTGGGCTACCAAGTTAGCCTATGTTCACATATGCCACAGGTCACTCACCCTTTGAGGTAGTTTATGGAATCAATCCACGAACTCCCATTGATCTCTTTACCACTCCCCACTTAAGTAGTTGTGAATTTTGAAACAATAGAAAGAGCCAAAGCAATGAAAAAGTTTCGTGAACAAGTGAGGGAGGTGGGGGGAAGATAACCAAGGTTAAGAGCAAACAAGCATAAAAAGCAACATTTGAATATGGTTAGGGATCTAGTATGTCTTCATCTCCACAAAGAAAAATGATGGACCATTTAGTATCCTTGAGAAGATAGGCAATAACGCATATAAGCTTGAACTACCACAAGATGCGGCAAATATATCAATTATCAAACACATTTAATATAAGAAATTTAGCTCCCTATATACATGATGAGCCTTTTGAGGACATGGAATCCTCAAGAAAAAGAGAGGATGGTGCAGAAACATCCCAAACAAATAATGCTAATTTAATCATTAATTTTTTGAAATAGAAGGCCACGAAATGTTTCTACTTTGGATTAGTTTAATGATTTAATTAGTATAATCCATCAAAGTCAAGCATAACAAGGTACCAAGCCATCACATTTTGATAGCTTAAATGACTTATTGGCTTGTTAAATGACTTAAAACACTAGTTCTCTAGCCAAAAAGCTACAACAAAGTCAAGAGGCCAAGTCAATAGGAGGGAACACTTTTTGGGACTCATCAAGAGAGTACAACGGTGCTTTTTATTGAACAGTACTACTTTATTGTAAACATCAAACTTGCTAGAGGCTATTAAAGTAGACTTTACTTTTGTAAATTAATCATTACTACTTACATGTTAGCCCTAAGAGTATGGGATGGGAAAGATACTCGAATTTGATAGGCCTAAAAGTCAATGCCTAATCAATGCTCTAGGTTAGATTCAAACTAGGAAAGTTAGTCCCCTTAAACAACCCTTAGATCGACTTTATTTTTGCTAAGTCGTAACCAAAAAGGTCTAACACTTTCTATAAAGTGTTAGGAAATTGTCTAAACACAAACACAACTTTTGGCTGCCAATTAAATCTCATTTTCCTGAGATTCCTACCTTCAAACTCAAAAGAAGAGTTTGATTGAATATCCTCACAAAATTTTGAATATCTTGGTTAGTGATTGTAAGCATATGATTAATAGGAGGTGCCTATTGATCATACAATAAAACCGCGGTTACGGTCGCGATTGCGGTTGCGGTCGCGGTGTCGCGGTATCGGGGTGTTGCGAATGATATTTTCTATATCGCGGTTGTCGCGGCGTGAATTTTTAATTATTTTACACAACAAATATCGGCAAATATCGGTGAATATCGGCCAATATCGGTAAATATCGGCCAATATCGGTCAATATCGGTAAAATATCGGCCGATATCCGAAATTTCGCCGATATCGCGGCGATAAATGTGTGATTTTCTGTATCGGCCGCAATTTCGGAATTTCGCGTCGCGGCTGACCTGAAAACCGCGAAATTGCGACCGATACGCAATTGCGGTACCAATATTTGATTGTATGCTATTGATCCTATTCCTTTCCTTTTAACCCCCATTTTTGTTTTCTCTTTCCATGGAGCTCAACCCAAGTCTACCATTAATCCATCTTGACCCAATTTCAGTGCAAATCTCAAGCAATTCATCTATTTTCTCCCACAAAAATTAAAATCCTAAGTCCTAAATTCGCCTGGTACACTTCAAGAATCATAAAATTGATTGAGGGTTTTTGTTTCTAGGCTTATAAGTAATCTATTGCAACCTTGATTGTGTTAATATTTTAGATTTTAAAACTCTCAAGGTACAACCTATTCTATGCCTATTGAGTTTTTTTACATCCAACGTTGCAATTAACATGTTATGAGGGTGATTGTGCGATTCTAAATTGATATTATGCATCCATATGAAGAAATTGTCGATGTTCCATATATGAATTAAGGCTAAATTGTTGTGAACTGATGCTATTGTAGTGAATATGTAATTTGAGGACTGCGTATATGCTAAGAATTCTATATCTATAAAATCACAAAGAAAGGAGAGGGATTACTTGCATGTTGATATAGGATGACAATGTGAATATTGGGATTTTTGTTAAATTGTGCTACGGAAATAGTGAGAAATTGTTTAGTAGACATCGTTGTTGTTTCTAATAATTAAGGATAGATTGTGATTATAAAATTTTTTTTTTTAGGGTTCATGGCAACAGGAAGGAAACCTACTACGAGAGGGAAGGCATCACAACGAGTTATTGAGGGTTGCAACACTCATGCATGCATGGGATAGGGTAACATTAATGATTTAGATCTGATTTTTGTTAATGATTGACAAAGGGGTTGATATGAGGCTCTATCTAGGCAGACATTGATAGGTACTCGTTACCTTGATGATGATTGCCTAGATGAGCTTGGTATAAAGGTGGACATTCATCGTCTGCTTCAGACCATCAATTGGGACATGTTTATGTTCTATAGGGTCTGCACCTATCGTCGTGTTACTTTAGAATTTCTTAGTTTCTTCTGCCTAGAGGCTAATAAGAAAGAGAGCGAAGGTACAATGCACTATAGGTTGTTCAATGCTAATTGTAGTTGGTCTTTGAGCGATATATCTACGATATTTCGTTTACCATCCGGTGGTGAATGTGAGTATCCCCCAGGATGGAACTGTAGTGCCTTCTGGTTCTCCATCACCCCACGGTCGAGGTTGTCTCTTGATGTACCTCTCAAGACCACCAAAGCTAAGAGATCCCATATATATGACCAGTGTTTCACTATATTATGTGATTATTAGCTTGTATTGTTTTCAGTAGATGGGACAGTATATGCATATCTAGGGAGTCCGAGCTATTTTTCTTATGTTGCATCCTTGAGGGGATACCCATCGACACTAGCTATTTTCTAGCCAAGAAGCTCGAGAGGATTAGCAAATCCACCTCAAGCAATATAGTCATAGTAGGATTGATCACTACTATTATTGTGAGGATGAAACTTAATTTCTTTAATGGCCTACCTATCGAGGCATATGACCCGCATTAATTTTGAAACTATCGCCTGGGTGGTATAATTTCTAAGAAGGAAAAGGAGAATTGATTACTCTACCAGAGTCACTCTTACTTCCGCCTTCCTAACCCCCGGCTTACCTATCCCTTTGAGCATAGCAAAGTCCCTTCGGGCCCAAGCAATATTACCATGTCGGATGCCCTCCCCTTCCCTTCTCATCCACCTCCCCAGCGGGATTTCCTACCTCAGGACGACGCCCCTCATAAGAGGGCCCATCACTTTCTGATCCTCACTGGCATCCGACCGAGATTATTCGGATGAGCAGTTTCATTCTGTCCATGAGCGTTTGCATGGGATGGCTTAAACCCAAAGTCAGATGTTGCAAGCCATGTATATCCTACAGTTTGGCTGTAGTGGTAATTTCACTCCACCTCATAACCGCTAGAGCCAAATTGCAGGACAAACATGGCTTGCAGCATCTAGTGTATCTGACTCTAGATCTCGTTCATCCCATCCAAGTGCTCATGGATAGAACAAAACTACACATCCACATAATCTTCGTACGAATGCCATTGAGGATCAAAATGCAATAGGCCCTCCTATAAGGAGGCGTCCTCCTGAGGTGGGATATCCTCTTGAGGAGGTGGATGAGAAAGGGGGCATCTGACATGGTGATATCGCTAGGCTTGGAGGGACTCTATTAAACAAGTAAGCTGGGGGTTAGGGAAGTGGAAGTAAGAGCGACCTTGGTAAAGTAACCAATTCTCAGTTTCCCTCTTAGAAAGTAGACCACCAAGGCAATAGTTTTCAAAATCAATGTGATGGTCATATGTCTCGACAGGTAGGTCATTAAAGAAATTAAGTCCCATCCCCGCAGCTATAGTAGTAATCAATCCTACTATTGACTATATTGCTTGAGGTGGAACTGATAACCCTCTTGATCTTCTTGGCTAGAAAATAGCTTAGATTCGATGGATTTTCCCTCAAGCATACAATATAAGAAAAATAGCTCAGACTACCTTGACACACCTATACTATCTCATCTACCGAATATAGTACAAGCTAATAATCGCAGAATATAGCAAAACATAGGGTTATAGATATGGGATCTCTTAGCCTTGGCAGACTTGAAAGATACATCAAGAAACAACCTCGAACCCGCAACGATGGAGAACCAGAAGGCACTGCAGTTTCATCCTGGGGATGCTCACGTTCCCCAGGACATAAGATGGTAAATGAAATATCTTAGATATATTGCTCAAAATACCTAATATAATCAACATTAAACAACCTAAAGTGTATTATGCTTCCACTCTCTTTCTTACTAGCCTCTAGGAGAAAGGAACTAAGAAACTCTAAAGTAATATGGCGATAGGTGGAGCCTACAGAAACTAAACATGTCCCAACTGATGGTCTAAAGCAGACAATGAACATCCACCAAACTAAGCTCATCTAGGCAGTCATCATCAAAGTAACGGATATCTATCAATGTCAACCAAGATAGAGCATCATATCGGCCCCTCTATCAATTGTCAAGAAAAATCAAATCTAAATAATTAATGTTACCTGGCCCCATGCAGCGTGAGTGTTGTAACACTCAATAGCTCATCATGATGTCTCCCCGCTTGTAGTAGGTCTCTTTTCCTGTTGCCATAAACCCTGCAAGAAAAAAAGGCAAATTTATAATCACAACCTATCCTCAATTATTAAAACAACAACAATGTCTACTAAACCATTTCTCCCTATTTCCAATTTGTTTTGGAAAATTTTTAAAAAATTCCAAATATTTGCTTTGTCACCCTATAATAACATGCAAGGAATGCCTCTACTTTCTTTGTGATTTTATAGACATAGAATTCTCAACATATACATAGTCCTCAAATTGCATATTCTCAACAATAGCATCAATTCATAACAATTTAGCCCTATTCATATATGGAAAATCTGCAATTTCTTCATATCAACAAATAATATTAGTTCAGAATCAGACAATCACCCTCATAACATGTTAATTGCAACAATGAACATCAAAAACTCAATTATGGCAAGAGCAACATCAAATTTGAAATAGGTATAGAATATGTCATACCTTGAGCGTTTGAGAATCTGAAAAATTAATACAAACAAGGTTGCAATAGATTAGTAATAAGCCTAGAAACAAAAACCCTAAAGCAATTTTATGATTCTCGAAGTATACAGGGTGAATTTAGGACTTAGGGCTTCGAATTTTTGGGTGAGAAAACAAATGAATTGCTTGAGATCTACACCCAATATTTGAGTTGAATGGAATATTAAAGTAGTAAGATGTGATAGGAATAATTATTGTAAAGATTCAAATAAAGAAATCGAAGATTGGAAGAATAGGAAGTGGAGATGGGGTTCAGCCAAGTTTCTACGCAAGCTGTTAGGGTTGAAGAAATTGATTTGGGTATAACATGACAAAAATACAGGGCTAAAGAGCCTGGGCTAGATTTTACCAAAAATATGGGGTCCCAATATTTTTGATAGAATCTTTTTTTTTTTGGTAAATATAAATACTATACAAAAGTATAACAATAAACACACACACACACACACACACATATCAACATGAGTAATATACCAATATTAATTGTATGGGAGTTTATAAGATAGCATGAAGATGTACCAAGTACAACATTCTATAGCTAGTTGCGAGAGATCATGACTTGCATTTGTGTATGTAATCTAGCATGGATTGTCGCATACATGTGTTTAGAGAAATTTGGAGCCAAAAGGAAATCAAGGGAGAAAACATGGAGGCCCGTGTTACTGAACACGACCCATGTTTTCTTGGTATACTTAGTCCTGCATTATTTTGGCAAAAGCCGAGAGTTTTAGAAAAAACACTAAGCCCTGTGATTATGAACACAGAACATGTTTTTTCCTATTTTCTACCATTTGCCTGTGTCCATAAATAGATGTTTATGAAAACCTAGTGATATGCAATAAGCCATTGAACCTGTCCAAACTCTCTCTCTTGTATTCTCTTGTGTTGTGTACTGAGTGATATTGTGAGGAGTGTTTGATTCTCCTCAAAATCACTAATGTTGTATGCAGCAAAGTTCAATGTTGTTTCTCCAAGTGTTATTATGTCTGGATCTTAATATTTTTTCGATTGCTTGTTAGATCAAGTCCTCAACATTCACATCTAGTGAATTTTTTTCCAACAAGTTATATTGTGTGCTAACAAAACAAACACATTGCTCTAAGCCAATCATGCTTGCTCCAACCATTCCCAAACAAGTTAGGGAGGATATATCCCTTGATTTCATAGAAGGGTAACTAATTTCCAAGGGTCATAATTGTGTGCTAATGACAGTGGATCAACTAATGGAGCATGCCCACTTCATTTCCTTGAAGTGCCCTTTTATTGTCTGCACTTGAGCAACTGTGTTTGTGAAGGAAATCATTCAACTACATAGGGGCCGTAATTCCATATATTGGATCGTGATAAGATGTTTGTGAGTAATTTTTGAAAGGAGACGTTTTAGATGCAAGGCCCTATTGTCAAGTTCGATTTGTCCTACCATCCTTAAATGAATGGCCAAATTAAAGTAGCCAATCAAATTTACAAAACCTATTTACATGGCTCTATGGATGACAAAACCATAGGTCCAGTGAATATCTTGGTCAAAGTCATAATATAGTACCTCGTTCCATTCAGCTCTCAAAAAACACTTTTCATTGCATTATATTGGAGAGATCCTCCACCAAAGTTACAGTATGAATCACCTAAGACTTCCTTTGCTAATGTGAATCAACAATTGGGATGCTATAAAGGAGGAACTAAAGTAATACCCTTAGAGGACTTAGAAGAGGATGAAATTCCAAGCCGACAAGAAAAGGAGAGCGCACATTACCATTGATGTGGGAAGTTGGGTATTGGAGAAACTCAAGCCATATAAGCACAAGTTTTTAGCAAGGCGTTTGAAAATTGAAATAGCTCTTCTACCATGTACTTTAGGCCATACCATGTAGATTCCAAGGTTAAATTTGTCACTTGCCATCTCCATTGGCCCAATGTTTAAAGTATCAATGTTGAAGGCAGCAAGTATTTCCATTTGACATGAAATGGAAGGTTGAGGAAAAATCAATGCTCATTCAAATTGCACATTCGAAGTTCTAGTTAAATGGAAGGGTTCCTGAGTTAGAGGCATCTTGGGAAGAGTTTTGAGTTTAAAGTTTTCCACCTTAAGGACAAGGTGAAAGTCCGATATGAGGATGATGATAGGCCCTTGATTAAATACATATACATGATGAGAAACAAGATGAGGCAGTAATGGAGAGGTCACTATATGGTTGTCTTCTATAATGTTTAGTCCATCCAAAACCTATTCAGTCCCGTTATCCTTTAGTGTGTCTGTTATTGTTGTGTGAGTCTGTTATTATTAGTTCGTTGTGGCAAGGTGAGTCATCCTTTTCTATTATACTGGGTCAGACGGCAAGGTGAGTCATCCTTTTCTATTATGCTGAGTCAGAAGAGAATATGATAAGAGAGGGAGAGACAAGCATGAGGTAGGCTGGAATTGGTCCAGACTATCCTCTCATGTTTCATTATCAATCCAGCTATCACAGCAATTTTTCCTCTCTAATATCTTTGCATCTATTCAACTTATTTACATTTCTTAATTCTGATTATTACTTGGCTGATTGAGAAATGATACCTATCAGCTTCAAAGTAGTGAAACAAAACATAGGTAAAAAATAAGACAATGTACCTGGAAAAACGCTTCTAATGAGTGCAGATATGGCCACCAAATGATAGAAAATGTTCCAATCACCACCACACCCAACTTCATTACCTCGAGAAGAGGGTAGCGGCGCCTTAAGCATCTTCCCAAGAGGTGGCTGAAAAATGCAGGAGCAAAATATGCACTCATCTGCAAAAAACACATGGCATGGCAGAGAGAGAGAGAGAGTGCTTAACCACTGCTAGAGACAAGAAAATCACATATCATACTGTCAATTAGACAACACGTTTATTGCCTCACATCTGTTTTTTGTTCATCACCAAAGTTGAATAGAAATTGGTCTAGAAGGAACAGGTCCCGCAGATTGCAGTTGTGGTAATATTGTATCATACCGTTGCAGGTGATAAATAATACGTTGCAGCATGTGATATTAGTTTTAGTTAAAAGTTTAACTCCTTTATTTTTCTGGTATATTAGATACAGTTAATAATTATTGATTACTTGTAGCTGAAGTCTTACAAATTCTATATTTTTAATAGAAAAATAAAACTAGTTCTTTCCTAATGTATGTTAATAACGTATGTAATTGAAGAATATATTTCCAAATAAATTTTCTAAATGAAATCAACATATTTTTACGAGAAAATCAATACTGGGAAAAATATTGGATGCAATATCAGCCACTATATGATATATAGGCGATATGAGCCAGATAATTGCTTCCACGGCCAGCACAATCAAAACAGATAAACAGGCCACCCCTGGTCTGATATTTGTCTCCATAGCCAACACAATTTCTACCAGATAGACCAGTCACCCCAACCAACTCAGTTTCAAGTTAATTTGTTAGTCTTCTTTATTTAACATAATTAGGGTTTAGAAATCCATATTTTCAGATGCTGCAACAAAAACATGATGGTCACCCGGCAGCTACTGAAGATGCTTAAAGAAAGCTTAATGGATGAGCTCATTGCATATCTATTGTTAGAGATCAGAACAAACAAAAAGGTATGATGAAATATAAAGCAACTCCAGAACACATGCCTCAATGTAACCAATCGTAGATTAAACCACAAACTGATGAGATAGTTTAAGATATGTACTCCTGATTGAAAACATATTTTTATTTGATAAAAATGAGGGAAACAGACAAACAACCAAGGATTTTTCTGGACCCAAAAACCCCCCCCCCATGGAATTTTCCACTTAACTCCCCCTCTGCTATCCCTTCCTCTTATTCAAAGTCCCAGCATCCAAAAAATCCATTAACTGACCCATAATATAATGCATTGACTAAACAAAAACAAACTCCTGACTTCTCCATCATAGCTCAGCACAACCAAACACTACACTAGCCTAGATAATTCTACCTTATATGGAATTATTTACTTTAGTTCCAAGCCTAACATCAATAACTCTATCATAACACACCAAATAATGAAAACCTATAGGCCTATTTATAAACATATGACCAGAAAAATAAAATTAAATCAACTAAAAGACGAGCCGAAGTCTAAACATATTAGACAAAATATCAAAAGACAAATCCCAATGGATATAGCTGACTTAGAAGATAACAGCAAATCATGCAATGCTAAACATGATTAATAAACTAGATAGTAATCCTAGAATCTAGAAAGCCCAAACAGCTATCCATTCTCCCAAACTTGGGCCCACGAAAAGAAGCATATCTGTTTAGCTTGGGCCTCCTTAGTTCTTTCCAATAGTTTGGTAATAATTAAGACTAAAGCAACAAACGTTATGATGAGGTGACATGTAGAATGCATCCTTCTTCCTTCCAACATAGCTTCTCATGGTTTTCCTTGGTTGCAAGCCCAATCCACGAATCATATTATTAGAGGCATAACAAAGGCAACTAAATGAAAAGGAGTTTGATAGGTAATACCCAAGCAATCATGGTTGCAGTGTCACAGCGTGAAGAGAATATTTTCTATCGCAGTTGTTATAATGTTTTTGCAAATATCATTACATATCAGTAAATGTCGGGATATATTGACTCAAATGTATTGTACCAGCCGATATGAATGTGATTTCATTTCTACATCATGTATTGGACATTTCTGTATCGACAATCCAAAACTCCAATATACACCGAGAATATATTGGTGTATTGGCAGATATTTTATTCCATGGGGATACCAAAGGGAAGTAAAGGAGACTATGGAGGATGTTAGTTACCTTAACAAAAGTTGCACTCCACTATCGTACAAGAGGTGTGGAACCAGCATGTTCATGGGAGCATGGGATAGTGTGGAAACATTTTTCACAAGGTGCTAGAGATTAAAAAGAAATGGGAGGAGTACGTGATAAAGCTAAAACAACATCCTTTTGATGAGAGGATTATACAAGGCGAATGGCAAGCTAAGATTCTCTGGGAACACAAATCTCAAAAAGAGGAAATGTTCTTACAGCAGCAAGCACATATTACTTATGTGTTATTAGGTGATCAAAATAACAAGTTCTTTTATGCTAGTTTGCAAGGTAAGAGAGCTAGAGATTGAATTAACTACCTGATGGATACCTGCAACAACGGTATTACTGAAGCACATGAGGTTCAGGAAGAAATTGTTAATTTCTATAAAGGCCTGCTTGGAACCTCAGCAACTCAGTTGAATCATGTAAACTGGGAGGTATGCAGGTTCAGTCCTACTTTGTCTATCAAACATAGGCCTTTCCTACTTAGACCCCCACATTTCAGGAGGTTAGCACCGTTGTTTTCTCTATAGGAAACTTAAAGGCCCCTAGTCCAGACAGGTATAACCCATATTTTTTCAAGAGAACTTGGCCCATCATTGGTGCAGACCTGGTTGAAGCGGTACAAGATTTAACGGTTCAATGGCAAACTCTTGAAATAGATAAACAATATTGTTGTAATGCTAATGCCTAAGGTCCCGAATGCTTACAGAGTTGCAGAGTTACAGAGTACAGGCCTATAGTATGTTGTAACATTTTCTACAAGCTGCTTTCTAAGACCATGACTAACACAACTCAAAGCATCTTGTCTTACACTCATTGGGTAGAACCAAGTCGCTTTTGTGCAAATAAGATCACTGGGTAACAACATGTGGATAGCCACGGAATTGGGCGGAAGCAGATTAGCCCTATATTTATGCTCAAAGTCGACATAACAAAAGCCTATGACTCACTAGAGTGGCCATTCTTGAAGCAGGTATAATTGGCCTATGGATTTACTGTGCATAGAGATGATTATGCAATGTATAACAAGTATCAGGGTCTCTTTCAATGTTAATGGATCCTTCAAAACACCTTTCTCCACAAAGTGAGGACTGCAACATGGCAATCCACTCTCACCCTTTTTTTTCCTCGCAATAGAAGTTACTCAAATGGATGGGCATATGTCAAACATTTGTGACTTGGGACCAAGCATTAGAATGGATGATTCGCCAACAACAGAAATGGATGGGCAAAACTGTGGTTTTGAGGATGGTTTATAGTGCCTTAGTGTGTGGAATCTGACAGGCTAGGAACGAAGCAGTGTTCTCTGCCAAAGTTCCAATGGTGGTAAACATTGTACAGGACATAGTACTACACATTTTCATTAGACTTAGCACTAATAGTAGGGAGGATAGGTATTAGAAGTTTTTGGCTGAGCTTGATAGGTGGCCATAGGGCTGCTGCTAGCACAATTTTTACTTACCAAAACAGACCTACACTCCATAGGACCAAAGACCTCCTCTAAGCTTTTCTACTTCACCAGTGTAAGGAAAGACATGGCTTCCTTCATGCAATCTTAAAAAGAGTTAAATAATTGCAATATAGATAAAAGTTAAAACCAAGATGGTTGGCGTGCCAAGCACTGGTTATCAAATTAACAGCACACTGTCATGCCCCGACTTCTCCCTAAGCCAATTGTGTACGGCACTTAGCCTTTTTCCCACTTCTTTGAAGACTAAGTCAGCCTTTCACTTCAAGTGAACCCCTCTTGAGCAAGAAAACCTTAGCACAAAGCCTTAAACACTCACAAAGGAACACACAAGAAAGTTTGAGAGAATGAGAACTTCATTGAGAACTTAGAATGTTTCCAACTTGTAGAAGGTGGAAATGAGACCCCTCATCCTTATTTATAGTTGACGCCTCATCTTCCTCCTTCACCGAAAAATATTATAGAGTGGACTAGATAATTATCCCTCAAAAATGCTCTATTGGAACACACTAGACTAATCTACAGTGTTCCATACAAATGTGTACAAACTAGAACCATCAATAAAAGTGCAGAAACCTCCTACATCTTCTACATATATCTACACATATCTACCTTATTCTAGAATGTTCTAGAATATTCTGAAAATATAAGGGTACTCAAAGTGGGTTGAGATAACCTTCCCCACCTAAGCCATCATCGTTATCGATGATGCTTGAAGACAAGTACTGATCTATTGCATCCTTAAATTGCCATAAGTCTCCCTGACTTCTCCCATCTATCCTGCCCCTTCTATCAATCCAAGTACTCCTTGTAGTTGGGGATGCCACACCTCTTGACTATATCAGGATCTTCTCAACCTCACGATCAAAGGAAGTCACATTCATAGAAGGAGCGCACTTGGACTCCTTTCTTAAAGGGTCTTTCTTGTCTTTATGATAAGGCTTCGGTAAACTCACATACAAGATTGGCTGCAACTTGAACTTGGATGGCAACTCCAACTGATAGAACACCTTTCCCACTTTCTTTATTATAGGATAGGGCCCTTCATATCTCCTTACCAAGCATTTGCGGATTTGGCGGTAAGCCTTGAACACCTATGGTGACATCTTTATCATCACCGGGTCTCTTTCCTTACACTTCAAAGGCCTTCGAATTTTTCATCTTCCTTGCAGCCTTCTCCAAATGTACCTTAACTAGGTCAAGTTGCCCTTCTATCCATGTGCGAAATAGTGTGTTGCAAGACTACTTCCCTCGTAGCACTTAGACACCGAGTGTGGAGTGAAGGGTTAGTGCCCCATGACCAACTTAAATGGACTATATCCAATGGACTCACTCCTTTGAAGGTAGTAAGAGAATTGAGTCACATTCATCAATTTGGCTCAATCATTTTGATTGGCACTCATAAAGTGCCACCAAAGCATTCACCCTCTCAATTTGTACATCCGTCTATGGGTGAAAGTTTGTAGAGAAGCGAAACTCAGACCACGTCATCTTGAAAAGCTCCCTCCAAAACTTAGCAATGAAGCAGGGATCCCTGTATAATGGACTTAAGCAACCCCCAATACTTCACCAAATTCATAATAATAAAAAATAAAAATAAAAAAAACTATAAATCTGCAGTAAAATCCCTTGGAGTAGAGATGAACTTCTCATACATGCTTAGCCTATCGACTACCACCATTATTGATCCATATCCTTTCGACGTTGGGATTGCCATGATGAAGTCCATAGAATCACTTTCCTAAGGTCTTTTAGGAATGGATAATGGCTCTAACAATCCTATGGAACACCTTTGCTGATTCTTGTCTCTTTAGCAAACAAGGCAAGCCCTCACATATCCTTCCACGTCATCCCGCATTTATGGCCAATAGTAAGCATCCTTAATAAGAGCAAGAGTACGCCTCATACCTACTGTCTAGCCCATTTAAAATTGTGGCACTCCTTTATTAAGTCCCTCCGCAAGTCCTCCCATCTAGGTATGCGTTCCCACGGTGTATAGTACCCCATCTTGTTCCCAGAATCTTCGAGTCTTTCCTTCCTTTACAATCTCCATCAAGCTCTTGGCGAAAGTGTCGAGCAACATCCCTTCCTTGACTCGTTATAGAATGTCTTCCATAGGACCATTCATGCTAACAAGCATTGCCTTATGGCTTAGTGCATCGGCCACCACATTGGCACTTCCAGGCTTATACTCCATCTTATAATCAAATTCTGCTAGGAAGTCTTATCAACAAGCTTGCTTGGGACTCAAATTCTTTTGGTTTTGGAAGTAGATTGTTACCACGTTATCTGTCTTGATCACGAGTCTACTTCCAAGAAGGTAGTGCCTCCATACTCACAAGCAATGGATGATGGCGGTCATCTCCTTGTAGTACATTGGATACTGCCTCTCTGTATTAGTCAGCCTACGACTATCAAAATCAATTGGATACCTCCCCTACATAAGAACTCCTCCGATAGCAAAGTTGGAGACATCTGTATGTATCTCAAAGTCCTTAAAGTAGTTGGGTAAGTGCAAAAATGGCTATTCCATCATGACCTTTTTCAAATCTTTAAAGGCACTTACACACTCCTCATCCCAACTCCATGGGAATCTTCAATAGTAGTTCACAAGGCTAAGGAAACTTCGAAGCTCAAACACATTCTTCAGGGCTTCCCATTCTTAAATAACACTAACCTTGGCTGAATCCATCCCAACTTTTCCATTCTTCATATAGTAGCCTACAACTTTACCTTAGTGAGAGCAAAGGAACACTTCTTCTCCTTTATATAAAGCTCCTTTTCCCTTAGGAGGTGGAAGACCTTCCTCAAGTGCTCAACATGGTCTTCCACTGTAAACCACTATATCAACTAGATAGACCACCACAAACTTGTCCATGTAGAGATAGATTATCATATTCATTAACGTACAAAATATCATGGGGGCATTAGTAGGAACCTTACCTTGTTACACATGCAGTATTAGGCTCACCTACTTCAGCAATCCTCCCTCACCAATATCCGATCAAAGATCCATCTTGGTGAAGTATCTTATTTTACCGAGCTAATCAGATAAGTCATATATCAAAGGTAGCAGATCTTCACTGTGATCTCGTTAAGTGCCTGGTAGTCAATACACATCCGAAGAAAGCTATCTTGCATCTTCCGGAATAACACAAGAGCACCATATGGAGCCTTCGATGGGCAAATGAACCCTACATCAAGTAAATCCTTCAACTATTTCCTCAATTCCTCCAAATTTGGTGGGCTCATTCAGTAGGGACTTCTTGCAGACAACTTTGCTCCTGGCTCTAACTCAATAACATGATCCATCGCCCTTCTAGGTGGAAGCCTCTTCGACAACTCTGCTGGCATCATGTCCTTAAACTTGTGGAAAACCTGTAGGATCTCCTTAGGCACCTCCATGGGTTGTGGGGACTCCTCAACATCAAAAGCAAGTAGCATACTTCACCCTTTTTAAAGCCCTTACAAAATTTCATAGCCGAGAGAAAGCGAGACTCTACCTTGGCTCGTGCTACGGGCACCACATGACTCTACTTTCCTTTTGTGATATGCATAGTGCTATGCCTCTGGAATGTGAGTGGAGCTGCCACATCTATAAACGCCATTCCTAACACCATATCATAATCATCCATTTCGGTCACCGTAAAGTTCACCCTTCCTTTCCATGAGCCAAGGGTGATGGGAACTCCATAAGCTATCCCAAGAATGAGCTTAGTGTTAGAGTTCACTACCTTCATCCGTTCTGCCTCCTTGGTGACCTTAAGACCCGTCCTTTGAGCTTCCTTAGGGCTAAGGAAGTTATGCAATGCACCAATGTCCACTAAGGCTTTGCTTGTGACACCTTTCACTCGTACCTCAGCATACATCAACCCCTTAGCTTGCTCTTTGGAGTTGATGGAGTTAGGTAGAGTTAAAGATCCCATGTGAGTCTCACTTTGATCAACCTTCTCTACTTGGGTGGAAGTCATAGCAATCAAAAGTTTCTTTTGAGGGCAATATCACAAGAAATGGTTACCACCAGACATAAAACATTTACGCTTCTATATAGAGAAATCCTTACCTCTATGCTCCTTCTCTTTGTCCTTTCCCTTAAAGTCATGGTACTTGGGACCGGTCTTCTGGGGCTTAACTCCCTCACCTTTGTTCACACTATCCATCCATCCCTCGTCCTTTTGCTCAAACTTGTATTCAATCAAGGACTCGGCCTCCCGATAGGCTACGGAGAGACCTTAAACATTCCTCCTAATTAACTCTTGTTCTGCCTATGATTGCAACCGATCCATAAAATACAACCACTTTTCTTTCACAGGCTTGTCGGAGATCTCAAGCATCAACGACCTATACACCTTGATAGATTCCTTGATGGTCCTAGTGTGCTTGAGATTTCACAATCTTCTCATGTCATATAGCTCAATATCAACCTCGTAGAAGTGCCTCTTGAGATCTGCCTTGAACTCCTAAGTGTTTATTACACAAGCACCCCTCTCAATATTTCGGCAACGAGCACGCCACCACAACATAGCATCTTCCTCAAGATAAAGGGTAGCTTAAATAATTTTCATGCTATCATCAAGTAAATGAATAGCAGAGAAGTATCTCTCAATACCATAAATGAAGTTGTTGATCTCTTTAGCATTCTTCGAGCCCTTGTACTTGTGAGGCTAGAGTGTATCCAACATAGGAATGGAAACCCTTGAGCTTCCAACACCAACTGAGATTTCCTCCTTGCATCAAGCATAATCTGCCTCAACACTTGTAAGTCGCTTCTCTAGCTCAATGTTCTCAGCCACAAGTTGATTGATCCAATCCAACATCTCATCCATGAGCCTCTTATTGAACTCCACTATTTCTTCCTAGAGTTTGGTGGCAAGAGCATTCACCAAACCATGCACCTCATCTTGGTTGGGTAAGGCCTCCACATCCTTTTCCAACCTATCCACCCTTCCCTCTAAAGTGGAAATATCCTCTTGGCACGCTTAGATGGACCTATCCATCCTTTCCATGACATCGTCTAAGCTCGTAGCATGAACCTTAGAGGTGCCCTTGCCTTTCCTCCTCTTCTCAACATTGACAGCTTGGGTGACTTGTGAGTTGACGGGATTTTGTGCCATAGCAACTCCTCTTGGTTACTCCCACCTGTCATGCCCTAACTTCTTCCTAATCCAACAACATGCGGTACTCAACTTTTTCCCTCTTGAGCAGAAACCTTACTTAGCACAAAGCTTTAAACACAAGGAACACTTAAGAGAGTTTGAGAGAATGAGAGCTTCAATGAGAACTTAGAATGCTTCCAACTTGCAAATGTTGGAAATGAGACCCCTCATCGCCTATTTATAGTTAAGGTCTCATATTCCTTCCTCACTGAGGAACATTCTAAAGTGGGTCAAATTATTATCCCTCTAGAATGCTCCATTGGAACACACTAAGCTAATCTAGAGTGTTCCATACAAATGTGTAAAAAAGAGAAGGGTTCTAGACACATCCCCTCTAGAACCATCAATACAAGCATAGAAGCCTCCTACATCTTCAACATGTATCTACACATATTTACCTTATTCTAGAATGTTCTAGAATATTCCGAAAAAATAAGGGTGCTCAGAGGAGACCATGACAACATGTTATAGGCTATGTGAGCATTTTAATGATTTCAAGTTGGTTATCTTCGCGATATTACTATAATAGCAGTGGGGAATGGTGGTAAATTTACCCAATATGTATCTGATTGATGAGGCCGAGTCAATAGCCCTCAAAGCATATAACTGTTCAAATTTAGCAAACTATGCATTTCATTCACCTATTTCCACAGCTAAGTTCACCACATGCAAGCATTAATGAGAGAAAAAAAAATACAAAGATTTAAGTAAGAAGCACCTGCTTGTGGTTAAGAGCACAGCTGAACAAAGCACAAGCAAGCAACTCTCTGTCAGCAAGAACACCAGCAATGGCTCCCACTGTGAGGCCCAAGCTAATGCAGTTAAACTGAATATTTGCAGACAAATATAAGTAAAAAGCCACTGCCATTTAAATAGAAGAAATATAAATTGTGTGTCTTACTTGGAAATGGCCATGGTCAATTATGATAAGACAAGGATTAAGCAAAACCATTGCAATAAGCCAAGCTATGTCACTCCGGCTATTGTTGGGACGAATCATATTATACAGAGTAATAAAGAAAAATACTGCTGAAAAGAACACCAACAAGTCTGACGACAATACTGTCCATCGCATCAATAATTTTCTGCATGAAATTGAGGAACTGTCAGTTTAGAAGAAGGGGGCACTTAGCAAGGTATGGATGCCCATGTGCCACCCCTGATGACAGTTGTAATCATTTGGTATCATGAAACTATTGAAGGAAGAAGACTCACCCAATATAGGACTCATGTCCCCGAGAAGCATAAAGGGCAATCGACTCAGGAAGAAATGACTTCAAAAAGAGGCCATGCACGTAGCTCTGATAGGCAGTGAGGGGAGGGTAGTCAAGGCCCCAGTAACTCAGATCATTCAGTGTGCTATTCTGATACCAGTCCTTAATAGGAAGATTTACTGTGATCTCCATCCAATGTCTCTGTGCTTCAAAATCTCCATATTTGGGAGGATCTCCAGCACCAGAATAAGGATGGAGCGAGACAGCCACCCTCACCAACAGTGTGAACAAAGATATGCATAAGAATGAAGCTCCGATTCCCCTGTTTACCACCCACCACCACATATTTTCATCATTCTTGTCAAATACCGTTGCATCCTTAATTTTTTTGACCTCCATTTTTTTCAATCAAATCACCACTTTTGTCGTGTTTGCATAATTTGAAAAAAATAAACACTACCCGGCCACACTGTACAGAAAAGACATTTTCAACAGTCACCATTAGACATCAACCTGGGGAAAAACAACATGTTTTGCTAAAGATCATGCATAGCATTGCTTACTAAATAGTTAGAGCAAGGTACTCCTTAGGACCTAACAATGTAAAAGAGAAAACTACCCAAAATATGTCAAAAGGTAGAAGACAATTACACACTCGACACAGCATGGAACACTGTATATAGATTTTGATTAGCAAATGCCAGTGCATGCAGTCAAATCAAAGGAAGTGGTCAGTTCTCCTGTGTATCTGTCATTAATTTCCCACTAAATAACCTTTTGGAAGAAAATAGTGTCCGTTTAGCCCTACTATTCTAATACTAGAAAAAGCGCAGCCAAAAAATTCCCATAACAAAAGTTGCTAAAGTGTTTAGCGGATATTTCAAAAAGATCTATACTTCAATATATTGTTTGATAATATTTATATTAAAAAGTTGTTTACTTGAAAACAATTAAAATAAAAATATTTTATATCAAATGTTATAAAGAAAATTCTAAAATAAACAATGAATAAAGACATAGCTCAAAGTTCTCTTTTAAAATAGCAACATTAAAATCTACTCATCACCAATGATATAACATTCGATAGCGAATATGACATTAGAAACAAATGACTCCTCGCCTTAATTCCATATGTCAGTCCAACTCAGTTCAATTCACATTAGCATAATGTTGATAATAATAAAAATTATATAAAATTAATGATAAAAATTATAATAATGATAACAATAGGAGTTCCGTTAAATATTATTAAAGGAACAAACACTCATGCTTATTTTCCATTAAGAAACAAATGCTTTTTAGTTTACTGTAAAAGCATGAACATTATTGTATTTTAAAATTTACAGAATTTTTTGCCTGAATATGCTGGAATATATTTTCAGAAATTATTTTCTTTTGTATTTATACACTATAAATTACATTACGTAGATTTTGGCTTATAAAAGTAATAGTACAACCTAAACATATCGACCACTAAATTTAACACTTAAGTTGCTTAATTGAATCATATAAACCCATCTTTTACATGCTAAAATAGAAAACAATCAATTAAATAAAACTCAATGCGGCCAATCTAAGAGGAATCACAAATTTCCAACATATTTGAGACTAATGGTGTTTATTAGAAGGTTACTCATATTCTCATGTAAAAATTCCTTGCCTTTTGTTCTCCTTAGTTTGTCTTCCTCCTCTTGTCCTATGTTTACACAGCCAGCTTTCTATTATAGTTGTTAAACTCCTGATTTCTATGATCCAAAAATCACTAAACATTCTACAATCCTAAGTAGAATATTAAAATTAGATAATCATGGTAGCATCTTACAATCATAGGTAGAATTGTAAAATTCTTCAAATTGACTATAATTTTTTATCTATTTAACTTAAAATTTTATTTTTCCCCTTATGTCTACTATATTTTTTCCTTAATTCCAAACCTCAACCCTATTATTTTGTACATATTATATATTGAAGACCAACTAATGCGAAAGAAGCCACGAACAGATAGTAACGAAGTCGGATATTGAAAAGAAAAATACTTTCTAAAAGTCTAAACTCTATTTGTAGAATAAAACAAATATATTAAATTTGTGATATTATTTGTTTCCTCATTTCTATTTAATTTATAATTATATTTTTTTGTTATGATGTTGTTAGCTTTGTTTGTATGCATAATACATATAAGAACAATTTTTTGTATGCATGTAATCAATAATTTGTATCGCTCATTACTTGCTATAACTTAATTAGTGACTAATGGCTTAATAACTTTAATTATGGGATTTTGTAGCATATAAATATATTAGGGACACATTTTTATTGTATTGATAGAATCTTACAATCCTACGATTCGATTCTACAATTTAATTCAGTTGATCCTAATGACTTTAGGTAGAATTCAATTCTAACAAACTTTTCACAGAGGAAGATCCCCTTGCTAATATAGAATTTGTTAATGATGAAACACAACAAATTGCTGCGCTCGGCATGTAAAGCAAACATCTGAGTCTCCGTCGTTACTATCCTTTATAATTTTCTGAAGAATAATCAATGGATGAACAAGAACCGGAAGACAAAGTATCAAGGTAGAAGAGTGTTTTAAATAGAGAAAGCAAGACCCAAAATTAATCAAACCTACCAAATCAAGTCATTTTAAGACGGTATAACATTTACCATAATCAAACCTACCAAATGGAATATTAATCTACATAAAAACTTTCAGTATCTTCTTAATTGTCACTGCAAATAGAAGTTAGCGTTTACAAAATTAACCACAAGAAGAATAAACTAGGGTATGCAAACAATTTGCCAAAAATGGGTACTTACCAGTTCGCATCAATTAAATCACAATTTCAGTTCCAAATCAATTTGCCATTGGAGTTCTTCGTTGCCTTACCTTGAACCTTTTCAAATAACAGCAATAGAAGAACACTTTTGTCTTCAAAACTGGGCTCAAGCCGCAACAATACTTTATTAAAAGAATATATATAGACCGACCCAGAGAGGAAGAAGGTAAACACAAAAGCAAAGCTAGGATCGGAGAGTTGCCTTTGCATATGCTGGGAATCAGAAGTCTGGCTTCTTCGTCTTCAAGCTGCAACTACAACAGGTTCCATCATCTTGTTCCCGAGAGTGACTCAGCAGCGATGGTCAACCTTATTAAAGAACCTCAATCAAGCATCCCCTTAGCCAATGGATTTTATCATATAATTAAAGAGAATAGGAGTTTAATTGCACAATTTGGTGACTACTGTAATTTCTCATGTTGGACACGATCCTAATTGAGCAGCACACAAATTTTGCTTCCCATGGAGTTTCATCGCTAATTTAGGATGCTGAATAGTAATATAAATAACTAATTAAATAAATAAATATATATATGTGTGTGTGTATGTATGTATATTAATCTACAATTTTATAGAAATATAATTTATTATATATATGAGAGGAATTAATATATTCCTGCATATTTTGATGTTTAAGGTGATATTTTTTTTAAAGTATCATGCGTTTAACAAAACATATAAACGTTTATACATAATTTTAAAATGTTTGTTCCTTAAAGAAAATATTTGCATATGTTTATTCATTTATTAATATTTTACTCATAACAATAGTAATAATATTGAGTAAAAAAATATTAACTTTATTAATTATAACTATAATAGTAAAATAATAATAACATGTTAATTTTTTATTTCAGATCAAATTATATCCGGTCAGATCCAATACAATAAAAAAAATAAGCTCATTATTTTATACATAAAAAATATAACTACACATATTTGTTTGTTTATTAACATTTACTCATAACAAAAGTAATAATATTAAGTAAAAAAATATTAACTACAATAATTATAACTATAATAGTAAAATAATAATAACATATTAAAAATGTATGTTAAATTATATCCAATCAGATCCAATATAGCAAAATGAACAAGGTCATTGTCTCATACATAAAAAATAATAAAATTAAAAAATAATTGATTTCTCCATACTACTAGAACTCCTCCCTACAATTGGCATAAATTAGTAGAACTATCGATTACACACCTATCAAATCATTTATCATCAATTAATTAGATGCTTCTTGATGAGATCGATTCCAATGAATCTAGTAAGATAAGGTTCCAGTATGAAATACTCTATGTAACTATGATATTGAACTTTGTATTTCACGAGGGGCTAGACTACATGGAGGGAGGTAATTTATATTAAAAATGGGAATTCAAAAACTAAATTCATTATCCAAAAAATTAAATATGAAAATATTTGATTCCATTGAGAATGGATATCTAATCCAGCTTTTGATCAAATTATCCAAAACCGGTATAATATCAAAATTTTAATGTATTGTATTGTATTTTGAGCATATTATAACGTATTTTAGTAATATTATTCTATATTTAGATATATGAGAATATGTTGTAATATAAAAATACATATTGAAGCATATTTTACTATATTTTCAATACATTATGCTATATTATATAGTATATTATCTTGTATTATAATATATATTTTTTCAAATATATACATTTAATTATGAATATAAGTATAATTGATTATTTTGTATTTGTCCAATCCCATTTTTTCTCAATAAGATAAGCGGAACAGATATCTAATCCAATGAATACAAATATTTGGTTTTAAACATGCTTAACAACCATTATAGAAAATAAAGTTCACACGAGATCAGTAATAGAGCACACAAATATGCAAATATGATTCTTCTCAAATGATGTCTTTGAGGGTTGTAGCCTTTAGGTGTATATAAATTTTAAACAATCAAAATGTTAAGAGTTCACAAATCTTAGCCCAATCCTAGCCATCAAGGATGCACGAGAATTCCTTACATTTTGTTTTTATTGAGCCTTTGGCTAAGTTTTACACTTATTGTTTACTCTTGAACTAGTACTATCTTTTAGGTTATTTTTACAAAGTTTTATTGGTTTTGGTTATTGTAGATTTACATCGAGTTATTTGTGTATTACTGAGTCAATAATTGATCCTCGGAATTAAGAAGTTAGTTGTGCATGCACATGGGTACATGCATTATATAATGCATCCCGCGTCATTGCAGATTAATGACACAACTCCAATTCTCCATCTTATTTAATTTATATTGTTAGCATTAAAACTAACAAGTCTGATCTTGATCTTTTGACTCTTTGAATCCTTCCTATTCCTTTATCCACTCAATCAAACTTAAATATGGTCAACAAAATAGCATCAGCAACACAACAAACTACCATCAACACCAACTCCATTGATTATACATCAAACCCACTCTATTTGCATGCCTCAAATAATCTAGAGGTCATTCTCATCTCCAAAACATTCAATAAGATGGGTTATCAAGTTTGGAAGAGAGTAGTGATCATAGCTTTAGCCAAAAAAAAAAGAAAAAAAAAACACTTGATATGATCAACAACACTCTTCCATAGCCTAATTGCACTTTGGCAACATCCAATCAATGATCTAGGTGCATTTTTGTGGTCACTAGTTGGATCTTGAATTCTCTGATAAAATAGATTGGAAAAAGTGTCATTTACACAACCTTAGAATATGAAATTTGGAAAGAGATATAAGAAAGGTATAGAACTTACGTTGGGTGCAACTTTATCAACTTCAAAGAGAGATCTCAATGATAGTATGGCCACTCTCTTCACTAATATAAAAAATTTGTGGGATGAATTGACCCTCATCACTAATTCCCTAGCTTTAGTGCCACCAAATATCTTATGAAGCATTTCGAAGATGAAAAATTAGTTCAATCCATGATGGGTCTCAATGATTGGTACTCCAACATCAAAGGAAGTTCTTTAGGATGAGTCCTTAACCTACTATTGGGATGTCTTACTCCATGCTAATCAATAAGGACAAGAAGCAAGAGGTTGGTTCAAACCATTCAATTCCTTCCAACCCTGGCAATAAAATTATAATCGTGGTCATGCTTGTGGTCCTAGTATCGTGTTATTGAAACATTGTGAATCATAAATTATGTAACACGGTCCTCATGGTGTGAATTGTTATTTTTATTTCACCATATGCTTTATTATTATTTATTAATCATTTAAATATAAGTATTTAATAAACCAACGTTTTATATTATATTAGAAGCATTTAAATTAGCTATTATATGTTAAATTATCCTAATAGCCCAAAATTTGCCTTGGAATAAAGTATAAAAAATACATCTTATTTAGTGTAGATGTGAAAATAATAAATAGTAATACTTTATTATATTTTAATAGTAACTTGGTCCAAGATATTTATAGTAAATAAATAAGAAAAAAATTATATTTTTTAATAGATTTAGAAATTCTCAATAAATCATCAATAATCAGTGATATTTCCCAATATATTAGTGATATTTTCTAATATATAGATGATTTATCAACGTTGAATGTGTGACATTTTAAAACCTTAGCATATCAGCTATTTCATGTCATGGTTGACCTAGAATCTACCAAATAGTGGTTGTTATGATATAGCAACACCGCTATTTAATTATGTGCTCCAACTTAGCAGCTTTTGGCAATTTGGGAGGTTCCAAGAGATACATAAATAAGGTGACGTTCAACTATTGCAAAAAGGTTAGTCATACCAAGGAGAAATGCTATAAACTAATTAGCTTTCCACTAGATTTTAATTTTAAATATGACAAGAAATTTTTAGGTGCAATTCACAACAATAGCATTAGACAAGAACAAGTACAAAATGATGATAGTATGGGGCGGAGTGGTAAGAAAATGTTCTCATTACTAAATCACTGCAAGGCTTCCACCAAGAACACACTCCTACAAAGCAGCTCTCAAGACCCTCTAGCACCAAATCACCTGAATATAACTGTCATGGACCATTGGAAGAAGAATTTATAGTCCTTGGGGAGCTAATTAAAAAAATACCTTTTAAATACAATCTTTTTAGCAAGATCAAGTCTTCCTTGCAATTCATTTCATATGGCTGATTTGATTTCAAAAATAGCATTTAGCAAGTTTCATTATTTTAGTAGATTGCATTCTATTTATTTAGATGTCATACTTTGGCCTTTTAGATTAGGTCATATTCCATAGTACAACTCAAATAGTTTTTCCCTCTTTTAATTCTATTTATGATGTTAAAGATTAGATTGATGTGTTCAAAGCATAAAAACAAAGACTTCCTTTCTCTTCCAGCTCAACATATTCTTAAGATCCATTTTATCTTACTCACACTGATATATAGGGACCATGTAATATAGTGACTAATGATGGATTTAAATATTTTTTTAACCATTGTGGATGACTTCTATAGAGCCTTAGACATTTCTCCTAAGTGCTAAATCTAATGTTTTTGTTGTTTTGAAATCCTTTATCATACTCATTCAAACTCAATTAACACAAAACAATCAAAGCCATTCATTTTGGTAATGCTTATTAACTTGGGTCAAACCATGAAACCCACCAAATTTTTTATAAAGAAACGAATTATCCACCAAAATAGGTGTCCATATACTCCCTCAAAAAATGGTATCGTAAAGAGAAAACATAGGCATCTCCTGCAAATAGCTTGGCCCTTATGTTTTGATATAATCTTCCTTAATACATATTAGGATGAAAGTATAATCACAACTATATATCATTAATGGGCTTCCATCCCCACTACTCCAAGATCACAACCCATACAAAATTCTTTTCAATGTTGAGCCCTCACATTCCAATCTAATATTCCTTAATACATATTGGGGTGAAATTATACTCACAACTATATATCATTAATAGGCTTCCATCCCCGCTACTCCAGGATCATAACCCCCCACAAAATTCTTTTCAATGTTGAGCCTAATCTAAATCACCTTGAGCCTTTTGGTTGTTTATGTTATATAACCAACATCAAGCCCCTCGTAAGGAAAATTCATAACCATATCTCATCCTTATTTTTGTTGGGACATACTCATGACAAGAAAGCTTATAAAGTCTTGAATTTAGCCACAAATCAAATCTACATAAGTATGTATCATATTTTTTTGTGAAACATTCTTTTCCTTTTCATATCATTCAACTCTTCCTCCACTAACCAAATACTACTCCCTCACACGACAACCGTGAAACTCTTTCCAATTCATCCATCTTTGATTCTTTTACCACCACATTCTCCAGCAAATGGTGAACCTACATCATCTTCATCATTAACACACCAACCTTCACTACCATTGCCAATCTTGAGATGTTCTCACAAAAGTTCTTATATCCTACTATACCTACGAGACTATCCACCATACACCTTCTTATCTTATCCTCATACCATGAAAAATACATATACCAACCGCCTCATCACTTCCTCCTCATCATGCCTTCACATGGTTGCATCCCTTACCCATTATATACGTGAACCATGCTCATATGATGAGGTTGCATAAAATTGAAGTTGGGTCAAGGCCATAAAAGTTGAATTTAAGGCCTTGGATACAAATGGTACATGGGAAGCAATGAAGATACCAAAAGGCAAAAAGCCAATCAATTGTAGTGGTTATACAAAGTAAAATATTAGGCGAACAAGCAAGTTGGAAGGTTTAAGGTGGAGAGGAATTTGAAAAGACTTTTTCTCTTATATAGTCTCTGGCAATGGAGACAAAGAAGAATTGACATGTCCACCAATTTGACATGAAAATGACTTCTTGCATGAGGATCTACATGATGATATATAAATGAAACCACCACTCAGTTTAAATATCCTCTCTTCACTTATATGTAAGTTGAAGAATTCACTCTGCAATCTCAGAAAAATTTGAACATAGTAATATGAGAAGCTTTCCACATCCCTAGTTTCTTGAGGTTACATTTAATCTAAAAATGAGTATTCCTGGTTCACCAAGTAAACTAGTGACAATATTAGCATTATAGCAGTTTAGGTGGGCGATATGGTTGTAGGAAATCATGTGGATGAGATTTCTTCCATTAAAACTATTATGCATGACAAGTTCCACATCAAAGATCTTATAAACTTAAATTATTCTTTGGGAGTGGAATTTTTTAGGAGCAAAGAGGGATTGAGCATCGATCATCCTGAGGCTAATTAAGGTGGACTATATATAACCACCGACTATGACCACTAATGTGACCTATAACATAATTTTCAAATGTGGATTGAAACTGCCATCTATAACCACTAATGTGACCTATAGCGCATTTCCCATGTATCATTCCTTTTACTTGCCACTTGAGTCATTCATACTTTATTTCCAAGACCACATATTCCATCATATAGAACACAATCATAGATATCCTTAACAACCATCACATATGATTACCAATAAATAATTAACCACTTAAATTCGCATTAACAAACATGATATCAAAAGAATAGATAATGATGCATTTTATACAACTTACATAGTATAATAACTTATATAATACAACTATGAATAATCATAATTCATATGTGAAGAACTAAATAATACCACATCACAAGATAACCATATAGCTTGAACACACAAACTACATGCCTTATCAACAAATCTTAGCATGGTCTTAGCATAACTAAAATATGGGATAATACACATCAACACATAAGATTCTATTAATTAGGAGTTTAGGACATTAACATATCTTCCAAGCTATCCTAGCACAAGAAGAAGGAAAACCCTAGCTTAGGAATCCACTTAAATAACTCCCTAGGTGACCTTTGAAAATTGTAAGATTAAATTAGAGAAAACTAATCCAAACATAGAATAAAAGAAAATAAGTAAATTTTATAATAAAAAAAAACACTTATACAATTAGGTTTTACCAGTCTAAACATCAAACCAATCAATTTCAGAACATTGATCCAAATAATAAGTTAAAAACTCAATTTAAATAATTTTTAAATCAAAACTAATAACATAATCAAATATAGCTCAATTTAAAAAAATATTTTCAAAAATTAGGGTTTAAAAGTCTAAAATACAAACTAGGACAATTCAAATCAGTTAATCCAAATTTAAGGTATTAGAATATAACTAAAGTCATTTTAAATAATTATGTAAAATCATTTTTTTTTAAGAAATAAGTATTCAAACGACAAATTTCAAATTACATAATTTTATCTGAAAGTTGGGGTTTTAGACTCAAAAATACAATTTCACCAAATTTTATTAATTTAATGTAACTGAATGTCTAGAATTCGTCATTTACTACAATATCTTTTCAACTACATTTAATGTAGCAACCCATTTCTCAAAAGCTTAAGTGTTATAAATATCAATGTTGATCTATGATCTTAAACATTAAATTTTATTTTAATTGGGTTATTTTATTTAAACCTAGTTCCTCTTAAATGTTTGTTAAAGTTTTTATTCATTTTATAGTTTTATTAATAGTTTCAAATTTTTGTTGAAATTTATTTAATCATTTATCGTTGCGAACTATTCTAGATAAATTCATTTATAACTACAATTTTGTTAAGTTCATGTGATTCAATTTCCATTTAAAATATATTTTCATATATGTAGCATGATTTGGTTTTTAATATCTTAAATTCATTTCTAACTATATCCGTTTTGTGTCGTTATGACTTTAATTTTAGGTTATATTTTTTTAACAAAAATAAATGAACTTAAATTATAAAATTCCTTTAAAGTTGTAAAATTATTTTAATGATTTTTATCCATAGATAACAATTCTAATTTTTAATTAATTTATTTTTATATGGTTGTTAAGATCTTTGAAAATTTTCAAATTAAAAATATTTTCATAATTTATTTATATCTTTATTTTTGAACTTTACTTTTCTTCCTTTTTTCCATTTTAATTCACAAATTTAAATTATTTTTAGTTTTTGATATTTTATTAAAATAAATTTATTATTTTCTTGATTTTTATATGATAATTTGTATTAAATAAATTTTAAATAAAATAACCCATTTATTATATTTTAGATATTTTATTAAAAAAATCAAAACCTCATCTAACTAGCCACTCTTTTCTTTCTTCTCTCTCTCTCGCTCTCTCTCCCCCTCCCTCCCTCCCCTTTACTTCCCTCCATGCCCAACCTTCAATGCTTCCTTCCCTTTCTCCTTTGTCGGCTCACAACACCACCTCGTCACCACTCGACCACACCACCACTCCCTTCTTTCATCGACGCTATCCTCCAACGTAGCCAATAATGCATGAAGATAGTAGTGCCGCACCACTTTTTGACTGCCTCCAGCATCGTTCAACCATCGATGAGTGGTCGTTAACCACTGACGAAGCTCTAATAACCCTTATCCTCTCCAATTTTGTAGTAATTAGTTTGGTATAAATTACCCCAAATACAAATTTCTAATTTGATTAAATTTTTGTGAATTATCTTATGATAAGATAAATTGGTTGTTAAATTATGTATATATAATTTTTATGAATGATTTAGAGTGGTTAATTACAATGTATGTGGTAGATTTATGAAATTTAGATTTTTGATTTGATTATACCTAGATTATTCAGGTTTATCCAATTTAGGGATGTAAACGGGGCGGGTTCGGATCGGGTATACTATATCCATACCCGAACCCGATTAAAAAATCCATATCCATATCCGTACTCATGCCCGAACGGATATCCACTAATATATCAATATCCGTACCCGACAGATATCCGTTACCCGATGGATAACCCGTTTACCCAATACATTATAAATAACCAACAAATAATCCGTTATCCGACGGGTAAACCCGTTACCCGTTACCCGTTTAAATTTATTCTTTCACAATAAACTACCAAAAAAACAACCTATTATAATACCAAACAAATAATGATAAAGTCTTCAACCTGTCTTAATACCAAACAACCTGTCATAATACACAAGTAACACAACCTGCCATGGCAATCATGCTCCACTCTAACAATGATAAAGTCATAAAGTCTTCAACCTACAAGTTTGGTTACCAATAGCAAGTTTTTAACCAAACTACCAAACAAACAATAACAGTACAACTAGTCCAGCATAGCTGCAAGATTACAATTTTTGATAGTTTAAAAATTACAAAACAAATAAAACAACACCATAGTTGATAAATTTGTCCAAACATAAAATGAAGAACTTGTCAACTTGATCATCATGAGTTCAACGTACTTCAAGTCTTCAACAATAACATTCAAAGCAAAATGTTTCTTCCCACGAGGTCCTAAAATATCCATGATTATCATATATATGAATAACTAGTTTAGTATAATGAATAAATATTTCTAAGATTTAAAAATAAATTCTACAAAGAATATGTTTACCATGCTAAAAATCAATAATTAGCTTCTCCATCTCCAACCTACATATCTTATGCATTCATTTGCCATAAAAAAACATTAATATCTAAAATAATTAAATACGAACAAATATTTCTATCACTAATAATATTTACCTCATATTTGCTATGATCAGAATCAGATTCCTCATTGTGTAAGGTAGACCTACGATAATCCAAGCTCGTAGTAAATTCATTATCCAACAAAAGCAAAAGAAAATGAATTAGAATTAAATAAATATAACAATAGATATATCATAATTATTTAAACATCAAAAGTATAAAATAAATATTACCATCATCCCGTATAGTCACCCAAAGCCAATCTCTACAACACATTAATGCTTCTAAAGTCTTCGGATGTAAACGGTTGCGATGAGGACTTACAAATCTCCCACTTGTGCTAAAAGCTGACGTAGAAGCAACTGTAGAAACCGGAATAGCAAGTATGTCCCTAGCCATCCTTTGCAGAATAGGATACTTGGTATTTGTCTTCCACCATGATAAAACATCAAAGTCATCCATCTGTGGCATAACCGGTTCCACCAAAAAATAATCTAACTCTGTCTTCTGTGATGCACTAGACATGCCTTGAATCACCAACCATTGGTTATAATGGACCTTAAGAGAGACTCTAGAACCAAAGCTCACATTACTAACATTTGAACCACTACTTTGGCAACTAATAGTAGAAGTCGATGCACTTCTCTCCATATGCTTAAACTTCTCCTCATACTCATAAAACAATTCATAACACATTTTACGAATATTTTCTATCTCTTCACCACATGAGCTCCCATAAATGATAGAAAAATAACATTCTACCAATGCCATTTTATACCTTGGATCCAAAATAGTGGCCACAGCCATCATTCCATGAATCACACTCCAATATTTATCAAACTTTTCTAGCATTTTAGTTGCCATGCCAATAATCACTTCATCTCCATCAATAGACCATTCTATCAATGCCATTTTAACCTCACAAACCTTAGGAAAGTATAAATTGGCAGTAGGATATTGACTTCCAGAAAACATCAAAGTTATATCATAAAACAACGCTAATCTCTCACAAATTGAACGAGCCAAATCCCATTCAACAATAGTAGGACAACATTTAAAAGCAGAATCCAAACGTGCCAAATGAAGAAACACTTCTTCATACACCAAAGCAACATTAAGCATTAAAAATGTAGAATTCCATCTTGTCCTACAATCATGTACCAAAGCTCTACTATATGGAATTTCTTTTTGTCGACAAACCTCCATAAATTTTCCAACCTTTTCGGTGTGGCTTTCCAATACACCACACTATCACGTAGATTCTCAATGGCTTGCTGAATAATCTCCATACCATATCTAACAATCAAATTTATTATATAAGTAGCACAACGCATATGAAAATACTTCCCATGTGCCAAAAAATACGTCAATTCTATTTTATCTTTCAAATCTCTAACCAAAGCATCATTGGTCGTACAATTATCAATAGTCAATGTGGTAAGTTTCGTATCAACATTCCATTCCAACAAAGAATTCACCAAAACATCACATAAAACCTCAGATGTATGTGGACTTGGAACATAGATAAACCTTTAACAAAAGAATAACACAACAAATAAAGCAAGAACAAAATATAATGAAATAATATTAATAGATTAAAACTATATATGAATATGGATTAAGTATACCTGAGTATTCAACTTTGCAATGTCCAAAGGCTATCAATCCAATGAGCAGTAATGGCCATGAAACCCTTTTTTTGATTCTGAGATGTCCACATATCTGCTGTGATTGCAACTCGACTCTTGTTACTACTCAACAAAGACATTGTTTTGCTTTTTTCATAATCAAACATCTTAAATATATCACTTCGTAGAGTATTCCTTGAAATCATTTTAAAGGATGGTTGAAGTGCCGCTGAATATCTTCTAAAGCCTTCATGTTCTACCATACTAAGTGGATACTCATGCATAACAACCATGCTACACAACTCACGCCTTACAACTTCTTGATTAAATTCCACAAACATAAGCTTTCCTTTTCTATCCCCCTTCTGATCAAAGTTCAACTTGTTTTGGCCCACTCCTTGTATAGGCTTATAGCCTATACATTTCTTCATGTGTTCACGTAAATGGGAAGTTCCATTTTTCGGATCACCACTTAAACTTTTATTACTACTTTTACATATTGCTTTTTTCACGCCTTTAACCTCCGCTGCATTAAAATGCTCCCAAATAAGTGAAGTTTTTTTTTTCTTTTTCTCACTAAAGCAAGTTCAGGTACTCCTTCTACCTCCTCATTGGTTGATGGTTCACTAGGTATAGGGTTGCTAGCTATAGCGGAAGAGAGTGATGGTATACTTTGTGAATCGGTGTTGGGTTGGCTACTCGATGCCATCAAATGATTTGATTATCCCACAAACACTATAAAAACAAAATACATATCAACATAATCAGTATATATTTTAAAACTGATGATTATAAACAGAATTATAGGGAATAATTCATTATCTAATATATAGTTTGCTTCCCATCCAAAGCTTTATGATTTAGTATATACATATATAAAAAATAAAATACGTACTTCTAGAAAAGAAAATATATGTCTTCTATATTCAGGTTTGATTGGATCCGATCGAAATAGAATTTTTTTATCGGGTCCTAATCTTAGCTTTCATGGTCTTTGGCATGATTTATGGTCTTCTATATTCATTAAATACTTTTGTGTACCAAAGCAGGTGCCGCTTGCTTGGATTTATAGAAGTTAATCAGAAAAAAAGTAACTAAGCAACTAGGCAATTACCATAAGAGTTACAATGCACCGACAACAATAATTTCTAAGTACTTATGTTGACAATTTGACATTTAAACATGAGCTTAATTTAATCAAGTAATCAAATAAAATGAATAGGATTGGGCACGGATATAAAAACCACATAAAGAGGACCATTAACAAACACAGACCAGACCAAATCTTATCACAATAGAGGATTTGTTGCTGCCTCGCTGACCTGGTTTGCTTCTTAGTTATTATAAACCATCTTCAAAGATTCTTTGACAAAGAACAGTACCATTAACTACACCAATAATATTGACATGTAATCAAGCAAATCTGGTCAATCAGAGTATCCAACTGAAACTTCGTCTTATAAATGTAAAATACCATGTTAAACATGAGGCCGAGATTTCATTAACTTCTAAAACAGTCCAGGACTAGTTGTTTGACAAGGATACGACTCTTTTTTTTAAATAATAAGTTTTATAAATAAAATGTTGAAGGGAAAAAGAATTTTCACTATCCATATTATTATTATTATTCATTTATTTCCACTTATTTAATGTAAAATACAAACATATTTATTTTGTTATGAGGTTTCTATTGACACTCAGGCTACTATAAGTGGAAATAAATTGACATGTAAATATGTAATATCAGCAGTTACTCGACTGTATCCATGCAATTGGAAGACAGGTGTATATCAATGATTAATTTGGTACTTATACAGTATTAGATAAGTAATTAAGCTTTTGACTAATAACCGTCCGCGACTCCGCAGACCCTCCAGAGGACTAGAGTCCAGAGTCGGTCTTGACTCTTGAGTTTTATGCGGCAATATGGAAGAAAAGCTCGAGACACTTGTTTTAATCTGGTCAATCCATGGATTATAACAGAATATAACATAATGAATTATAACCATTTGCGAACACGATTAACAAATTTAATTAACAAACTTACTGCAAGTTAAGGCAGGCGACAGGCGGCAGGCGGTAGGGCAGGCGGTAATCGAAGAGTCAGGGAGAATCGAACTCGAAGATGGGTGACGACATTCGTAGAGGAAGTCACTGGAGAGTGGAGACGGACGGTGGCCGACGATTGTTGAATGTTGACGGCGACGAAGGGCTCACGACGGTGCGTGCGGGCAGGAGCTGTCGGGCTGTGCTTGTGTTGTGGCTATGCGCCTGTGCCGGTGTGCCCTGTTACCCTGTAACAGAAGAAATGAACAGATCGAGAGTAGAGTGTAGAGACGAGGAGAGTAAGAGATAGTCTATTCTGTTCGAGTGTTCGACTTCGACCAATCGACCATTCGAGTCTTCGAGATCGAGACAAGAGTGAAGACTCTGAAGTCTGAAGAGTCACAATTCACAAAACAAACAGTAAAAATTTTACTAAATTGTAAAATGTAAATGGTGGCAACGGGCGGCTGAATGTAAAGTGTTTAATTTTAAGTAGGGTTAAATGTAAAATGATGATTTAATTCCTAGTTATAACTTATTCTTATATAAAAAGTTAAGGGTAAAATGGTAAATATATAACGGGTAAACAGATATAGATACAGGTACGGATGCGGATATGGATACCCTGTACCCATATTCGTACCCGAACCCGTTGGGTATTTTTAACCTTTACCCATATCCGTATCCATATCCGTCGGGTATCGGGTATTATCCTCCCCGTTTACATCCCTAATCCAATTAAGCAATTTTGGATAAATTAATTATATAATATATTTTAAAATGTATTTAATTTTATGTTGGAAGTGTCAACTTGAGAAATTTGTGTGAAATTAATCAAAATAAGATTATTAAGTCAAAACTCTTTCGGATTTAAATTAGATCAATCTATGAGTAATATTATTAAATTGATAATGTAATATGCATTAAAATATGTTTAATTTCATTTTTGATTAGTCAATTTAAATATTTTAGTAAGATTTGATTGAAGTTACATTTCAGGTTCAAAAATTCTAATTATGTAAAATTGGGTCTTTCCTTTATTGTTTTCAATCAATTGGGTATATAATATGGTATAGAATATTTATAAAGCTGATGCTCATCGGGACACAAAATGGCTAAAAAGTTACATAACCCAATGAGTAGAAAATCAACATTTAATGCTCACCAATCAATTAGTTTTGGCAAACTAGTTGATCAATTGTTCAAACCAGTCGACTAAATATGTTTGGACCTAAGATGAGAAAGTTATCATTATACAAACTAGTTAATCAGTTTGTTGAAACCTAATGATCAGTTTTGTTTTGTACTAAATTAGTCCTATGAACATATTTGAATAATACCATGGTTTAGTAAACTAGTGGATGCGTCCTTTAGATTAGTCGATATGTTTAATCAAACAAGTCAAACAGTTACTTTCTAGGCAAAACTATTTTCCACCTTGCCTCAACACTTAGCCTAGTTCCTCAAACTAGTTGATTCGTTTGGAAAAACCAATCAATAAGCTAAAATAGAAATGAATGGGTGTTTGTAGAAGTGAAATCCATAGGCTAGTTGGTCAAACTAGTCAATCGATTCTCTAAACCAACTGATCGGTTTTGAAATACCCCAAAACCCTAAATTAGGAAATTATGGCCGAATAGGGAATTATTAGAAAACTTATTTAAGATAAACTACTTTTATTGGAAAGAAAAAGGGGATTAATTAGGATAAATCAAGAAGGAATTTATAAGTGTTCTAAGTAGGAGGAATTTTGGTATTTTAAGATAATTAAGGGCTTTATTTTAGAAATTAATTAAGTAAATTATTTTATTTAAAATAAGAAGGATAAAATAGCTTCAATTAATATAAACTTTATAAATAATTTAATTGGAAGAAAAACTGTGTATTTTTTCTAATTAGTATGGAGGTTAAGAAAATTTATCTAAAATAGTCTAAACTAAACAAAAAAGGAATTTATTTAATATTTTATAAATATTAATATTCTAAATAGCCCAAAAATATTCTAAATAATTTATGCAAAATCCAAAACCCTAGATAAAGCATTTCTTTTCCTTTTTCCTTTTTCTTTTTCTTCTTTTTTTCCTTTTTCTACCTTCCCCGCCGAAGTTGGGCCTCGCCCGGCCCAACGCAACCCTCCTTCCTTCTTCTCACCTGCGGCCCAGCGAGCCTAGCCGCCCGTCAGAAAAAATGCCGCATTTCGACGCTAAAGTCGTTGAAACGCCGCATCGCGATAAGGAAAAAAATAATCGTTGCCAGACCGATGCGGACGCCGCGTTTTGCCCAAAACTCACCCAAAACGTCACGTTTCATTAATGGGGGAAATAACCGTCATCGCCCGGCCGGTTCCCCTTCCTTTTCCTTTTCCCCTGGACCGCCGATCCACCCCTTCTTCTTCTTCTTCTTCCTTGCGCCGTCGTCATTCGCCGCTTGCAACACGAAACCTCGCCGGAAGAAGAAAAGCCTGCAACGACAGGTCCAGCTCTGGTAATTTTGCCCCCCTTCTCCCCGTTGACTTCCCCATGGATGTGACCAAATAGCACATCCCTTCTCCCGCTCGAAAATCCCCCATTTCCCAAGCAATCATGGTCTGAAAATTTTTAGACCATACGCCGGCCAACTACACCGGACAACCTACCCTAACCCTAACCCCCTAACCTCCCCCTCGAAGCTTGTCGTTTTTTGTTCAATTTGGCCTATAAATAGCCCTCATCACCGCCTTAATCGGGTTTGACAACTGGGAACCCAGACAGAGCAAAACCGCGCGCCGCCCTGCCTTCTACTAGCCTTTGCTTCGCCGACAGCCACCCCTACCACCTACCCTTGCCACCACGATCCTCCATACACCTCCCTCTACATAACCAACCACCTTAGACTCCCTGCCTTGTGCCGCACGTGCCGCCCTGGCCATGCAAAAATTCCTCACCAAAAACGACCCTTCCAGCCCTGTGCCATCTTCGCGCCGCCGCCGCCGGCTGTACCGCCACTTGCAACACCTTCACCACCCCCCAAAACCACCAGCAGTTCCTCCCCTACCACCCTTCACCTCAATTTCCCCCTACTTCTCTCCTCCCTAGCCTCCACATCTAACTCTCCCATTCTTCCTCCCTCCACCGCCGCCGCCGCTGCCACCTCAGCCAGGTTGACCCAAATTTCTTAGACAGTTGAACCCTAGACCCTGAATAATAAAAGTGTAATAAATTTTAATAATGTTAACCAATATTATTAATGATATGGTAATCAATATTATTATTAATACTACTACCCTAATCCCTATTATTACTACCCCTATTATTATTCTTAGGTCCTAACATCACCCCTAAGAACTTCTAATTAATGGTATTAAGCAATACAAGACCCTATTAGGTTATTATTATTGTTAATATTGCTAGTATTACTATTACTATCCTTATTATTATTATTATCACTACTATTATCGTTACTATTATGATTACTATTATTATTATTATCATCATTATTATTACTCTTTTCATTCTTACTGTTATTATAATAATTATTGTCATTATTACTATTATTATTATTACTATTATCATTATTATTATTATTATCATTATCACATGTGTTACTTTAACTATGACTAACATCCTTAGTACCTCTAATGTTATTATTATTATTATTATTATTATTATTATTATTATTATTATTATTATTATTATTATTATTATTATTATTATTATCTTTGTTATTATTTTTGTTGTTGTTGTTGTTGTATTTAACGCATTTATTATTTTATCGATTATTACCATTGTTATTATCCTTAACATTATAATTTAATATTATTACCTTAGTATTTTTGTTATGCTTAGTATGGCCACAACTATTGTATTATTATTATTATTATTATTATTATTGTAATTATTATTATTTTTATTGTTATTAGCGTTATTATTGTTACTATCATTATCACTATCATTACTATTATTATTACTATGGTTAATACTAGTGTCATTATGTTTATCTTTCTAACTATTATTATTATTTCTATTAGTATTATTTATAGTATTCTTACTATCATTTGTATTATTATTATTATTATTATTATTATTATTATTATTATTTTCATTTCTATTACTACTTCTACTATTAGCATTATTATTATCGTTATTATTGATATTATCATTAGAATGATTATGGTTGTGTTAGTATTTTATTATTATCGGTAATATTACTATTACTAATGCTACTACGATTTCAATTATTATTATCATTATAGCCATTATTATTCTTATTATGAGTACTATTATTATAAGTAGTATTCTTATTATTGTTAGTATTATTAGTAATTATTATTAATAATATTGAAACCCTCACCCTAATACTCTGGATTTTGCTAAAACCTACTTTAATTAGTGATAACCCATTTAAGCTATCATGAGAATATTAATAACCCTACCCTTATTTATAAACCCCTATTATTAATATTAGCCTTTGTATTAGGCCATGATAGGGGTAAGATAGGAAAATTATGGTAATTCGGGTAGACGGAGATTGACCCCTAGCATTTCCCTCTTATAGGTGAACCGAGTCAAAGCCCCAGGAGGCGTAGGAGCGTGCTCCAAGCCCGGCGCCTATTTAGGTAAGGACGTAACTAAGGCCACCTACGTGTATTGAATGTTTTACCTGTCTTGTATGCCTAGTGCAGTTGTATGCTATAATCTATATGTTATCTGTGTATTTGTGTAGCGCAGCATGGAACCGAGGTATGTTCTCATACTCTTGTCTGTATGTACTAATATGGTATGGTATGGTACAAAGATGATGTGATGTGATGTGACCCTTAAGACATGCATGCTAGATTATTTGAGGAGGTGTTGTGAAGTGGGGACTTGAAGGAGAAAAATAAGCAATTAAGATAACAAAGGGGAAATACGTCGGTTAACGTAGGTATGGACGACCTAATTAATCCATAATCTTTGAGATGATGAGGAAAAGGGGGAATCAAATAAATAGAAGAGTGGGAATAAAATAAGGTGGCATGGGGGAAACTAGGGTTTGCATGGAAATGATAGAGTTGGCATGGGGAGGTTAAGGTCCGCATAGGGACGAACCTTATGTATGAAAAGTTACCTTGGGACGTGAGGAGGTTAGTGGAAGGTTCGTTTGGGAGTCTGGAGACTCGAGGTGAAATATAGTACGTATGGTCATATAAGGGACCTGATTAGGGTTTTGGGAAGAATTAGTAATCTGAAAAAGGCGAAAGAAAAATGATTAAGGGTGAGTGAGGTGCGGGTTGAGAGTGAGAGTTTATTTTATAAGGAATGATTATGGGAGTTTTGAGGGAGAAGAAATATTGGGTGAAAAGGGGAGGTTACTAGTGGGAAAAGAAAGGTACTAGAGTTGAAGTGGCCAACTAGAGTTTTAGGGTCACAAGAAGAATCGATGGGTAAAACGATATGATTTGGGGATTGGACCTGAACGAGATGAGGTGTTGAGGATAGATGAATTAATGGTAGTGAAGTAAGAGGAGGTTGGACCACATAAGTCCAATTAGGGTTTCAAGGGAAACCCTAGAGGCTAATGGCGGGTGGAGTCCGATGTCACGAGGTGTTGTGCCTTAATTCATACTCTAGGAGTTGGTTTTTATTATATGTAAGTATAGAGGGAAAATGGATATCGAGGTGTGATAAGGGGTGCACGAGTTCCAAGATATGGGATGAGCCCTCCTGGGAAGATAAGTGTGGATATAGTTAGCCATGCATGTCAAGGGTAAAACACTTTCAAATAAGATACGTTAAGATACTAATCACTTAAAGAGGAAGATGATGAGCCGGGCCCAGACCGGTCCATCGACGAATAATAGTGGCCAGGAGTCGGGGTGCCTTGGAGACCGTGCCACCGGCGAACAATAGTGGTCAGGAGCGTTTTGCCCTGTATGATTTCTGTTCCACCGGCTATAATAGTGGGGGTTTTCGTGCTCAGCAAACCAAATGTAAAATTTATAAGACATGGGAAAATATTAAATACTTACAGTGGAACACCATGTGAGTCGGGGCCAGACCGGTCCACCGGCAAATAATAGTGGACAGGAGCGTTCTGCCCTGGAGAGCGGTCCACCAGCAAATAATAGTAGTCAGGAGCGTTCTGCCCTGAGTTTATATATTCCGGTCCACCGGCTATAATAGTGGGGTTCCCACACTCACGTGGATTAATAAAGACTATGGTGTGAAATGACTACTTTTAATAAAGACTCAAAGAAAATAAGTCTAATTGGACTATGGTCAGCTTTTATTATCTGTATTACTACATGCTGCTTACGTGAGTATGTCACACGTTGGGATTCCAATAATATGGATTATTCCTACTTGAGGCGCATGAGCCTCTTTATACTTCGGTTATACCACGCTTATACGTTTAAATGGAATGTTACCTATGTTTCATATGTTACTATAGATGTATGGCTAGATTCATGCTGTGGGTTGTGAGTACGTATGATATTGTATCAACATATTGTATCATAATTTAATATGTACTTGAGGTTATAGTTACGTCTCTCCCATAAGATAGGGTAGTGGGAATTACTCAGTATTGGACCCGTACTGATACTACACTAGTTGAATGGGTCCTGTGATGATCCACCGATGGTGGGGAGCAGACCTTTGATGCAAGTTGACCGGTTACTAAATTGGGGTGGAAGGCTTGAATTGAGTGAGTAAGCGATCCGGATATTTATCCTTCGGAATTTGTTTTGTTTAATCGTATTCGTCTTTGGAAGTTACGAGGGTTGTATTTAAATTTCCAAGGGTTTTGTAATTGACTTTAAATTCTCGTAACGTTGTTATGCTTTTAAAGTTCGGATTTAATTGTTTAACAGGTTTTTATCCTTGCATCTAACATGAGATAGATGGTTGACATTTATCTTGTGTTATATGTGGCAGTAACATTTCCCAAATTCGCTCCTAGCTTCCGCTTTATTCTTTCAAAAAATTTCTTTTTTTTAGGAGTGAAATTTGGGGGCGTTACAGGTTTTGCATAACCAATCAATGTGTTTAAATAGAAAATAATGGGTTTCTACAAGAACAACATCCGTAGACTGGTTGGTCAAACTAGTTGACGTACTTAAATAGAGATGAATGGGTTACACCAGTTCAACGATTTCTAAACCAGTCGATAGGTTTGTTGCACCAGTTGATCCATCTGAGTTTTACAACATTTAATGTCCTTGGTTTAAGCTAAACTAGTTGATCAATTTTGAGACCTGTCGATTGGCTCCAACTAGCATCAAACAAAAAGATTTAAAACACCTGGAGAGATTTAGAAATCAAGATCAACCATCAATTGATATGAAGTGAATTCAAATCAAGTGTTTAGAAATTATTAAAGAGATTTAATTAAAATGTGAAATTGCTCAACTTAACTTTTTACAAGAAAAACTAAGACTTAAGACTTTGAAATATAATTGTAGGTGTAGGAGTCGCCATAAAAAATTAAATAAATTTTAATGTGATATTTGAATGAAAATATAATCTAATATTTATTTATAAAATAAATTTCAAATAAATTTTTAAAATTATGAAAATTTATTAAAACATTGAAAATTATATTTTAAACTGAAATATTAAGAATTTATTAAATTTACATATACATATCATGTAGTTTCAAGTTAAAATGTACAAAATCAAATGTTAGGGTAAAATTCAAAAGAAATAATTAATAAATTAAACCTTTTATTTCACTATTATAATTTCTTTATGACCCAAAAATGTTGTTGTAAAAATATTTCATAAATTCTTTGAATTTTTGTTAGCTAAAAAGGCATTTTAGAGGCAAAAATATGAGAAAGATGTACTTAAGCGCTAATCGCAAAGCTTATCATTTAAACCACCCTTTATAACTATAAAATTATAATAATACATAAAATGATATTTATAAATAAACTATATTAAATTCATAAGTATAAAAAATGTTCAAAAGCTAAAGACAACTTAAATTGCCTTATACAAATAAAATTGCAAAAAGGGTAATAATAGCCCTAAATATACTTTGAAAAATCATTTATTTTATTTTAACCACCTTAATTTTTTTAATGAGACTTAAAATGGTATATGAGTAAAAAAACACATCAAATAATAAGGGCTTCATAAAAGTTTGAAGGCTTAAAGTTGCTTAATTGAATTTTTGAAATATTAATACCTTACCATTTTTATGTTTAAATAAACAACATATATATATATATATATATATATATATATATATATATATATATGATCAAAATAGAATTCTATAAATGTCTTATAAGAGATTTTAACTTATAATTTTTAATTGGACACAACCATGAAATAAAGTGGAAAATTCAAAATGGAACCGTATTAAATCTAAAAATATAATTAAACCTTAAGTAAATGAAACCTATAAAGCAAATTTTTCATTCCAAGGTACATTTAGAATTTAAAATAGCTCGTATCCATTAATAAAACATGGCTTTGAAAAATTTGTAATATGTACAACAAATCCATCATAGGAAAATAACTTTAGAATGTTAAAATGTAACATGAAATTATAACATTTAATCATAAATCACATAAAAAAATTATAATATCAAATAAAAATTTGAAAAGAAATCTTAATATTTATTCAAAACATGTACAAGCAAAAATATAATTTTAAAATGAAGTTGAATTCATATGAGAAAGAGAAATTTACTATTGTAAATGAATTTTAAAATAAAGTCTTATAGGAAAATGAATATTAATATCTTAAAGTAAAGTTGAAACCATTAATAAACCCGTAAAGTAAATATTTATTTAACCCCAAACCACTTAAATTTTCTTTTTTCCTTTTCCTTTTTCTTTCCTCCTTTTTCTTTCTTTTTCTTTCTTTTCTTCTTTTTATTTTCCTCCTCTCGCCGATTAGGCCTGCGACACGGCCCAATCCTTCCTCTTTTCCTTCCTTCTCCCGCAGCTCAGTGCTACTCCTACCTTTCTTTCTTCTTCAGATGCTATGTTTTGTTCTTTCTTTCCCTGGGACACCGCGTTTCATTAAAGGGATTTATAACCATTGCCAGCCAGCCAGTTCTTCTCCCTTTTCTTTTCTTTTCTCCGACCACCTAGTTCACCTCTTCCTTCTTCCTCCTTTAGCGTTCGCCATCGACCTGCATCTTTAACCTCCGAAAATGGGGTCGCCGGCCTCGTAGGTTTTGACCATCCATTTCTCCCCTCATTATCTCCCTCTTGACTCGTAGATCAGCTTGGTATAATCATTTTCCCTACTCTCTTGCTCGATTTCTCTCTTTTGCTTCGCGAATGTTCGGCCTGACCAAAGTTTTTGCCAACCGATAAACGCCGCCACCCACCCCAAACCTAGCATCCAATACCCTCCTTCCGACCTCCAAAACCCTACCATCCCTTCTAAGCTCTATAAATACCCCCAGTGTGGGTGTTTTCGAAACTTTTTTCTCCCCAAAACCCTAAGAGCTAACCTATGTGTCGCCGTAACTTCGGACGAGCCATTTACCGCCCTTAGCCAACTTCGATGCGACCTCTACCTCCCAAATTCTTCCCTACACCACACTCTAGCTAACTAGGCTCTCCACCTCCTTCGATTCTCTTCGCATGAGCCACCATAGCCGTGTGAAGTTCCCTGTCCATCTCGCAAAAAAATTTACCCCGCAATCTTTAAGCCGCATTCCGCCACCACATTCGCCACTTCTATTGCCTTTTGCACCACCCAAAAGCTTCTACTAATTCTCCTCCACCGAACCATAACCTTCTTTCACTTTTTCTCCTTCTCCTCCCCTCTTTTTATTCATATTTTTTTCCTTTTAGCCCTCTTTTCCGGACAGCGCCGCCGTCGCCGTGCACCATTACCGGTGCCACCCATCTCCGTCGACTCAAGGTGAAAACCTAGACCCTCTCATCCCTTCTTTTCTATTTATTTAAAATTATTCAGTTTTTATTTAAATTTCTAATATTTATTTGATTATAATTATTATTATCATTATTATTATTATTATTATTAGATGTAATATTATTGATAAATTTTTTTGGCAAGGTTGAGATTATTCTTGCGTTAATTAGATTTTTAGTTTCGAATTTTAGGAATTTATTTGAATTATTATAAGTTTATTATCACTATTAATAATATTATTAGTATGGTTATTTTAGTAATTATGTAAGGAAGGCCGGGACCTAGATTTTTAATTACGTTTCACACCCTTGTATTTTTATTACTACTATTACTATTTTTAATATTATTATTATTATTATTATATTTATTATTTTTAATATTATAAGTAATATATATGTTAATAATATTATTATTACTATTATTGAATAGTACTTTCATTTTTTGGGGTAGGGTGAAAAGGCCACTTTGTAATTTTAGGATTATATTATTATCATTATTATCATCATCATCATCATTATTATTATTATTATTATTATTATTATTATTATTATTATTAGTAGTAGTAGTAGTAGTATTAGTATTAGTACTAATATTTTATTAATATTAATATTAATATTAATATTAATATTATTATCTTTACCAACACTATTTTTGGTGAAGGGTAGAAACCCTTATATCACCATTTGTTTTAAATTACATTAGTATTATCATTAGTATTTTTAGTAGTATTTTGTATAGATAATTCTAGTATAGTATTATTTTAATTAAAAACCAAGTCATAGGATAAGTTAATAAATAATAGCATTTTTAAGAGGGAACCTAATTTTAGTATTTTCCCCATAATAGGTGAGCCCAATCAAAGCTCTCAAGAGGTATAAGAGCATGCTCCAAGACCAGTGACATTTTAGGTAAGGCGTGCTCAGGCCATTTGTGTAATATGTGATTTATATGCCATATATGCCATGTGATATGATTTATTATGTATTTCATGTGTATATTGTATAACTATTATGAATGTAGCATGATATGGAAGTTGAGGTATGTTTTGTGTAAATAATTGTGGCATGAGAATGATGTGTATAAATGTGTTATTGTTATGGTATGATGTGGCCTTGAGACATGTATGATGGGGTTGTAAAATAATGATGGGGAGTTGCAGGATGTTAGGGTTTTGTATGGAATTGCGTGGTGATAAGGTTTTGCATGGAGTTGCATGGTGTCAGGGTTTTGCATGGAATTGCATGGTATTAGGATTTTACATGGAGTTGCGTGGTGTTAGGGTTTTGTATGGAGTTGCATGGTGTTACGGTTTTGCATGGAGTAGTAGGATTTTGCATAAAGTAGTGGTTGCATGGTGGTATTAATGGTTGCAAGGTGGTATTAGGGTTTGTATAGTGGTATTAATGGTTGCATGGTGGTATTAGGGTTTATAGGATAGTATTAATGGTTGCATGGTTGATTTAGGGTTTTGCATGGAAGTAGGGTTTATGTGGAGCTAGGGTTTGCATGGGTGTTAGGGCATGTCATGGTTAACGATGTTGGGAGTGGTTAACTAGGGTTGGAGTGGTTAACCCGAGTTGAAAAGTAGGCATGGTAGGAGGTAGACATGCATGTCTTGGTATGGATTTCCGAATAAGATACTTAAAATATTAATTAAGTAAAGTGGAAGATGTTGAGCTGTGCCCATACCAATCCATTGGCATAATAGTGGCCAGGCACTGCGGTATCCTAGAGACCGATCCACCGACTTATAATAGTGGTAGGGTATGTTACCCTAGTGATCAATCCACCGGCTAAAATAGTGGGAGATCCCGAGCTCAACAAACCAAACCATATATGTTGTTAAGATGTGGGAAGACACTAATGACTTACAATGGAACACCGTGCAAGAAGGGGCCATACCGATCCACCAACATATAATAGTGGTAGGGCATGAACCCTAAGTGACCGATCCACATGCTAGAATAGTGGTCAAGAGCTAAAAGCGCCCTAAAGACCGATCCACCGGCAAAAATAGTGAGGTTACCGTACTTGTATGGACTTGATAAAGAGCATGGTGTGAAAATAAATTTGATAAAGGCTTAATGAAGTAAATAATTTGATACGTAGTGAATCATGGTATTTCACCTAAGAATTTATTTTATCTTGTGATATTATGATTAAATTCTATGCTCCTTTATTATGATGCATTGGTTATGTGAATTTTGTATGGTGGCCTCAGTGCTCGGTTACCTTACTTAGTACGTAGCGTATTGATCACCCGTTTCATGAGTGCTGCTTATTCCCATGAGCAGAAGGCCCATCTAACCTATTGTAGGTAGGAGACGCTTATTTTGATGCTATTGATGTTATGGGGCATCAGGTGGGGCCGAGTGATGATTGGGCAGGATCGGTTTCCAAAGTGATGTGGCCAGCTTTCCATTTGAGATTTTTATTCCTATTTTCTTTTTATGATTAACACTTCAGAAACAATTTTATTATTGTAGTTATCTCTTTTCCCTAAAAAACTAACTCTCGTATTTTGGATGGTGTAAAGACTTATGCATACTCTGATTTCTATATTTATGAATTAGGATTATTAATGATGTCCTGTGTAGTGTTTTCTTAGCCTTAGCATTTAGTTCTGGAATGGTAGGAATGAACCGATCTGGTACTAAGTGTGGCGATAGCATCCCTAGAATTTATGATTTTAAGTGTTGTTTTTTTTAAAAAGTGTGTAAATTTTGGGGGTGTTACAGGTAATACCAGGTCGTCGTAAATGCCTGGAGTAGGAAGACATCACATTATTTGATTTCTGTTGCATTGTCGAGTCATTTACTAGAGGATTTTGGTGAGATGGGAATAGATATGGTCCAACAGGGTAACTTAGAGGTTCAGATGTATGCTTTGAAGATTTTGTCGATGGTTTTTTTAGAATGTTAAGCTCAAGATGATTTCGTAGAAGATTTAGGGTGGTAGAGCTAAGGATTTCTAGATCATGAGGATGGTAGCATTTTCTATAAGGGTTGATGGTGTGTACCTTAGAGTTACACTGATTTAAAGTACTAGATTTTAGATGAAGGTCACTATACTCAGTATTTTATCCACCTAGGAGGGGATAAGCTATATAAAGGCCTCAGGAGGATCTATTGGTGTCCTCACATGAAGCAAGAGGTAGTGGGTTCGTGTCAAAGTGTTAGACCTACAAGAAGGTCAAGATTGAGCACTAGAGATCTACGGGATTGGTTCAGCCTTTAGATGTTCCAAGGTGGAAGTAGGACTCTATCTCAATGGATTTTATGAATGGGTTACCGATGCCTTATATCGCTTGTGACACAATTTGGTTTATCGTCGATAGGTTGATTAAGTCTACTGTATTTGTGCTAATGAAGTCGACTTGGAGTATGGATTAATCGGTCGATGCATACTTGAAGTCTGTGGTGAGTAGGTGTGGTACACCTACCGACATAGTCTTTGATCAAGATTCAAGGTTTCGTTTGCACTTCTAGGGGAAGTTGTAGGAGGTTATGGGCAAGATATTGAGGATGAAAACCACCTTCCAATCTGCTATGAACGGGCAAACTAAAAGGATGATTCACACACTTGATGTTATGTTATGAGCTTGTGTTTTGGAATTTTGAGGCAGTTAGGAGGAGCATATACCTTCGATTGAGTTCTCACACAACAACATTATCATACTAGCATAGGGATGGCACCCTTTGAGGCATTGCATGGATATAAATGCCATACACCTTTATGCTAGAGTGACATCGGCGAGATTGTTATACTTGGACTGGAGATGATTGAGGAGACAACTGAACAGATTTGGTTGATCCAGGGTAAAGATGAAAATAGCTCTGAGTTGTTAGAAGAGTTATGTATATCAAAGGCTTTTTAGTGATGATTTCGAGCCAAGGAATAAAGTTCTATTGATAGTTTCTATAACACCCCCAAATTTCACTCCTGAATTTTTTTTGGAAGAATAGAAGTAAGCGGAAGCTAGGAGAGAATTTGGGAAATGTTACCGCCACATCTAACATAAGATAAATGTCAACCATCTATCTCATGTTAGATGCAAGGCTAAAACCTATCAATAATTAAATCCGAATTTTAAAAGCATGACAACGTTACGAGAAATTAAAAGTCAATTACAAAACCCTTGGAAATTTAAATACAACACTTGTAACTTCCAAATATGAATACAATTAAACAAAACAAATCCCGAAGGATAAATATCTGGACCGCCTACTCACTCAAGTCAAGCCTTCCACCCCAACACAGTATCCGATCTTAAACCTACACAAGAGGTCTTCTCCCCACCATCGGTGGATCATCACATGACCCATTCAACCAATGTAGTATCAGTACGGGTCCAATACTGAGTAAGTCTCACTACCCTATCTTATGGGAGAGACACAAACTATAATATCAAGTACATATTAAATTATGATACAATACGTTGCTACAATATCATTCATACTCACAACCCATAGCATGAATCTTGCCATACACCTATAGTATCATATGAAACATGTGCAACATCCCCTTTAAACATATAAGCATGATATAACCAAAATATAAAGTGGCTCATGTGCCTCAAGTAGGAATAATCCATATTATTGGAAACTCAACGTGTGACATACTCACGTAAGCAGCATGTAGTAATACAGATAATAAAAGCAAACCATAGTCCAATTAGACTTATTTCCTTTGAGTCTTTATTAAAAGTAGTCATTTCACACCACAATCTTTATTAATCCACATGAGTGCGGGAACCCCACTATTATAGCCGGTGGACCGGAATATATAAACTCAGGGCAGAACGCTCCTGACCACTATTATTTGCCGATGGACCGGTCTCCAGAGCAGAACGCTCCTGGCCACTATTATTTGCTGGTGGACCGGTCTGGCCCCAACTCACATGATGTTCCACTGTAAGTATTTAGTATATTTCCCATGTTTTATCGATTTTACATTTGGGTTTGCTGAGCACAGAAACCTCCACTATTATAGTCGGTGGACCGGAAATCATACAGGGCAAAATGCTCCTAACCACTATTGTTCGCCGGTGGCACGGTCTCCAGGGCACCCCGGATCCTGGGCACTATTATTCGTCGGTGGACCGGTATGGGCCTGGCTTAGCTTCTTCCTCTTTAAGTGGTTAGTATCTTAACGTATCTTATTGAAAGTGCTTTACCCTTGACATGCATGGCTAACTATATCCACACTTATCCTCCGAGGAGGGCCCGTCCCATATCTTGGAACTCGTGCACCCCTTATCACACCTCGATATCAATTTCCCTCTATACTCACACATAATAAAAACCAACTCTTAAGGGTGTGGGTTAAGGCCCAACACCTCGTGACATCAGACTCCACCCGCTATTAGCCTCTAGGGTTTCCCTTGAAACCCTAATAGGACCTATGTGGCCCAACTTCCTCTTATTTCACTACCATTAATTCATCTATCCTCAACACCTCATCTCATTTAGGTCCAATCCCAAATCATATCACTCTACCCATCGATTCCACCTGTGACTCTAAAACCCTAGTTGGCCACTTCAACCCTAGTACCTTTCTTTTCCCACAAGTAACCTCTCACTTTCACCCAATATTTCTTCTCTCCCAAAACACCCATAATCATTCCTCATAACATAAACTCCCACTCTCAACCCGCACCTCACTCACCATTAATCATTTATACTTTCGTCTTTTCCAGATTACTAATTCTTCCCAAAACCCTAATCGGGTCTCTTATACTCCCTTTTAGCAACTCGCTTCCCAATTATTTCTTTTTGCCCTTTTATCTCCATGTCATAATAATAATAATAATAATAATCACCCTAGCATGCATGTCCTAGAGGGTTACATCATATCACAACACATCATAAATCACCACATATGGATATCACATTCATGTCGTAAGAAAAACTCATACCACATACCTTAACTCCAAGCTGCGCTACGCATAAAACACATTAAGAAAAACCATGCGATACACAACTGGACATGGTATATATACAAAACATCCAAGGCATACAAGTCACATCACATGTAGGGACCTTAGCCACATCCTTACGAAATACCCATAAGTAGAGGTAAGTAAAGAACTTACCTCGATCGAAGCTAGCTATGCGAGATAAGAGGGAGAGAGAGATCGCTAACTCGTGGATCCACGATAACGCTTTCCTAGATCTGATAGAAATCAAAAACTAAATTAGAAACTATACTATCAATCAATAATTTCAATTATTATAATTTAATCGATACAAAGAGACACAAACTATTTTTCTTGGAAAAACGTGTCAAAAACTTAGGATTTAAAAGCATAGCTCTATTAAGATTTAAGATTAAATATAAATCAAAACAAATTAATAAAGATACACTTAGGACATTTAAAAATTAATTTGGAAAGCCCGATAAAGAATAATCGATCATAAGTTAATTGATCAAAAATAACTTATTTTTTTAGGTTTTACAACAAAATAAGTAACACAACCATCTACATAGAACCAAATCCAAATAGATTAGGTTGAAACATGTTTTAAATGATTTAAAACCCAAAGATAGAAATCAATTTGACAAAAGATGCATAGCAAAATTAATTTTATAAAATCATCCCCGAAGATTAGGGTTTTTAATACCTAAACCACAAATCGGCCAAATCACTTTGATTACCTTAAATTGATAGTTTTAAAATACAATGAAAATAATTTTAGATAAATCTAGACAATTAATTTCAACAAAAAAATCTTCCGATTAATCAATTCTAGATGATCAATATTCAAAATTAGGGTTTTAAAGCCTACGAAATAAACTCGGGTAATTCAAATCAATTCATTCTAATTAAAGGTATTAGAATACAATTAGGATCATTTCAACTACTTTTGTAAATTTAATTTTAGCAAAACAACTATACAAATAACCAATCTCATAATCTCACTTGAAATCTAAGGTTTTAGGCTCGAAAATGCAATTCGGTAAAATTCCATAAACTTAATTTAATTGAATGTTTAGAAATGTAATCAAACACATTTTATAACATATCAAATAATCAATTGATCAAAACCGATTACAGAAATATCCAATTTAGCACAATTAGGGTTTTTGAGTCCGGAACACAAACCCAATCAATTATTGCCAAAACATATAAATTGACAGTTTGGAAATGTAATTAAATATATTCTAATGTAATTTATATAGCCAATTGAATAAAATAACCCAGTTACACAATCCAATTTAAACCCGTAGAAGTTTTAACCTAAAAATCTAATTCCGATCAATTACGCAGAATTTTTCCAAATCAACACTTCCAATATAAAACTAAATGCATTTTAAACGATATTATAAAATCAATTAAGCGGGACGGCTCAATTATACGACCCAATTTCATTGCACTCAAAATTTGACCTAGGAATCAAATTCCGATAAAACCTGCATAAATTTCTCAAATTGACGGTTCCAAAATGAAATTGGATACATTTTAAAACATATTGCATAATCAATTTACCCGAAATCGCCAAATTGTACGAATCCGAAAAGTTTGGGCATAACCCGGCCAAAAATCCAATTTTTTCCAAAATCTCAACATAACCATACAATTAATCCATCCAAATCATTCTTACAGCATATATATACATAATCAAACAACTAATTTAGCTTATAACAAGCTAAATCATACTCAATTAATCAAATATATATATTAGGGTTTCCGAAAATTTATACCGAATGAAATCAACACAATCGAGACAAGAAAATGCTGGTGAAGCTTCATCGGGGAACGAGGGTGGCTCGCCGGTGGTCTCCCAAGCTCGCCATGGCCAGACGGTGGCGGCACAGCCTGCGCGGTTGCTGCTACTATGCACGACTGCTGGGCGTGGTTGCTTCGGTTGCTGCTGTCGAGTTGGCTGCTGCAGCTGCTGCTACGTGGCGTCGCCAGCGGTGGTCGGTCGTGGCCAGCGAAGGAGGAGGGAGGAGCTGGGGAGAAGAAGAAAAGTGGCTAGGGCTTCGGGACAGGGGCAAGGCGTAGGGGCCAGAGGGTCGGGGCTGTTGGGGAAAAGAAGAGAAGAGAAAGGAAGAAAGGAAAAGGGAAAAGGAAGAGAGGGGGGTCAAATTTAATTCAAATTTGAATAAACCGAGACTAATTTAAATAATTTCCGCAATCAGTTTTCCGTAAATCAAAAAGCATGAAATAGAAGAAAATTAATTTCGGAAAGAAATTCTTAAATAAATCTTTTAAATTTAAAACTTCCCAACTAGATTTGGCTTGGGTTCACAACATTTTCCAAATCTCCCAACTAAGGAAGTATGTTGTAGATCCATCCTACCTTATCAGACCAGATGAGATCGAGCTCGATGATGCTTTGCCTTATGAAGAGAGCATATTGAGGATTCACAACAATAAGATTTAATAGACCTAGATGACCTTAGTTTTGCTTGTGAAGATCCTTTGGAGCTATAATGGAGTAGAAGAAGCTACCTAGGAAACCAAGAAGGACATGCAACTCATTGCAAGATTTTTAGATTAGGTGTGTTTGGTTTTGAGGTTTTCTCTTTTTTTATGGGGGTCGCTCCCGGTAGTATATTAATAACTCTAATATGATTGACCGTCGAGATTGATTTCCTTACATCCTTTTTCCTCTTCTTACCTAACCTAGACTTGTTGACTTTGGGGACAAAGTCTTTTTTAAGGGGGTAGTGATGTAATAGCTTAAAATTTTGGTAAACCTAATCCCGTATCATTAATACCTTAATCAAATTCTAATCTCAAGAAAAATTTATATAAGCATGATCTAAATTCTTTAATCCCAAAATCTTAACCTAATTAGCATCTTTAACCTAGATAAATTAGTTTTTCGAAACCTAATCTTAATTTTGATAAATTTATGTCACTAATCCTACCTATTTTAATTAATAAAATTTATCTAATCCTAAATTAGTCATTTCCCCTTTTTCCTTTCTTTCTTCCTTTTCACCACTGATTTCTTCTTTTTATCCTCTTATGTGTGTCTCTTCTTACCACTTACAACACACAACCATCACTATCACTATCACCCTCACCCTGCAGCTGCAGCCATGCACATCACAGCCATCATCATCCCCTATAACCATCATCATTATGATCCTTTGCTCCTGTCATCACCCCTTCACCACCCTCTACAACTTCTTCATTTGCACGCTACCCATCACCATATATATGTACACTACTCACTATAAGGCATAGACATTAGACCATGAACTTAGGGTATGTTAACAATGATAATATTTGATAATAATATATCATGTTTGGTGGTTGAATGATCAATATAAGAGAAGTTATGTTAAAAGTGTAAAATTAGGGTTTGAGGAAATTAAGGATCTTAACTTTGGAGATCGACATTTCAACCTGCGTGATGTGCTTATCTACCTTAATATGTTTGGTACCTATAAATCAATAATGAACAAGGCATTAATTATTTAAAGTGAAAGATCATGTGAGTAGGACTAAGGTGATGTTTTATATCCATTCCACCGAAGGATTATAGTGGCTTGGGAGCATATTACCCCAATAAGATATTTCAGTCTATTCCACTAGATTAAGAATAACGGGGTTGTTGCTCATCATGAATGAAGATATAAATTGTTCAACCTATGGATAAGATACTAATGACTTAAAGTGGAAGAGTACATGAGTCAAAACCAATATGATATTTTCATATCATTTCCATATGATGATAATACTGGCTCGAGAGCGTATTGCCCTCAGAAGGTGATATGTTCAGATCCTTTCCACCGGGTAATACTAGTGGCTCAAGTATATTTTCCTGAGAAGGTGCTTCAAATCATTCCATCGGTTTAAGAAAAATGGGATTCTTGAACTTAATTTATATAAAAGAACGATAATGGTTATACCTAATGAAGAGGCCAGGATCAATATTTTATCTAATGAGATTTTTCATAGATTGAGTATTCATCATTAGATTTGAATGCATGTGTTATCTGTATTCCTAATTCAATAGTATTGTTACCTTACTCAGTACATAATGTACTGACCACCCTTTTCATGTGTATTATTCATTCCCATGAGTAGGAGACCTTGATTCTTTTGTGTAGTTCTTTGAAACCCCACTCGATGACTTTGTTGCTTTTGATGCACTATGTGGGGATGAATGATGTGTTATCTATACTAAGTGTTTAGGTAAAGAGTTGTTCTATTTGGTTGATGTATTTACCAAGATACCTTTTTTGGACTCTTTGATCTATCGTATCCCTTAAGATGTATTTTGATATTGTAATTTAAAGTTAACCTCTAAACTCATATTATATTTATAAATGTTTCTTCCATATCCATTTTTTTACTATGAATGGTTTTAGCCTTATGATTGATATAAGGATGGTTGGACAAACTAGATTTATGTCAATTACATTGGTAACATCTGATATTTTGCTTATATACCTCTATTGTAAAAACAAGAATTTTCAGTAGTAAAATTTGGGGTGTTACAGTATGACTCATAAGCTAAAACCAATCCATTGTTTCCTTGCACTTTATTTTTTGTCATTTAGTAAGAACAATTGACTAGTGGGCTAAGTTAGTTGATTAGTTATGCTAGAGCTTTCTCTTTACATATATTGTCTTTTATAATTAAAACTTTATCCAACAACATTGAAACAATTTTTATCTTGATATTTTTAGATCAATCATACTCCTTAAAGGTTGTAAAAATATTTTCATGAGTTTTAGGATATTAATCCAATTTTTTAGTATTTTTTTTCTAATTCATTAGCTCATGTTAAAATTTCTCTATTTCATTTTTTCTAAGTACCCAATAAGTTTTTAAGCATTGTAGCGATTTCCTTAATTTTCCTTCTTTAGTCCTTTCTTACGTGAGTTAATTTAATCTTTTTCTCATCCATAATTCTTGATTCTCTTAACTTATACAACCTTTATTTTATTGCTCTATTTCTTAAATTAAGGAATAGAGAATTAACATTTGAAAGTTCTTACATTGATCCACTCAAGTGAGGAGTTTGACATGTTTTTCTTTTTTTGTTATCCTCTTTTTCACTTTTTATGTTTGAATGATTTTTCTTGAGTTTTTATTTCTTTTTATTTAGGTAATGAAGGTGTGATTGTGGAAGAGGAAGTGCAATTGTAAGATATATCCTTTTGGATCTTGAGTTTTTGCTAAATCTAGCTAAACCTTATAGCTATAGAATTTTAGATTCTATGTGCCAAGTTTTGTTATTGTATTTCAAGTATGATGTGCATGAGTTGAGTATGAGATTTAGTGTATGATTGTGTTGAGGTTTTAATCTCCTAAGATAACTTAGGGTTATAGTTGATTTTGATGTTATTAAGTGTATCATAATTTCCCTTTGAGTGTTACGATTATGCCCATGTCATACGTGTACCTTGATTTGAGAAAAATGCCATGAAAAATATATTTAAATTCAAGTTAGGGATTTTTTTAACTTTTGACTGGATTAGTTAAATTGAGGCATGTGATGTATTGAATTGTTGCACTTTCAAGCATGATATTGATGTTAAAATGCACATGGTTAGTTCTTAAGGAATTTGATGTGTCAATGATAATTCTAATATGTTGAATATTGAGTTAAAAAATGCTTGAAATTGTTCAAATCTATATTGGTTGGTTTGGGCGTGATCTATCCACACCTGTCAATTACTTAATTTTATTTCCCAAGAGTTTGATCTCGACCTTACACAATGGTTGGTTCTAGACAAAGCACATGACTAATTCTCTATAACATTGGATTGGTTGGACCAAACAAGTCAACTAGTTGACTAATATTTTTTTAAGATGATTGGTTTGGTATTATCTTATCGATTGGATGGTTCTGAGTCAAAGTAATGGGGTGCAATTTGCTTTTGAGTATACCATAGCATTTCAGCTTACCTTACTATCTTTAATTCTCCCTTAAAATTTCATGCATAAAAGGAAATAAAATGGTGGGATGTTATGTGATTCAAGTGGGCCATTTTTGCATGGTTATTTGGGTTTGACCTTAAATAAAATTTTCATAATTAAATTAGAAAATGAGGTACGAGTTGTGCTGACAATCTATATTTATATAAACTCATGCTTGTAGTCCACCATTGTTAAAGTTGCATTGATAATTATGTTTCGTTCATTATTTGTATAATAGTCCACTATGTTTAGAATTGGAATGAAATTTAAGGTAAGACTTGTGCTTTATATACTTTCCCTATTTATAATATTTGTTTGATTTTCCTCTCTACACCGGTTAAGGATGCACATGTACTTTATATAGATATACAAAATTCTTATAGAATTTTGATACTTAATAATTAGGTAACTAAGGTTGTTAAGTTGTGGTGACAACTATATTTAGAGATAGCTTGTTTTATAGTCCACTTTTATCTGAGATATGATGACATTTATATTTCAATTGGCGATTGTATATAGTTCACCTTTGTTTGAGATATATATGGTATTATGGCTATTATAAGTCTGGTATAATTCTAAGTAATCAAATGTGGATTAAGCCATGCATTAGATATACATCTTAATCTTCTTGGTGTTGGTGTTGGTATGTGTGATCCATGATAGCATGATATTTATGTATCATATGCCCCACCACATTTTTACCATACGCATGGTATTATATGTTGCCTCTACGAGGGATGCTTTATTTACTTAGTATATTGACATGCTGATACTACACTTTTTAGATAACTTATTACGGATAATTAATGAGGAGGAGGACTTCTATGATAATGTTCTATATATGGAGACATAACCTTAGGCGGGGACTTAGAATGTGGGTGTATCATCCTGGTTTTTATGAACTAAAAAATTTCATTTACAGAGTTAAGTGTGAAAGCCAAAACAATAAAAATGAAGAGTATTACTACCATAATTGGTACAAGTCTGGTTACCTTTACCATTCTCATACCAAGAGTTAAGGCTAAAGTAATTACTCTTCTTAGATTTAATATATGATCATAAGAAATGGAATAGGGAGACAATAGATAAGTAGTCATCTATATAAAAGTGACATAAAAACTTTACAAAACTCAAGAGAGAAATACAAAAGGACACAGACATCTAAATACAACCAAAATAAATAAACCAAAAGACATCAGATAGTCCTATCACCTTAAACCAAACTACCAACTTTCAACTGAACTTAGAATCTAACCTTAAAAACCACTACTCATTGAATAGGTAGGGGCCAACAAAAGGAGTCTTTCAATACACATCTACTGAGAAACCCTTTATACTAAGCCAAAATGAACACATATAAGGCATCATAATAATGCATGGTATAAAACATTGAACTATACATGCATCACTTAATCATTCATTTAACCACATACCACTTGTAATACCCCAAAAATATACTTATCCTAATCCCACATCATTAATTCCCTAATTTGATTCTAATCTCAAAAAATCTTATTTTAGCCTTATCCTAATTTATTAATCCCAAAACTTTAACTAAAATCAAAACCTTGAATCGGATAAATTTTAATTCATTAACCAAAATCAAAACCAGCTAAAATTTCCACTAATCCTAATTATTTATGGCTAATCCAAAACCATTTAAAATGATTCCTAACGCTTCTATTTTTCCTTTTCTTTTCCTCCTTTCTTCTCCTCCTTCTGTCAACCTTAAGCCTCAACAATTGAAATTGTTACAACTTGCACCCTCCCTACTTACACCATCACCCGTCACCTTTCTACACCCTCAATTATCATCCATCACATTTCTCCTCCTTCTTTTCCTTCTACTATCTTTACAGACTACACACCCCATGCACACTCTATTTTCCTTTGCGTTTTACTTTTCACACAACACACCTACATACAACCATCACCACTCTCACCCTACATCTACTACCCTACTCCTCACCATCCTCTATAATAGTCAACATTAGTATCATCGCCATCATCATCATTGCACGCCTCTCCTTTTCTTTTTCTTTCTTCTCAAATTCATAGCACACGCGCACACATGTATATATATACTACACACTCTTCTTCCATTCTCTTTGGTTTGCTTCCATTATACCCATTTTTATTTCCAAAACACTACCCATGCACTCCCTCTTCCTTCTCTTTTATTTTCTTCTTCTTCTTCTTCTTCTTCTTCTTCTTCTTCTTCCTTCTTTCCACTATTTTTGACCTACACACCACCCATTCCACCATCGTGCACCACCTTAGCCACCACTCTCCCACTCTTCATGCATTACCTAGTGGACCGACCACCAAAGGTCAACCCAACCTTCCCTAATACCATCGTCGGCCATCACTGCCTACCACCGCCTCTTTTTTTCTTCTTTCTCTCATCTATCGCATTTTTATACACATGGCTTGTGCACGGCCTCAAGTATGACCGTGCAACACTAAAAATTTCCTATTGCATAGTTGTGAAACCTTACATCACCTGACCATGCATGATCTTTTCTCTTAGCCTGGGTATGCACTACCTACAACACAACCATGCAACTTAGCACTGCCTAGCTATGTGTGATCTTTTCTCTCGACCAGGGTTGTATTGCCTGCAGCACGACCATGTAAATTTCCATTTTCGGCTATGCAGCCCTATTTTCCCTCCAAACTCTATCTAAATAGCTCCACCACACATTCCTCTACACATCCACACATCTCAAGCTCCCACTTAACTACATATATTTCTATTTTTACCCTCTTTACCTGAATTTCTCATTAAATTTAACTCTTTGAGTCTAACTATGAATTTTGTTATTTTTAATAGGTGGTATTCCAGTAGCTTTAGAGGAGGAAGTCTAGAATTTGTGTGCTTAGAGTCTGGTGTCCTAGTTGGTAAGGATACTATATGATGTTTAGGTTTGTTGGTGTTATTTTCTTGTATAGTTATATGTGTTTTTCCATGATATTGTTGATATATGATGTAACATGTGTTTATCATGATATTTTTTGATGATATGAATATTATGTTGAAAGAAAGTAATAATGGGTGAGAGGTACCATTATGTTATGATTTTTTTTGTGATAATGTCATATTTTTGGAAGCATATCTTAAGGTAAAATATGGGCATAAGGATATTATGTTGTTGAAAAGGAGTAAAAATGGGTAAGAGGTACCATTATGTCATAAGTTTATTGTGATAATGTCATATTGTAGAAATATATCTTATGGTATGAAATAAGGGCTTAAAGATATTATGTTATCAAAAGAAAGTAAGAATAGGTAAGATTATTAGTTTGTTGTGATAATATCATACTTGTGGAAATATATCTTATGGTATGAAATATAGATTAAATGAGTTTTGATAAATGGAATTAAGAATTATCATGACGTATGATGATAAATTATGGACTTGAAAAATATTGTGTGCGGTAGGTATAATATTTTATAAAATAAAGATAATTATTTGTGCTTAAGGGTAATTTGGTCATTATGGGATAATAAGAAAATATTGGTATTTTATGTATTAGGTGGATTAAAATATGATAATAGTAGCATGAGGAATTCTTGAAAGTATTATTGTTGTTTGGGGTCCTTAAATGATTTAATGGATAATTTGGGGTAACAATCTTATAATGATAATATTATTATTCTATGTACAAGATCTAGAGGTTATACAGATTTTTTACTACATTGTTAATGTTTGATCTTATGAGATTATCTATTAGAATTATTAATCATATAAATTTCATGAGAGGTGTTATGATAAATTTTTGAAATTTCGGTTTTGGATATTTCTATGAGTAATATATCAGGATCTGACTATTAATTTATGTGTATGGGAATTAGATCGTACATTTTGGGTATGATAATAATGATAGAATTTGGAGATGATATAATATAAGTTGTGTGGAATAATCAACATTGGATAATGAATACTAAATGGTGTGTACTTAAGGTTTGAAAGGACTTAAGGACTTGGACCTATGCTATATGTGTATTTGTTTTATTGTGTTTTATGCTTGAGAATCAATCTTGAATAAGATACTAATCATTTAAAGTGATAGAGCATGTTAGTAGGCCTAAGATGATATATTTTTCTATACATACATATATATATATGTGTGTGTGTGTGTGTGTGTGTGTATTCATGTTCCACCGGAGAGAATAGTGGCTCAATAGTGTTTTGTCCTGAGAAGATGCCTTTAATTTCAGTTCCACCGAAAAGAATAGTGGCTCCGAAGCTTTTATCTTGAGAAAGTGATTTATTCCATTCCAACGAATTAATAATAGTGGGGCTCCTACTCATCATGAGATGAAAATGTGTCATTATAACCTATGAGAAATATACTAATGCTTTAAAGTAGAAGAATATGTGAGTTAGAACCAATGTGATGTGTGTGTGTGTGTGTGTATGCATTCCCATTCCACCAAGGATAATAGTATCTCAGGAGCATGTTACCCCGTGAAGGTGATGTTTTTAGATCTGTTCCACTAGATGATAATAGTGGTTTTAGTGTGGTTTTCGTGAGATGGTGTTTCAGACTGTTCCACTGGATTAAGAATAGTGGGGTTCCCACACTCAACGTATATAAAAGAATAAAAATAGATTATACTTAATAAAGGAATCTGGGTCATATCTTATCTTGTGAGATGTTTCATTTATTTGGTTATTCACTTATTATCTAATGTAAAGGATGTGTTATTTTTATCCTTGTTTCGATAGTATTGTTCCCTTACTCAGTATATGGTGTACTAACCACCCGTTTTATGGGTGCTGCTCATTCCCACGAGCAGAATACCTTAAATCTTATGTGCAAGTCTCAGAAGATTAGCTAGATGATTATGTTGCCTAAGATGCCCTATGTGGGCATGATTGACTTCATTTATGTTAGGGGTTGGGTGAAGAGTAATTGTTATCTGGTCGATGTATTTAAATAAATACATATTTTTGGACTCTTTATCCATGGTATCCCTTCTTCTATATATTGTATTGTTAACTTGCAGTTAGGCTCCAAACTCATTATTGTACTATCAATGTTCTTTTGTTTCTAATTTCTTTGTGTTACTTTAAATGTTTTAGCCTTGTGATTGATGTAAGGATGTTTGCATAAGTCAGAATTATGTCGATCATGGTGGTAACCCCTAATATTTTACTTAATTACTTTCATTACAAAATGAAATTTGTCAATAGTAAAAATCGAGGTATTACACCACCAATACCATATACAATTCATACTCGCTCATATGGAAATAACCAAACTTCCCATGAAACATCTATGAGATGCTCTTTGTAGTATAATTAGAAACACCATCAATCTAATACCAAGAGAACAACCAAATGCCATAAATCTCATTATCAATTCCAATAAATATCCTAACATAGGTAGGCTCATAAGCATGGATTAATAACAACTCAATGCAACACAAGTAGATATGAAGGGAACTACCAAATCACAAGTAGGCATGAAGGATCCTAACTAACCATAAGTGGGATAAAAGGCTTCTACCAAACTACAGGTAGGCAGAAAAGTTGCTACTAAACCACAAGTATGCACAAAGGGTACTGCTGACCGATACAAAATTATTTAATCTTGGTATTGATCATTTTGAACTTTATTCATGTTGAATTTAGGGACCCTAATATTCTTAAACCAGTGGAATGGTTTAAAGCACCTCTAAGGGACAACACTTTTGAGCACTATTATCATCTTGTGGAATGAATCTAACACCTATCATGGCAAAATGTTCCTGAATGACACGTTCCTACCCGCAAGTGCACGGGGTCAGAGTAGTAGTCAAGGTCGATCCCACAAGGATTGGTGAATGACCACTAGGACAATGATAGAACTTAACTATGTCTAAACTAAGAGATGATATGAAATAATAAATTGTAAGCTAAAATAACTAAATAAGCTAAAACGAAAGGAAAATAGCACTCAAGTCACTCAAATAAATAGAAGAGCTAAGGTTCCGGTTCATCGCCCCCGATCCTCACATGTAATCGAAGATCACATCACAAAAAAATTCAACAATCATAATCAATCATGCCAACAAGGATAGAAATTGGTGTGCTTTCTCAAGCCACAACCACCCTATTACATATCTATGGCCCTAACTATCTCTAGCTTAGAGTCTAATAGAATGTAATGCATTAAAGTCTATAAAGTTTCCTCCTTTATTGTTGAAGAGGTCAAATCGATCGTCTCTCGACCTACAATTTAATCTCCCGTTGTGCTATTGGGTCTAATACTAGATTATCTCTTGATCTCACCGGTATTTCCCACACCGAAAATCAGAACCCGGCCGTGGTTCAAGAATCCGTCAATCAATCAATAACACAACACATACATTATGAATTGAATAAAAAAGGATGCAATAATTCAACACATTAGGATCGGGAAAAATTACCCTTCACCTTAGCACAAGATCTAGCCCATCAAATTCATAGCAAGAATATTAAAAACAATAAGAGATTCCATAGATAAAGAAAATATCATTAGATAATACCCTTGATGTTCACAAATTCTTGCAAAAATTTAACTTCTTGAACCTCCGTCTCTAATTTACAAGAGAGATCTTGATGAATTGGGGAAGAGGATAGAGAAGAGAGAAAAGAGAGGGAGTGGAGGCTGCCTCGAGATATTAGAATAAGAGTTTTTACACTACCGCCTCATGGATCGCTAGGGTTTCGGTAACGATGGGCTTCCCGTGTCAGCTTTGAAAATGATTCGTATTTTGACCATAACTTTTTCATCATAACTCCGATTAAGCTGATTTTGGATGAGATGGAAAGCTATTAAAAATATCTAAAACTTTTATGCTGAAAGCTTCTCAAAATTCAGACCTTTTCTTGGTCTAAATTTCACTTCTTTCATGCCCATATACTTTAAATATGCATTCTTTCTTTTTCCACTTTAACTTTTGCTCCTCTTTACTCCTTTTTTCTCCTTTCTTCTCCCTTTAAGGTTATTCTTTTTCTTCATTCTTCATGATTATTTTTGTTGCTTGAGACCCTGCAAATTTTCACAACACAAAGGCAGTAACAAGAACAAAAAGGGAGAATTCTGACTGAAATTAAAGGTAAAAACTCTTATAAACCTTAGGAATAAGATGTAAAAGTCACACTTATCACTGAAACACTATTCTTAAATCGATGGAATAGTCTGAATTGACTCTAAAGGACAACACACTTGATCCATTATTATCATCCAATGGAACATATCCATAAACACCTTAGTCACAACTCATCTACCATTCCACTTTAAATGATTAATATCTTATCTATTAGGTTACTTGTCTCAAATCATATTCTTATTCACAATGAGTATAGGGCTCTACTAATTTTAATCCAGTGGAATGGACTAAAACACCTCTCAAGGACAACACACATGAGATTCTATTATCATCTGGTGGAACGGATCCATAAAATAACTCTTAGGGAAAAATAATACCGAGCCACTATTCTTAAACTGGTGGAACATTCTAAAACACATCTTAAGGAGAACACACTTGAGCCACTATTATTATCTAGTGGAACGAATATAAAAAAAATCACATTATCCCGACTCACGTGATGTTTTACTTTAAGTATTAATGTTTTATTGAAGTTAAATAACACATTTGAAGTATTTAAGCACATTACAAAGATCATAAGCTCGTTCTCTAGATTTAAGACCCATATATTTCCCCGAAACCCTAATTTCACACTTTTATCATAAGTCTTCTTCTGTTACTTTTTTAATCACCAAAATTGGCACCTATTCCTAAAATATTATTATTATTATCAAAATAATATAATTTCAAGACCTAAATCTAAGTTTTTTCACATGCGATAATAATCCTTATCCCAAATGTTACTATTCCCAAGGCTTATAAACCATAATTTGACAAATCAATCATAAATTTTATTATAGGGCTCAATCAAATAACATATTCAATATACATTTCCAAAACACTAATATTAACAACATATTGAATTTTGTGGTCTAACTATTCGTTTTCACACATATGATAATAACATTCTCATTTTAGGGTCACTATTTCCAAATCAATTGATTTATATACATTAATAAACTTGAGTCATTCAAAAATACTATAAACACTTCATATAAATTTCTTAGCACATTTTTGGATGAAATAAAACCTTAAAAATTCCATGATTCTCATATTTAACCCATGTTGACCAAAATGTCCTTATTGGTAACAAAACCCTTAATTCATGCAAATTTCATGTGTTTTGTAATATTACTTCCAAATCCAAATTTTTTCCATAAACCTTATCATACTCATTTACATTCATCATACCATTAATAAACCCATGATACATCCATATTTCACACCAATGGCTTTTCTACATAAGATAACAATAATGCATGATCCTTACTTACTCATTTTCTATCATGTAATATCAACTACTTATCATAATATCAACAATTATATATTAATTCACATAACCACAATAACATGGTGTAACACAAAATCATACATAACACTTAGCAATAAAAAACCCTAGGCTATGGCAAGTATCCTTACCATTTTCCAAGTACATTCCATACTTAATCATGAAAGATCATTTTACCATACTTTTGTAACCGAATTCTAGGTATGATATATTTTCTCTTTGTAGATTTTTAGGATATAGAAAATAATTATGATTTAACAAATCATGCTTAACATATTTTAGCACTAAAAACCATAATGTGCTATCATGCAAATTTACCATTTTAGGAAAGTATAAAAGTTACCTTATCAACATACTTACATAATTATACATCAAAATCATAATTTATTATCAAGAAATGTTTAAAATTTTAGGAGAGTATAAAAGTTACCCAAAGTTCAGAAAAAATAACAATATTATACTAAATACTTTGAGATCTCACCAAATAACTTTCGCACATAAAAATAATAACAAAATACCAAACTAATATTTTTACCAATAAAATAATGATTATAATAATAATATGTTTGTTTTTCTAAAATTATCAAAATACCCTTACACATACATAATAGTACCAAAATAACTTTCAAACCAAATACAACTCATATTACATATATAGCATGAGCTATGTTCACCCAAAAGGTGGAGCAGGGCAAGTCAGTGAGCTAGTTGGCTGGGGAGTGGATAGTGCTAGCCGGGGGTTGATGGGATGATGAGCTAGTGGTGGCTGGGTACTATGAGTTGGTGAGGGACTAACGTTAGTTAGAACTATATATGGAGGGTGCAGGTTGGTTGGTTTGGTTTTGATGAAGGGTATTGTAGAAGAAGGGTGGTAAAGGCTAGTTGTGGTGCACAAAATGGCCGAGATGATTGGCTGGTTTGGAGTGGAGTTTGTGAGGTGGAAGGTGTAGGAAAGAGGGGGTGAATAGCTTCGGTAGAGGGCCTTAAAGTGATGGAGGGTAGCAATAAGAAAAATTATTACTTCCTAGGGAGGTACTACAGTGATTTTTGCTACAAAGGGTAAGAAGGATCAACCAGATCTATCATAGTGAAGGATATGAAAAGAAATGCATGGGAAGAAAGGATGTGGTGGTGTATGGTGAGTGTGTGTGGCCGGAATGGGTATGGTGTAGGGCGATGATGATGGTGGTGATGCTTGTGGTTGAAGGCTGGGGAGCTAGAAGCAGTCATTTGGGAAGTGTAGAGGGACAAGGAGAGGTTGTGAGGAGTTGCAAAAAAATGGTTGGGGATGTTGTGATTGGTTGAGAATTTAGGTGTTGCATGTGAGCTATGTATGTATGCAGAGAAGAGAGGAGAAGAGAGGGTTACACACGTATATAAGGTTAAGGAAGGGAGTTGTAGGTGTGTGTAATTTCACCTAGGTGGGAGGGGAGTGGTATATTTCAGTAGAGGGCGAGGGATGGTTAATAGGGAAGGGGCATAAGAGTAGTGGGAGAGGGGGAAGAAGAAAAGGAGAATGTTTGGTGGAGGTGTTTGGGGCATGCAAGGGTAGTAGAATAAGGGTGGTAGTGATGTAGAAGATTATCTTCAAATCTTCTACAAGAATCTATGATATTTTTTGAAGTATTGCAAGTTGAAAACTCTCAACCGAAAATCGATTTGCACTTGAGTTTGATTTGGTTGTCTCGAATGTTGATAGTTTTTAGGGAATCTATACCAAGATTTGACTCTACTAATGAGAACATTCGATTTCTCACTAATAAAACTCTTGATACTTCTCAATGTACACAATTGAAGAAGGAGAATAAAGGAAGAAGAAACACCACTTGTGTTATCATCTCTTTAAATCACAAATAACTTGATTTCATAAAGGTTGGAATGTGTCGACATTCCTTGAGTACAAGGTATATATATGTATGGAACCATGTAGGCCATTTTATTAAGAAGCCCATTTGTAGACTCAATAATAAAATAAGCCTCCTAAGGCATGACTCATGATATATATTAAATCTTATAATGACAATTTAAAAGTATTACAAAGTATTATATAATAAAAATAACAAAGCTACAAAACTTAATAACACAACAAATGGATATAATCATATGTGATTAAACTTTATAGTCTTGTAGCATTATTCTTCCTTGAACTTTATAATCTTGTAGTCCATTGTAATTGCCCTGTACCTCAAAGAACTTCAACCATCATGAACTTCAAGAATTTCTTGCAAACATGTACAATATTTGTAAGAATGACTTGACAAAACACTAGAAGCATGAGAATATTCAAACACAATTGGTTATATCTCCAAGTATGCTAATTCTTCTTGATCTCCATCAGTAGAAGAAGAAAATTGTGAGTTTTCAAGAGATGCTCCTATATTAGGTAGAATGATAGGGTAGGTTTATTTTATTTTAGTTTTAGGTTTAGTTTGGTTAGGTTAGGTTATCGGGTATGAAAATAATAGGAAAATAATAATTCAGTTTAGGATGGGTTTAATAAGAATGAAAAAAGAAAAAAAATTGGGAAGAATGTTTAGGAATTTAATTAGGTTACGATGTAAAGGTCAATTAAATAAGTAGGCTAAGGTTTAAGGGTTAGTTTTGAATAAAAGGTTAAATACCCGAAAGCAAACATATTATGAAATTTTGGAGTGTTACAGTGGACCATTTGGTTTATATTATTGTGGATGTTTTGTGACTTGAATATTTTTATACTATTATTGTAATACTCCATTTGTAATAACCCCTAGTTATAAACTTGATTAGTATGTGTATTTATTTATAAAGAAAATTATAGGATAAATTATGTAGAATGTGCTATCATTATATATATTTATATGGTTAAACATATTATAAAGTAATTAGAATAAAATTTGTCAGAATATAGCATTTTTGGAATAACAGTTGACCAACTATTCGTCCCGTTAGGGGGTTTGGCTAGGGGTTCTTTCAGTCAAATAGGGGTGTTGTTATGTTGACTACGACTATATAATAATTAAAATTTTGTAATTTTTCATTTTTTATGGCTTGTGTGTTGTTTCTATGACAAGTATTTTTACATATTTGAATTTTTAAGATCATTTGATACATTTCCATAAAATTTGGTGACTTTTGGGATATGTTTGGTATTTTTCCTATTTTACCCTTATTTATTAATATTTATCAGATTAAAAATAAAATGGGAAAAATATTGTTGAGGCCATGGAAAATTTTCTTTAACTTACTTTGATCAGATTATAACTTATTTCATGATCTTTGTACCTTATTGAGCTTATTCTTAACTTCATCCATCTTCTACAGATGTTACTTTATGTCTTTCTTGCACTCTAACCTATTTTATCTCTCTTCTCCTTGCCTTAACTTTGCCAAATGTACCTCCATTTAGCCCTTTCCATGTTTGTATACAATCGTCACCCTCATCCTCTCCCTTTCTTGTTGTTTGATTTTTCATATTTTACTCAACCAAAATACTTTCTAACTTGTTTATACTTCACCTTGCACTTGATTTTTTCATTTGAGTGTGTAACAAGTTAGCTTCCACCTCCTTTCCTAATTATTTTTCATCCCCCTCCCTCTTGTCTTTTATTGTTTTTGGTTGGTAGCTTTTCATAAGTCTTGTAACAGTTAGCCTTTTCTTTGCTTTGCTTCCACCTCTCTCCTCTCTTATTTTGTGAGTTGGAGTTCTTCTTCTTTCCCTTTGGTTCTTTAGAATTTGAACACCCCTACCCTTCCTTATTTATTTTTTCCTTTGATTTTCTCTTATATAATTTCCTTATGTAGCCTTTAATTATGGTTAATTAAGTATGGATGTTAAATTTGTGATTATTTGTGAAGATTATGCATTTGTTTATCTTGTGTTTCCCTCTTCTTATTTTTGTGGGTTGTTATTATCCCTCCTCTTAGATTTTTCCTTTTTTGAAATTTAATTTATTTTGTTGGTTGTTTTTTTTTATTTTATTAGTTTTGATATTTTAAAAGAAGATCCCATTATTTATTGAGGTGGCATTGGAGGAGGTAATTGCTATGTATTTTGCTAAGCTTTAGATCTAGGTGTTAGCATGATAGGTTTATTTAAGGCTAGAATCATGTTAGGTTTTGTTTTAATACAAGCCTATATCTTTGGGTGAGAAAACTAAAAAGCATGAGGTATTATATTTGTATGTGCAATTTATAATATAATAAATATTTTATGTTATTATATTGGTATATAATTATCATGTATGCTTTTGTGGTTCTTAAAATATGAAATTATATGCGGATAATAATTTGTAAAATGGTGATAGATTATGTTGCACTTTAGGCTTTGGGTTTTATTTATGGCATACTATACTTATCTTTCCATTTTATACACTCTATTATATTCCTTGAATATTTTTGGTAAATTTTGGTATGTAACATGTTAGTATGTAAGCATGATTAGGGTTAGTTTGTTTGATTCTATGTTTGTATGCTTTAGGGGTTGATTGTATTTTATTATGTGTCATGCTTTATTTTTCTCCATAAATTATGATTATATGCCTAAAATGCTTGTGCATGATTAGCAAGAAATTAATGATATATTAGATATGCATGCTTAAGACTTTACATGCTTAATATTCTTAACTCATGTATAGGGGCAAAATAGTGATTTATCATATCTTAAATTTTAATGCCATGATAAGGTGATTTAATTTATTGTATTTTTTCCTTTTTATGAGAATTATTAATTATAATAAAGTTTGGTGGTAAGTTGGATAATAATGTAGCAAATAGGATTTTAAGGGTATTTTGATCCTTTGTAATTGAAATGTGCCTAGTGCAAATAATTGGACTAGTTTGGCTTTAATTGCATCAAATTTGATCGTGGACTTTCACCTTAGTATTTGACCTTGGAATACATTGAATAATTGGTTGATAAAAGATTAAATTAGTTTGAGTTGAAATAATTGTTGGGACTACGATGTGACGCCTAACCCTAGGTCATGATGATATTGATTGTGGTGAACGTTGTTGTCATGATGATTTGATTGTTGTGTTTGACCTTAGAGTCCTTGTGGATTAATAATCTTGACGTGAATAAGATACTAGTAACTTAAAGTGAAAGACTTGAGGATTGGAAAGTGATCTAGTGCCTTGGTAGGGTTGTCAAGTGCATAGTTGGACCGTTGGGTCAAAGGGTTGATTTATATTCATAGAGAATTACAAACCTCATAAGGGTATGCATACTTAAGAACTTGAGTGATAAGTTTGTGTATGCATGACTTAGGTTGTATGAATTTTGTGATGTGATGTCAGAAAATTAGTTGGTCATTATAGATGATTTGATGTTGTGTGACTCTCTGACATGATGTTAGGAGGTTAGTGGTTTGACTTTTTGGTTTGCTGTCATCCATAGATATCATTACTTGAATTATGGTATTTTATTCCTATCAAAAAATAATTAGTTAAATTAGGTTTAGTTTAGGTAGATAACTAAAGAATTGGCCTTAATAATTGGATAAGGATTTTGCCCCAATGTTGTTGAGTTTCGATCGTTGTTGGCCTTGATAGGGTCTTGGTTGATTATTGTTCTTATGTTGAATTATGCAAGCATGCCTATTTTTTTGATATTGTGATGTCATGTGATTATAAACAATTAGCATGCCTTAAACAACTACTCACTTCTTTTACTAATTTGGGAAAAGGGAGCTTATCTATGACTTCAATTTTTGCTCAAACAATCTTGATGACCTAGTCGGAGATTAGGTGACTAAGAATTATTCCTTATTGTACTATAAAATGACCCTTCTTACAATTGAGTATAATATTGACCCCCCATCTCAGGACAAGTTAGCTAAATAAGGATTGAAAGGGATGCCATAAATAGAAAAGCCATCCATGAACATGAGTGAAAAGTCCTCCTATGATATGCAAACGTGTTATAAGGGCATGTGAGTGTTGCATTATCTTGGTCATTAAGGTAAATAGGAATTTGGTAAACTCATAAATATCCATCCAAATAACAAAAATGTGAATTTCTTGCAAGTCTCTGCACCATAACACTCATAGCGCATATAATGCAAGGTTAACACAAGTTAAGCATGTAAAACGACAAACAATCATATATTAAGATAAAAACACAATAACATATTACAAGGTCACTTACACTACCCAATCACACTTTCCTCATAAGCTAATATGAGTTTCAAAATTCCCTTGATATTTTATCAAAATCCAAATCGAACACTTAAAACAAAATTTAAATTGTTGAAAATCAAAACTTAAAACTTGATTTTTAAAACCAAAATCTCTTATACCAACTTGTAACACCCCCCCAACTTTTACTTCTGAAAAATTTTATTTTAAAGAATAATGTGGATGCCAAATTAGAAAATATGGAATGCTACCACTCAATCTAATATAAGATAAAGGTCCATCATCTATCTTACACTAGATGTAAGGATACAACCTGCTCAACTAAAATTATAGCATCATCAATAGTGAGAGAACAAACTCCCACAAGGAGTTATACAATGGTAAATGAAAAACAAACAGTTTCATTAAAACAAAAAAGGTGATAAAATCAACAAAAAACCTGTAAAATAACCCTAGATTTTAAAATCTTAGCAAAGTAATGGGAAGTTGAAATTTGGTTACAACTCCATTAAAATTCCAATACAACATTTTCAAATTTCCAAAATAGGTATAGATAATATATTAAAACCTCCGAGGGACAAGAACTTTGAGTGGCCTAACTCTCTCAAGACCCATGCCTTCAACCCAACAGTAATAATCAATCTCAGTCTTGCATAAGAGGTCTTCTCTTCACCATTATTAGATAGTCGTAAGACCTATTCAGCTAAGGTAATATTAGTACGAGACTAATACTGAGTAAATCAAAACTACCTAACTCATGGAGGGCAAACACCATTCCACCCATACAATAACTCATATGATTTCATGAAGTAGATTTCATAACATTAATCACTCACCTAATAAGTATCAATGAAAGTCATACATGGAATGATAAGAGTAAGACACAAATGCAATAACTAGAGTAAGGTATACCCATATGGAATATCATAGTTATAAATATCAATGATGTACATAGGTACATGTGATAATATAGGAGGTCATGTGAGGCATGTGATAAAGTATGAATAAACATGTGGTCATAGATTCATGCTTATAAACACACAGCTAGACATAGCAATAATAGGGGTACTAGATACGAGTATATAACAAAGCACAAACTCATGCTGAATGACACAACTATCCTAGATGATAACATTCTGCACATAAGGTTCACATGCAATTAAAATAGTAGATCATGTAATAAAAAGATAGGAACATCCATCATATGGTAGCGCCATTGTAAGTAAGATAACTAAGAAACATGCTTGAGGTAATGAAATTTAAATTCCATGAATGAATGGGAATAATTGACTATTGTATTCCATTATTGTGATCACAACAATTTGATTATTTTAACTTGAGGATATAGGATTAAAAAACTATAACAACTAATCTAGTACATAAATAGTACTAGCTCTTGCTGGTCTGCCCATAAATGTTACCATACCACCAATTTATATGACACCTCATTACTTAAGTATGTATTCTCCCTATATGGCCAAAATATATTGAGAAACCTATAGAGTAAAAGAGATTCTATATAGACCTCATGAGAAATCTAGGATCAAAGAAGAGAAAAATATTGGAATGGTTCTAAGTGAATACCACACTTAACTTGAATAGCTACCTCAAGTGGTATAAATCCTGACTCAAGATCTTTCACTTTCAGTGAATAATGTTTTATTTAAGGATTTAACTACCATAAATTAGGGCGATATAATAACACTTAAAACACTTCCATCAATACAATGCAATTTCATTATCACATTCATTCTAAGTGGCCCTAAAGCCAATTAATTTCAAGTGGCATTAAAGCTAATTCGTTTTAAGTGGTGTTAAAGCCAATCCATTCCAACTGACATTAGAGCCCAATAAGTCCATGTCATAAAATCCAAACATAAGGGATCACCCAATTACAATCTATACTTAACTAATTATATAATTTTTTTAAAAACCAATTATAATTAAAAAACATCAGAAAATGTAGACATATATTTGTATTGAAAATTGCAACCTCATAGACACATAAAGGTATCATATAAGACATGATATGGTTATCTTAAACATAAATCATACTTATCACAATCAACTCTAAGAATTCATACTTTCCATGATTCCACCATAAGTAAAAGTAAGCAGAGACTTACTATAATACCCTTAATTTAGCTAACTCTAATCCTAAGTAATTAATACATTTACCAAATCCTAATCTTGGAAAATTGATATCTTTGCCTTACCCTAATTCCTCAACCTTAAATATAAACCTAATTCTAATCTTTATTCCAGTTTATTAATATTTTTAACCTAAACCTAACCTTGGATGATTGATAAATAAATTTTACCCTAATTCCCTAATCTAAAATTTTAACCCAATTCTAATACTAACTAAAAAATTATTTTATTTTTTCTCTTTTTTCCTTCTTCTCATTCTCCTTCCCCCCTTTTTTCTTATTTTCCTTCCCAGTTTCCTTTTTCTTCTTCCATATTTCCCCGTTTAATTGCCTCTCTTCCCAACCAAATTTCTTCTTCCAAACTTACAACCTAAACTTACCTATCCTGCCTTCATCATCACGACTATCACCTCCCACATCTCAAGGAATTTATGTTGTTGAAATTTCTATCCTAACCCTCTTCCTTGATTGTTCCCATACCCGTAGCCTCTCCCTTACCTTCTCTATTGATTCTCAACCATCTGCACCACCTCTTCTCTATACATACACATCCACTCTCTCTCTCTCTCCTCACCTCATTTAATACATCACCAATCTCTCCCAAGACTCCCTTTTCCTTCCCTCAACTTTCTTGTGTGTCACTCATTAACTATCGCCATTTTTACCCATAAAAGCTCTACAAAATTCCCCTTACAACACATTAAAAAGTAACCATAGCATAATAATATCATAGTACTTACCCTTGGCAACATCAAAACCTCACACAACTAACGCTTGGTAGTGCCAAAATCTCATGCAAACCCCTCATCATCTACATCATATCCACACACAATAACACACCCCTCACCCACCTTAGCCTAGCTACGTTAAACCCTAATGCCTTCACCCTCCTAGAAATGCCACTTCCCTACCCCAAGACCCTCTTACTAGTGTCACACTTTAATGCAGCAGTATCCTAAGTAATGACAGTAACTCATGCCATTCCACCACCACTTACATCACCACCCCATACCACTCCACCTCTTCAACATCACCACCTCATGTAGCACCCCTATTCAAGTGATTCCCCCAATCTGCACCCCCATTATTGCACCAAGTTCTACCATAACTAGTTCAATCTTTGTACAACTTGGTTTACTTTGGTTTTATACCATTTCCACCTTTTTTGCCATATACTATCCTTGGTTGTACTATTAAATTCTAATTTTGTATTATTAATTTTTTTAGGTGATCCTCTAGAGGTATTAGAGGATGTATAAGGCTTAAACGTGCTTAGATATCAGAGATATTTTTGGTAAGGGTACATATCATAGTTAGGAAATTTTGGCATGTTATGTATATTTTGTGTGAAATCACATTTTTGGTATTATTAAATTGATAATGTCATGTTGTTAATTATATTATGAGATAAATTGGTATAATATGATGCAAATTGAGTAATATAAGAAAACATGTGCTTATATGAGATTGTTACGATAAATCTTATTTGTTAACACTAAGTGAATTAGTATGATATATAGTAATTTAACTTGGGTTGATAAAGTATGGTAATTGGAAAATGAGTATATTTAAGATTTATGCAGATGTAATAAATTGAGGATTGAAAAATAATGATGTAAGACGTATAAGGTTTTCGGGAAATTTGGGTATTTTGGCATCCTTAATGGTGTTTTGGTCAATGTGGATTGCCTATAGAAATTTTGGTATTTAAATGTGTTAAATGGTTCAAAATATTCCTATAATATCATGTGGAATTTTGTAAGTAATTATGAATGTCTTAAGTTCAAATAAAATGAGAAAATGACTTAAGTTAAGAATATCAACCTTAGATGTGGTCCATGTGGATCTTTATCATATGTGTAAGACGTTAAATTTAGAACTTTATTTTGTACATGTCGTTAATAATTTCATATTAGAAATTTATATAAAATTTGGTAATTATATAAGTCTTGTAGGAAAATTTATACCTAACATGTAAAATTAGGATTTTTTAGGTGGTGTGAATAGCCACTCTAGAGATAGGGTTACTATCACATATGTAAGATGTTGGAGTTAGACCTTAATTTTTGGATATATGGATAATAATAACAATAATGTTTTAGGAAGGTGTGCTACAATTGTTTGATAAATGAGTATAGTGGAAGGGGTTAAGCTTATGATGTGAAATTAGAATTTCTTAGAGAAAATGTGATATTTTCCCTTGGGAATGTTTCGATCTTCATGTGGTTGTGTTTTACGTGTTTTGGATAATTATATTAAGTTGGATTATGTGACTTGCATATATATGGGTATTTTTTTCATGTTTGATTGAGATAAATAACCATAAAGAAGATCGTAGTCACTTAAAGTAAAATATCACATGAGTTAGAACTAAGGTTTTGAGTCTATTCTACTAGCTTAATAATAGTTGCCATATGTGTTTTATCCTAAGGGGTGCTTTAGACCATTCCACTAAATTAAAAATAGTGGCTAAGAGTGTGTTATCTTAGAATTTGTTGAGTCTATTCCACCAGCTTAATAATAGTGGCCAAGTGTGTATTATCCCGGGTGGTGTTTTAGTTTATTCCACAAAATTAAGGATAGTAGGGTCCTAAGCTTGATGTAAATAATAAAATGGTAGGTGATATTATCTAATGATAGAAATCTGGATTCAATTATTCTCTTGAATTGTATCATGTTTAAGTTTTCTAACCGATGAGTTCTTTATGGGATCTTATGTAATTGTATGCCTTTCTTGATTGTATTATCACATTAATTTGTATCTACAGTACAAATCCTCATTCTCATTGGTATAACTCATTCCCATGATCAGAGAGCATGAATGTTTTTATGTAAGTTGATGAGGACTCATTGGATGACATTTTTGTTCATGATGCTTTATTTGTGGAGGAGTGATTCTTATGTATCGGGGTTGGGTGTAGATTCATGTTATCTGGTTATTTTCTTTTTTTCGAATACCTTTTGGACTCTTAGTTCTATGGGATATATTTTTATATATTTTGATATTATATTTGACCTCCAACCCTTATCAAAGTTTATGAAAGTTATCTTATTCTGTATTTATCATATTTTGTCTTAACTATTTTGTCTTTAATTCAATATAAGGCGGGTATGTTAAGTCATACTTATGTCGAGTAAGGTGGTAACATGCATTTATGTTGATATTGCTTCTATGAAAATGAAAATTTTTAGTTACAAATTTTAGGGTATTATAAGTAATCTTTGGTTTTGATTATTGTGTTTTGTTTAAAAAAAATTAGTTCTCAGATAATCCCTTATCTATTTTTTTTGGTCTATTTCATATTTTGAAAAACTTAATTCTTTAAAAATCGATATTAATTTGTGAGGAACTAAGAACGAGTAGCAAAAGCGGCCTAAAAATGTGCTTATATGTAATATGTGCTAGTAAGCTAGGAATATTTATCCCAACATGTTTTTTCCTATATTTCAACTAGCTCACTATGACCCTAAATGGTCACATCGGATGTTTCAAGGGGAAGTTCAAGGCATTCATCAAGATCGTTAGGTGTTCACCACCACCATCTTAGCCTCAACCTCAACCATTGCCGCCACCTCTGCATTACCCATAGGAAGGTATTAGAGAGGAATGCCTTTGGATGGTTGTTGATCATCACCCACCCATCTATGCTAATGAGGAGGATCAAAACATCTTGGAAGAATGAATTCAAGACATGGATTGGACATACCATGATATTAGTTTCCCACCTACTCAATGGTAAGCATAAATGCTTACTTCCTTCTTAGAGCCACAAATGCTTAGTTGGTGGGTTGTTGTGCATATGTAGGACTGTTGATGTCTTAGGAGGACTTCAAGGTGGTGATCAACGCAAAGTTTTATCCCAAGATCCTTAAAAAGGATAAGTTTAAAGAGTTCATGCAGTTTACCTCAAGGAGCATGACTATACGAGAGTACTATGCTCAATTCATGGAGTTGTTGATCTAAATATAGTGGTTAGTGAGATGATAATGGTAAGTTAGTTTGAGTAGGGGATTCATTTCAACATCTAAAGGATGATGGGTACCGTAGGTTTCTTGGATTTGGTTACGTTGTATGAGTAGGCATGTGCTGCTGCTACTCTAGTTCAGAAGCAGACTTCCATTTTAGGTAGGAGAAAACTGAAAACATAGGGTTTAGTAGGTAAAATTTAGTTTAAGGGAAGTGGATCTTTGAGTTATCAGCATAGGGGTCACATGGGTAGACAGAGTATACCAATAGGACTGCCAAGACATTTTTTTTGTTGTTTTTGAAGTTAAGATCAACTTGGATGAGACTATTGAGGCACTTATATTTAGTGTTAAGCTTGTGGTTAGTGGGACCGCCAATCATTTTATCGTGAATGTCAGTAAGGTCGACTGTAATTGCAGAGATCCTAATACCCCAATAGTTGGTGTAACACCCCCAAATTTCATAACCTTAATTTTGAAAGTTTTAATTTTTATCTAAAAATTTAACTTTAAAATATTAACTTAATTATTTTTTAATTAATTATCTTAGTTATTTTAACTTTTTTTCTTTTATTTAAATGAACCCTAAATTATTATTTTTTATCCAATTTAATTTTTTAATTAGATACCTTAAATCATGATAAATTAATTTTTATCCTAAACCTAAATTTATCCTAATTTTAATTTTAACCCTAAATTTACATTTTTTTCTTTCCTCTTTCCCCCTTTTATTTCTTTTCTCTTTTTTTTTCTTCTCCTTTTTCTTCCCCTGCCCTTAGCCTAGCTAGCCGATCTTTCTTTCTTTTTATTTTCTCTTTTCTCCTCCCCTGACCAACCTAAACCATCCCCTTATTTTCTTTTCTTTTCCCCGTTCGAACCCCAACCCAACCCATCTCTTCATTTCCCTCTCTTTCTTCCTTGACTAGCCAAATGCACCCTAACCTTTTTTATCTCCTTTGTGCCTCTAGGACACCCCAGCACCCCCACCTTGTAATGCTCGAACAATGTTCTACATGTCGGTCTCCTCCCTTCCTCTTCAAGCCCAAACAACCCCTTTGTATCCCTCCTTCACACATTCCTTCCTCTTCCCTACCCGCCTCAACCATTGCCCAAAATTTTCCCTAACCACCTATACATACATGCATATGCAACACTATACTCCCCTTCCTCCTTTCATCTAAACACAACCCCTAGCTCTATTCCATTTCTTAACCTTGGTTAGTTTTTCATGCACCATATCCACTAGCCACAACCATCACCAACCACCTCCAGCCTCTTATGCCGCCTAACTTGTGCTCCTCCCCCACTCACCATCACATCCATCTAACCCCCTGCTCTCTTCTCGGCCTTGTATGGTTTCACAAACACCACTTCTAGCTATGCCTAACAACCATGCATGTGTGTCGCTCCCCTCCTTACATCTCAACCCTTGCCTTCACCATTTCTCCATCCCTATCTTCTTCCTTCTCCTACTTGCAACCTTACCTTGACCATATCCCTTACCTCTTTTTTTCTTTCACCCACCACCACTACCTCCCTACATTTCTCTTCATTCACTGCCAAGCAATTCCGTTGACTTCTTCCTCTACCTCCCTTACCCTCCTTGCAATAACCCACACCTTCCTTCTTCTCTTCCCCATTCCCCAACCATGATTGGCCTTGACAAACATCATCCCCATGCCACCTCTCCTTGTAACAAGGCTTGCAACACCTACCTCCTCAACTTTCCCCCATCTTGAATGATGACCAACACCACCACTATTGCAACACATGTGTCCTTTTTCCTCTGTCTACAACCACACACCACCAAACCCTACCCAACCCTCTATAATCTACCCTCACCACCTCCCTACCTTAGATTTATTTTCCATCTCCTCCAGAGCTAAACCAACAACTCAAGCTACTAACCAATGACCTCCCTTGCCAACTATCAGCTCCACCACCCACCTCAGCCATGACCTCCACCCAACCAACCTTTCACCCCTAAGCCTTCTACCTTTTCCCACTCATGATGCATGTGTAACACCCCAAAATTCACTATTTTTTTAACGTAGAAGAATTTAAAATTAAAAACCTATGATTTCTAGGGATGTTACTGCCACACTCAGTAACAAAACGATTCTCTGACCGTTTCAGTACCAAGTGTTAAGGCTAAGAAAAGATTGACATTAAACTCAAACCAAGAGTTCATAAAAGACTTAGAAAGATCATAAATCAGAAATCAAAGTACGTGTAAAGAATTGTAATTCATATCCTAAAAGATAAATAAGCTTACAACTGACAAAAGGTTCATTTAAGGGTAAATTTGATACAAAGAAAATAACAAAAGGATATCAAATAACAAGAAGAATGAATCCAGCCACACTACTCTTGAGCTTGGAGCTAAATATGATCAACACTCAACTTCGCCTGATGTCTCGCCCACCTGCACAAAGTAAGAAGAGTCTACTACTCGTGGGAATGAGCAACACTCATGAAAATGGTGATCAGTATGCTATATACCAAGTAAGGTAACCGATGCACTAATGCTAATGCATAAAATCACATAAACCATGTAGAAAAATAAAAAGAGCATATAGTCCATCATGATAACATTATATCATACAATCATTCAGGTAGATACATAAATGCCCATTTATAGTCTGGATTAATTATTTAATTAATCTCTGATTAGATCTCATTTCACAACATGCTCTTTATCAAATCCATGCAAGTACAGGAACCTCCCACTATTTTAGCCGGTATCTTGGTCACTTATAGGGCATAATGCCCTAACCACTATTATAGCCAATGGATCGGTCACTTATAGGGTAAAACCCTAACCACTATTTCTTACCGGTGGATCGGTTTAGTTCCTACTCACATAGTGATCCACTATAAGTAACTAGTATCTTTTAAGTGCCTTATAAAAACTATGGTTTGTGTTTATTGAGCTCATAATCCCCCACTATTATAGTCGGTGGGTCGGTCACTTATAGGACATTATGTCTTAACCACTATTATTTACCGATGGATCGGTCAATTATAGGGTAAGAACCCTAACCACTATTCCTAACCGGTGGATCGGTTGGACCCGACTCAATAATCTTTCACTTTAAATGATTAATGTCTTAAGTATCTTATTTAGAAGCCTTCACCCTAGACAAGCATGAATCACTCCCTTTAAACTTATCCTCCAACTGACCCGTATCATATCATGAGAACCCTGCACTTCCTAACTTGTTAAAGTAAGATTATGAAGCAATTTCATCAATCTAAAGGATAAATTCAAAAAGCTCATCATTTTAAAAATCATTTTTAGAGGATTTAATAAAGAGGTTTTGAATTTTTCCTAATGTTTCTCCATTAAGGTGTAATTCACTAATCTGTGTGTTAAGAGAGTAGAACCTAGAGATGTGTTATTTTCTTCCACATTTGTAACAAGTAATGTTTTTGTTAGAAGGTATTTGGAAGAGAGATTGGGTTTGTTTTCCTTTGGGCTAGGATTTTTTATAATAAGGAAGTTGTTGTATTTGTTGTGAAGCAACTAAATGTTTTTTTTTTCAGATTCCTTATGATGATGTTTTGTGTGATATTTTAGTTTACAAGATCCTTTACATGGATTGATTTCATTAGATGTGTCAAAAATGTCAAATTATTTGCAGAAAGAACCTATTTCTTGTCTAGTCTTGTGTATTTTCCAATTTAAATGTCTTTGAAGTTTGAGGTATTGATAAATTTTTAGACCTTCTTTTTTGTTAAGGCTAATAATTTCTTCATAGGTAAACCGAGAGTGAGGGATTTAGTTTCCATGTGATTTTTTGATTTTGTTACAAACCTTTTCTCTACGAAGAGGAGGAAGACTATTAATAAACTTCTCTTTCTAGAGAGGTTGGTTAGAATCATCTCAAAGCATAACACGAGTGAAAAATGTATCCTTATATCATTGGAACTCACTAAGATTTTTGCAACAAAGGTTTGAACAGAGCTTGAAATTTTTGTCTTTGAGGTGTGAAGGGTTGACAAAAATGTGAAGAGAGATGGCAAGAATAAGAGACACAACAACATCCTAAAAGACATCATCCTTTTCAAAAATAATGTTGTCCTCTTCATCCATCTTGATGGAATGAAGAATGGATTTCTGGTCATTAGGGATGAGATGGAAATCCCACCATCCTTTAAGTTGGCCAGAGAACCCTACAATGAGGAATTATACTATGGCTTTATCAGAAGTGCCAAATTGGGTTTTGTAAGCATTTTTATCCATGATCATTTGCTAAAGGAGGTTATGAATATGGTATTTTGACATACCATTAATGTTACATTCGTAGAGGGATGATAACTTAAAATTAGGTTGGACAATCTTCTTTGGTATAGTTTCAAGTAGGGATGGCAATAGGTCTCGGACCTGACCAGGACCCGCTAGACCCGTCTTATTTTTAGTGGGTCTGGGTCCATAATTTTTGGACCCAATGGGTCTGGATTCATATATACCTTAAAGGGTCTGGGTTTGGGTCCAGTTCTAGACCCATACCTGACCCACCAGAGCTGTTTAATATACATGTGTGTGTGTGTATGTATATATATGTATACATATATAAATACATACTAATATTATGTTTTTCATTATTGTCTTAATCTTATATAAGCTCCTTATTCATTTTTTTAAAATTTTATTTTTGTATACTTACTTTATAAACAATATGTATAACATTGTATTATAAAAGCTAGGAATATAAACGGGGCATATTTTACCCAAAACCCGACAGATTTTGTCCAACGGATATGGATACCAATATGGATGATGGAAAAAAAATACTCGTCGGATTCGAGTACGGATACAGGTATAGAATATCCATACCCGTACCCGTAATCATACGCTTATCCATATCCGTACTCATTTACACAATATATAATTACCTTTTTACCCTTAATTTTAAAATAAATATAGTATAAATTAAAGTTAGAATTATCATTTAGCTTAACTCTAAATGGTTTTATCTGTCAGGTGATGGATTTATCCATCGGATAATATCCATTAACGGGTAAACGGATAATTTGCCGAGTAACGGATACGGATATGGATATGTTAGAGAATATGGATTCAGGTATGGGTACGTATTTTCTTATTGGATACGGATACGAATATTCGTATACTCGCCCCGAACCCGTCTCATTTACATCCCTAATAAAAGCATTAAAACACCATTTGAAAAGTTAATATAACTATTTTAATATATTTATTTTTTCACTTAGATGATTTTCTTAACAAAAAAATACATATTAAGTTATATAAAACATCAATGTATTTTTATTAGCATAGATTATTTTTTTAAAATAACCGGATCCATTTAGGACCTGTTTACCTGCTAGACCCGATGGATCTGAATTTGGGTCTAAACTTTTAAGACCCGACGGGTCTAGGTCGGATCTGGGTCTAGGTAATATAAACGGGTTCGGGTTTGGGTATGGTTGGACCCAGCCCAAAGCCGACCTATTGCCATCCCTAGTTTCAAGGTTAAGGTTAGGGGTCATGCTTTTGGAAACAATAACTCTAGAAGAGGAAGGGTTTTCATAAAGGTGAGAGGGGGTTGGTTCCTCTAAGGGTTCATCTTCACTTTGTGGTGAAGATATAAACCCGAGTGTGTTATTTGTAATCCTTATTCTGAAGTGTCAAGAACATGGATATGGTTCAAGGATGAGGATGCAAGATTAATTTGACTAAGTTAGGTTTTGATATCTTGGAGGAATTAAGTTATTCCTGTATAGATATTTTGTTGGCAAAGTTTCAAATCTTAAAATGGTTTAAATATGGGTAATTTTTTAATTTTAGGGTTTTGAGGTGCAACAACAATAGTTTAGAAAGCTAAGAGAATAGTTTTTTGGATTAATTTATCTAGTTTTATAAGTTGTTTACAAATTCTATTTAGATGAATGTTAGTTAAGTTATTTTGAAGAAGAATACTTTTAATACTGTCATTTTCTTCTTCTTTTGGTAAGCTGAGATGTTTCAATTCAAGAGAGTTTTCACCGAAATTCATTTTAATATTTTAAAGAGGAGGATGGTCAGATTCAATAATGCCTTTATCAGCTTGCCATGTTTCAGTTTTATTTTGAGTGGTTACATGGTTTATCTTTTGGAAAGGAAAGTCAATATTATTCAATTTTTCTTAGATTTCAAACCAATCAAAGAACATGATTTGAACCTTTTTCATTTTGAATAAAATTATAATATTATGTTTGTGTAGTTTGGCATGAGTAAGAAAGTGTTTGAAGTACCATGTTCTTTTTTCATAATAGTGAGGACCATAAAAATTATCTTGAAGGATTTTTTTAAATTTGAAAATATTTTTTAATAGCTTTGATTAAAGTTTTTACTATTTCAAAGAAACATGGTGAATCAGGATGATAATTTATATTTTGTGGTGGTTCATGTGTCTATAGAGAAATATAAAGCTGATCAATATTTTGTGGAAGCTTAAGATTCATTTACTAGTTTTGTTTGGAGTAAACCAAATGGTGAATCCTTGAAGTGTATTTGGTTGTTTGGAATGATGTGTTTGGTAGATCAGAAATAGATCATCTCGTTAGTCATATGGGAGATGTATGATAGAATGGATTTTTAAACTCTTCCTATGTCGAGGGTAAAAGATGTTGAGGCTTTATTAAAGAACCTTTGAATTTAGGTTCTTTGGAAGCTGAGTTTAACTATTCCATCTTAGAACTTAATTCTATGTTTGGTTTTGTAGGAAGTAGAGGTTGGTGTATTTGTGGAGGTGTAGCCTTCTCAATAATCCAATCATCTGGAAGAGTGATATCCTTCCCTTTAATTGGTTGGGGGACAACCATATTTGCTCTGGTTGGATCAGTTTGAAAATGGAGGGTTTCACCTTATATGCTTTGAATTTGGCCTTTGTTTTGAAAGCAATTTTCATGGGTTTATAGTGGACTTTGTAGATCATAACAACTAGTTTGGATCATTCGTGCATCTCATAAACATAGGTTTTGACTTGGAGGAAAACTGAATGGAGAAGATTTAGGTCTCTTAAAGTGGGAGAAAACTTTAGATAGGAGTTAAAGAAGATAGGATAATTGTAGAGACTGAATTCAATGGTTCTAATAATTTAATCATTAAAATATTGAGTTTTCCATCGTGTAGAATAGCAAGTATTGAAGTGGTTAATTCTTCTCTGGCTAAGGGTTTGAATCCTACCTGAACTAATCCTGTGTGAAAGTATTTGAAGCCATTTTTAATATGTTTTTCTTAGACTTTTTTTGTAAAGAGTTTGATATTTTTCAAAGGGGTCTAAGATTTGAATATATTATTCTTTAGTTTTGATAACATAATTTTGCTTTGGAAATGATAGTGTTTTGATATTTTGTAAATCATTTTAGAGTGAATTTTTGAAAGTTTCTAGCTATCAACCAATTTTTGAAAATCCTCTAAAATATATTCTTCTGTATTAACAATGTTTTCTCTAGATTATACACTAAACCGCTATAAGTGTAATACCCCAGACTTTTATGTGATGGATGGATGATAAATTTTGTTGAATTTTGGGCCATTTATTTTAATTCAAAGTTATGATTTGATTTGGAATATAAATTGATTTGAAATCATGTTGGAAAATAAAGTTTATTGAGTTTTATAGATAAACCCATTGACTAATTCCATGAACTGATTGATTGGTTTATCTTTTTAGCCAAATTGAGTTCCTTAACCAAACCGATTGATTGGTTGGGGGAAGCGGATCGACTGGTGAATGAACAGTTGACTGGTATACCTAAACTAATTGGTTGTTTTGTCAAGTTGGTCATATTTTTTTAGTTGGTTTTTTCTTAAAAAAAAAACCTTACACTAAAATGGAACCTTACTAACTCATATTGATTAATCCGAAGAGATTCCTAGCCATTTTCATGATGCGTTTAATCTAAGATATTACCTCAATTTTTTTATATAGGTCAAATGAGACATATGAGGGGGAGAGGTGATCTCAGCCATTATCTTCTTCCTCCTTTCTCCTCTACCCGGTTCTGATGTCGATTTCTTTGACATCAGGCGTGCTTCCAAGCAACTGAAAGATTCCTTCTACGCTGACCTCCCATTTTTTCATTTATATATGAAAATTCTAGACTATTTGACTTGAGATCCCTAGAGTTATAAATTAAGCTTGGGAGACTAGGTCAGCAAGCCATGTAAATCCGTCTATTTAGATTGAATTCAAATGGTCAGAAGTAGGGTTTTGAGTTACCTTCCGAACTCACTATGTTTTCCTTCTATTGGTTGGCTATAAATAACCCCAATCATCCCTACAATTACCTTTCTTTCAGCTACCAAAATTCCTTAAACCTTATTTCCCTCTCTTCTTCTACACATTGAGCACTTGCCAAATTGTTTTGCACACTCTTCTGATCCTACCTCTAGCTCTATCTTGCTTCAATTGTTAAGGACGATAGAGTTAGATTCTAAAAAAAGATTGAATGGTTTAGTTGAGCTTTCTGCTATTTTTATCTTAGTGGTATGTCTTTCTCCCTTTCTGTTTTCTTTTTCAAAATTTAATGAAGTTTTGGTATAATATGTGAGCTTAAGATTTACTATTTAAGGTTTTAAGAGTTGAAGTTTTCACAAATTTTGAAATTCTATTTTTTAAGGGGATTTAGCTTCCATCAAATAAGTAAATCTTGCTTTTAAAGTGTTAGCATGTGTTCCTACATGAAAGGTGATACCTTATGTTGGTGGGTCCATGTTGGTATGAAGAAATGTAGTTGTATGCATTATTTACATATTTAAATGACATAAATTGAGAAAAGAGCATGAAAATGGACAAAATAGGCTATGATGGTGTTATGTTGAAAAAGGCATGGTAATCTAGTTAGTTGGTGTGATCGTAGCCGGCACGCAATTTAAACCCTCTTGTTGTCAATTGTAGCACTGGTAAATAGGGTATCGTTCTAGGCCGAGGATTGAGAGGGCTCACCTCTATTTAACTGGCTTGAAAATAAAACTAAAAACTAAAATAAAAATCCTAAATAACACAGAATAAATAAATAAGGAAAAATACTAATGGGGGTTTATCAAAATAAAAATAATAAAATAATAAAAGGAATAAATAAAAAAACTAATAAAATAATGGGAAACCCGTAGATATGAGAAACATGTTAGGGAAATAAGAATCCACCACTAGATTAGGTCGTAATATAATATTTATTTCTAAGTTATCCTTTAATCGTGAGAATGAGATCGACCAAGTTGCACACCAAAAGCAGGTCCATACACCTTATATTACTTCCCTTAATTAATTAATATGACAAAGCGCCAATATTAACCCTATTAAATACTAGCAGTATAGCAGCAACAAGCGGCTCCTATATTTAACTAGATTTAATGCATTAAGTGTAAGTGGAAGGGTGTCAATCTAAGTACCCATACTAGTACAAAAAGCATGTCTAGCTGTATTTCCTTTCCTTAACCCACACGTATCGAAACGTTTTACTACTTCGGTTAGAATAACAAAACGATTAGGTGAATTGCTATCTAACCTAGCTGCAATTTATACATATAAATTCTAGTATATTTAGATGGCCACCTAGCAGGCAAATAACCCTACATACTGTCACTTATGAGGAACCAGAACAAGGCATGCACCAAATAAACTATACTTGACAAAATCATACATATAAACGACAGCAATTAACATAGAGTCAATAAACAATCTCACAAAACAAAGAAAATAAAATTATAATTCAAATTCTAATCTAGGGTTTCAATTTATTCCCTAACAATAAATAATCATCCACTCATAATTAAAGAATTAATTACAAAGAAATATATATCTAAAATATAAATTAAAAATAAGAGAAAGAAATAACCGGAATTAATTTTGGATAAAAGATCAAGAATTTATTCAAATAAAAATTAGTTTTATCTTAAATAAATTCTACCGGTATAAATTTCCTCTTATTTTTCTTCTCTCTCGGCTTTGATTTCAGTGTAACAATTCTTTTTCTTTTTCTTTTATTCTTGCTGACGATGGTGGCTGATAGCGCTGACGGAGCTGTGATGCGTGGTTGCCTCGGACTCCGTGCACTGCCGCACTGTCCTTTGCGTCGTCTCTCACCCGTAAGCTCCCCTGACTCTGTGATGTGGCTCTGCCGCCTAATGGCAGAGGCTACTTAGCTCTGCCTTTCTCTCCCGTCCTATATTTATAACCTGCGCCCTCCTTTTTACTTCCGTGTTGCGCCCCACCTTTCCACGTCAGCCCTGCTGACTTTTCTTCATCCGTTTTCGTCGGCTGACTCAGCCCTTGCTGAGCTCGCCCGCCTTCATTTCTTTTTGTTTTGTGCGTCCATCTCAGCGTCTCCGTCCACTTCTTCGTTTCGTTTGTTTCCAGGTCTTTGGGCCTTCGGCCTTTGGCCGTTGGTCCAAAGGTTTTATTTCTTTTTTTTTCTTTTACTTAAAAACAAAACCAGCAAAATAAAATTCAATAAATATTAATAAATAATATTTTATTCTAAATTTACTTAATTTATATCATTTTAGCTCAAATAATAAAATTTATGCAATTTTTACCACTTAAGCATAAAACAATAATTATTCCCCTATATTAGTTAAATAAACTACCAAAAACTAAGATTATAAGGGTATAAAATGTGTCAAAATATGAACTCATCAATACGTTATGTTGGTGGGTCCATGTTGGTATGAAGAAATGTAGTTGTATTCATTATTATACATATTTAAATGACATAAATTGAGAAAAGAGCATGAACATGGACAAAATAGGCTATGATGGTATTATGTTGAAAAAGGCATGGTAATCTAGTTAGAAATATGTTAGCGAATGTCGATACATGTTCTAATATGAGTGGGAATGATTTTTATGCAAGAATCTACATGAAATTTGTGAATTGATGCTATGATAAGGCAAATTGATTGATCGGTTAGCTCAAACCGATCGTCTGGTTCCTAGAACAATCGACTAGTTAACTCAACCCATCAATTGGTGCACGTACAAAGACCATGGTCTTGCTCTCTACTTAATCTCATAGACCGGTTTAGCAAAATTGATCGATTGGTCTATGAATAGTCGACCGATTAGCTCAAACCGATCAACCGGTTTGAATAAAGCATGGTCTCATTGAATTAAACTGATTGACTTGTCGACCCAAACCAATCGACTAATTGGGTGAGACCGATCAACTAGTTTGACTAGTTTGCATAATTTATTTCCTTGTGGTTTGTTTATGCTTGGAATTTGTGTTTGAGACTATATCATGATTATTAATGGGATAAAATATAGGTTTTAACATGGATTATTGGCCTAATTAAGAGATTAAAATGGATCATGAGTAATGTAAAGGTTAAAGATGTACTTCACTTAAGATAAATGGTAATATGGAGATAGGAGTAATAGGAATCAGTAAAGGTATGAATCAAACCATATGATGGATATGAACTTCATTGGACAAGGATAAATGGTAAGCCTACATGGTAAGGGAAAATGGAAATAAACGGATCAATATGGCTTACTATAGGGATACATGTTTGCTTGTATGAGCCTTGTATGATCACCCATCCTTATAAATAAAATACTATTCACTTAAAGTGAAAGAAAGTCGAGTTAAGTATGGGTCTTGGTTACCCAATCCTATATTAGCTACCGGGGGTTAGTCTACCTATGGACATTTTTGGTTCCTTTGGGAATTGCCTTTGGGCAGGATCTTGAGAGGTCCTAGTGCCTTACATACTATAGACACTGATGATGTACTAGGGAATATTGATACTAAAGGGTCTGGTTTTCTTGGTGGTTAGCTTTGGCCTAGACTTATGTTCATTGTAGTGATTATATTTGGTCTAGACTTATGCCCATCTAATGATTAGCTTCGGCCTAGATTTTATGTCCCTTTTTGGATAGGCTTCCATGGTATATGAGACCATGGTATATGAGACCATGGGATGTTGCACAATCCATCACTCGATGATAATAAAATATGGTTATTAAGTAAGTAATTCAGCAATTATGAATGATGATTAAGAGAATATCTAATATGTGGTAAGAATGGAAGTAATGGTATGATTGGTCAAAAATGAGTAAAGTTGGTTATTACGCTTGGCTAATGGTTGACCTGACAACTTCATTATGAAATGAAATGTTGATGGGTTGGCTCACCTATCTCTTATATGGATGGACTGGTGGTATAACATAAGGATTTGGTTAATTGGAAACAACTCTAGAAGTTTATTGGTTCTCCTTGCCATTAAGTGTCTATATGGTTATGTGGAAAGGTGGTGAGTCTATGCATGAAGTATTCTACTTGTCAAAATTATGCATGATAATATAACTCTCTGTACTTCTATATTATATGCGGCATTATCATGATGAATATTACAATCTATATTTATGTGTGATAAACTGGTATACTTGTTTGTATTGAGGGAGAAACTTGGCTTACTTAATACATAGCGTACTTATGTGCTCATTTACTCAGTAACCTACTCATTCCCATTAGTAAAGGACCTTGTGTAGGTTTTTGGAGATGACCAGTAGAGGGCCTACCTCCATTGGGTAGGGGGTTATGAGCAAGGACAAATGGAAGGCTTTGATGGGGTCCATGGAGGATCATGACATTTGTTTTGGGTCTCGTGCCCTAACCTATATTTTATAATTGTATACTTTTAATATTTGTTCTATAACAATTTGATCAAAACCCGTTGGGTTTGTTTCTTGTAAAGATTTTTGAATCATTTCAATTAAATCATTATTACGCACTCTGTTGTTTTAGTATTTTATTAGTTTAGCCTTATATTTGATATGGGGTAGGTAGCAAACATCTAACTAATGTCAGGTATGGCAGTAATACCCCATTTTTCTAAGTGCTTTCTACTTCCACAATATATTTTTAATGAAATTTTTTGGTAGTGAAAAGTGGGATTGTTACAAGAAGATGGAGATAAGTTTAACTGCATCTGGAGTTACTACCTATCATAGGACTTACCACCAATTAAAACTCTAAATGACTCAAATTAAAACCAAGAATAGAAATAAAGAGATGGAACAATTATACCTTAACTACCTTTCCCTTGGCTCTGGTACCATATACATATAGGGTAAGTTACAAACTTATTTTGCTATAAAAATGCATGAATGCTTGGAAGTTGTTGGATTGTTCCAATCAATGGTGTTGATGGACCCAATAGAAACTATCATGGAGAGAATAGGCATGAAAATAATATATATCATTAAAGATATTTAGGCCATTAGACTTTATAAACGACTTTATCCGCTGTAAAAGAAAACTAAAAACATTTGTTGTGCCACACGTTTTGTGTAAATAATAAAATAATGCAAGAAGATGTAACAATGCCTAAGCAGCATGGTGGTGTGGAGTGCCCTCTATGCGACGGGAGATGCAAAATTGAATCCCGACTACGGTGCTTCTTTGTTTTTCTCTCTTCTTTTCCTTCTTCAATGGTTTATATTATAATATATATATATATATATATATATATATATATATTCTTATTAGAATTTAAGTAAGGAGATTTATGAGATTTGGATTTATAAATTAATTCAATTTTTTATCTTTTTTTTTCTTTATTTAAATTGATCAATTTATATATTTTTAATAGTTTAGGATACTCTATATTCATTTTAGGTTTTTTAAATTTATTTAGGGTTTATTCCATTTACTTTAGTATTTTTGTTTTTTTAAGCTTTAGAGTTTATTTGTTATTATAGGTTTTTGTAATTTTTTTAGGGCTTAAGGTTTATTGCATATGGTTTAGGGGTTTTATAGATTTGGTTAGGGCTTGGGGTTATAGTATTAGGCTTAAGATAAAGTTTATTCTATTTATTTTGAGTTTTTTTAATATATTTTTAGAGCTTTGAGTTTATTTTATTTATTTCAAGATTTTTATATTTATTTAGGGTTTATGGCTTATTCCATTTAGGTTTGGGTTCTACGATTTATTTAGGGTTTAGTGTCTAAAGTTTAGGGTTTATTTCATTTTTTAAAGTTTTTAGATGTCTTTAGACTTTAGGATATAGGGTTTAAGGTTTAATCTATTTATTTTATGTTTTTTACTTGCTAAGGGTTTAAGGTTTAGGGTTTTTATATTTTTGTGCTTAATCAAGGTTTATTATATTTAGTTTAGATTTTTTTAGATTTATTAGCGTTTATAGTTTTTAAATTTTTATGGTTAATTAGGGTTTAGTCAATTTAGTTTAGATTTTATGTTTATGTTTATGTTTATTCTAAATATATGCTAGAGGATAGGTGAACGGGTCATTAGAATTCAACACGAATAAGTTACAAAAAGGATAGGGAAACTTGAAGAAATGATCGACTCGTGAAGCATACATCCATTTGATTATACATTATGATAAGAAAAAAATTTCCACAACCTAAAATATCCATGACTCCTTGAGTTTACCCTTATTTGGCTCCAAAAAGTAATATGTTATAATCATCTAAACTACAATAAAAATCCTTAAGGATTATTTCCCTCCATGATATTGAAATAAATACATAATACTTATCTCTTATCTTTCATTCAAAAATCTATCATTGACATAAGCTACAATTTAAATTAAAGAGTTAAAAAAAATTACAAGTTGAGATTGAGAAGGAGAATAATATGTGTCTTACCTTTAACTTCAATTTTGATTTTGTGGGATAATTACCACTATCATAGCCTGCATACTCTCCACATTCCTTGCATTGTCTTATCATCTTCTTTTTTTTCTCAATGGCCTTTTCTTTCTCCCCTTTAATCCTTTTTTGCTTCCTTTATTTTTTCAATTAATGTGGGACTTGAATGGTAACTTTACTTGAAACACTAATCTCAATTAGTGATTCAATTATATGTGATTTTCTTGGAGTCTTATCATCAATATTCTTATGACACCAAATCTTCAAGAATTCTTATAAATCTATGGATTCCTTCTTGTTTTTATTCAACTAGGTTCACACATTTAAAATTAGAAAACATAACCTACTCAAAGTAGTCTACATATTATCAGCTTTGGAATGTTATTCCAAGGGGTTCCCTTCTAAGTCATAGATTAGCTTTTTAGGGCATTTTCAGCCCACCAATTCACTACCAACTAAGTATAAATATGTTGTACTCCTTTTTATTTCAAAACCCAAAGTATATGCCTACATGGAATCCCACATCTCTAAAAAATCTTATAAGAGCACTTGATATCTTGGTTTATTATAGTATATACCACTCAAAAAGTACTCTTACAATTTGATATATCAAGTTCACTAGCTCCAACAATCTCTGAATCATCTTCCCTCATAAAATCATGAAGGTTGTATGAAAATGAAGCAGCCGGAATCTCAATCTAGGTCTAAAAAATATGGTATAAGTATAGACCTCAGATGCATAGCTCTCCAACTTAAGGGAAGTTCTGAGTTCAGGATATGACAAGTTTGATACTTTATTTAACTCTAGTTGTTTATTTCTTTTTCCATCTAATGCACTCTCATAACACATAAAAAAATCAAGTGAAGTATAATAATTATCAGTGAAATTCCCAAAAAAGTTATTTCACTCTCTAATCTTAAAGTTGATCTCAGAAGCCCTCCCATAAACAAATCTCTAAAATATGTAGGTATCCATAAGATCCTTATATCAAACATATGATTAAGCCTTTCATGTCCTTCCAAAAGAAACTCACAAATTATTCCCATCCACTTATACTTGAAATACTTAGGTTCAAGTTGTAAACTCCACACAATGTATATAACTAGTTTATGAAATCAGAGTTCTGATTTGAAGAACCAACTTTTTTGGGCACTTTATTCAGAATTTACTATACACAAAATTTGTGTAGAGGCTTTTAAAAAACCATATCTATGGCAAATTTCATTGTAGGATCTTGGTCTGTAATCATACAATAAGGCTCAATATTCCCCTTAGTCTTCAAGAATGTTTTAAATAACTACTTAAATGACCTAATATTTTCATGAGCTATTAATATTTCTCTAACTGTGACATAATATTTATGGTGATCAACCCCAATAAATGGTTCAAAAATTAAATTGTACTTATTTTTTTGATAAGCAAAATCAAATGAAATCTTATCAGCAAAGAGAGAGTTATTCTTTCTAGAGATAGGATCGGCCCAAAAATTACAAACAAAGACTTTGTTATCATCCACCATATAATTAAAGTAATATCTACTTCAATACTCCCTTTTATAAAAGATTTATATGAATGTATGAGAATTAGAATCTTCGATGTAAAACTTCATGTCCCTAGAATGGTTTTTAAAATCTTATAATGAAGCACCTGTATTCTCATACCCTCTTATGTGTTCCTTGAATAACCAAAATGAGTTGTATATCCCAATGTTAATCCTAGAATTATCTATAATGAACTTGTTATGCATGATAGTCAAATTCCTTTCATCTTTTAGAAATGATCTAAAGTTAAGGATAGCTAGAAGGTGATTATTTCTTTCATATAAAATTTGAAACCACATAAAACCTTTCAATGTTTAGCTTAAGAAACATTATAGCTCTACATCCCAATCTAAAAAACACCCTCCTTCTAGCTCCACCATCAGCACTATCTCGGGCATGAGACATATTTCTTGATGGCTTAAACCCTTCCCTAGTAAAAAAATGATTTTTAAATGTCACATCATTACTCATAGTTATCTTTTCACTAGATAAACACATACTAAATCTACTAGTATAAGCATAATTCTTGTAGAACTTAATCTAATCAACCAATGATGTAAATCTCATTCCTATGAAGGAGGCTATTTTTGATTAACAATAGGGTATATATTCCTTTGTTGCTCCACCAAGAGATGTGTGGGGTATTGACTTGGGAGTGACTATCTTTCTATAAAAATCATCCATTTTTTAGGGAGGAGAATAATCTTATTTTTCACTCATAACACCTATAAAACAAAGCAAATAATCATATTATAAACAAGGAAAATATGATAGAAAAAATATAGGTAGATCAAACCGAGAACAAAATATAGAATTGAGTTTTTCACATAAAAACTTTGTTTTCTCTATTTTATACACACTAAACAACAAGTTTGAATCATGGAATTCAAAAGCCATGTACGAACCAAATCAAATATGAAACAAAGAATAGAATATAATAGCCGTCAAAGGTATATTACTCTATGATGTATGAAATATTGTACTATAAAATTTGATGATTGTAAGGAAACATAGAGTTTTTTATATCAATAGTGAACAATTAAGAGCATCTGCATAATCATTTCAACCTCAAAACTCAATACTAGAGTAGAAAATTGATAGGGAATCAACACTAGAGAACGAAAAGTATTCGTATAGCAATAACTAAACGAAGAAAAAACATATAGATGATTATAGAAAATCAAATCAATTAGTAAAAATGAGAGGAATTTTTTGGAACCAAAGGAGAAGGAGGGGACTAGAACCTTTTTGGTGAAATATTTCAAAAAAATTAACCTAATTGAAATTTAATAAAGATCTCAAACAATTCAACACTTCATTTGATTATGTTGATCACATTATAGAAACCTGTAACATTGAAACACACCTACTTTTTCTATCTAATCCACTTATAGTATGTGTAATACCTTTAAATTTTATAACATTAATTTTGAGCGTTTAGCTCTTTATTTGAAACCTAAGTTTTAAATCCTAGCTTAATTATTTTTGTTAATCCTTGACCTGCAAATCTAGATAAATTATTAAATAAAAATTATCCTAATTATTTTAGCTTTTTTATTTTTATTTAAATCCACAATAAACCGATAATTTTACTCAATTTATTTTTCTAATTAGATACACTATATCCAAATAAATTATTTTTATCTTAATCATAAATCTAACATAATTCTATTTCTAACCATTTTTTTTCTTTTTCTTTCTTTTCCATTTTCTCTTTCTCTTGTTTTCATTTCCTTTTTCTTTTTGTTCTTCTCTTTTTCTTTCCTCCACCTCGGCATGTGCCCTATCACACCTTTTTCTTTCTTTTATTTTCTTTCCCTAGTTTACACCCTAATCTAGCCTAACCTATTTCTTTTTTTTTTCTTCTTTTCTTCTCCTTCTCCCTTCATTAGCTAACGCAACAAACATGCCCCCTTTACACATCCTAGCACAACCTTGCTCTCCATTGGCTCCTTTCTCCATTAAGATAAACAAACCCCTTGCACCCTCATGCATGATTCTCCCTTTTACTTTCTATATCTAGCTTGCCTTGCCAACTAGCACATGTAGGCCACCACCAACTCCTTATCTGATCCTTGGCAACCTATCTTTGATCAAACACAATCTAAACTCCCCTCCTTTTCATTCTCTTCACTTGTCCGACTTCTTTTTCTTCTTCTCACCATTCGACCCTTATTTACCCTGCATTACCCCCATTGTCTTCTGGATACATCTGAACACAACCTAGAACTCCTTCTCCATTATCCTTCTCCTCTATTTTTATTTTCCCTCACCACCACCATCCTTGCACATCCCCCTCTAACCATCAATGCCATCCTAATCCCTATCATGTGCCCTTATTTTTACATTATCTACCAACACCACCACCACTACCTCCCTACAATGTCATTAGCCTCCACTTTTCCCTACACACCTCAATGGGGCAGCCACTTCCTCCCTCCCAGCAATGTGCAACACCACCACTCCCCTCCTTTAAGATATGATAGTTTCTCCTATTGCCTCCTCCTCGTTGTAGCCTACCCTTACCAGAACCACCACCCCCACTACAACCTCCCCTCATCTTAGCTTCAACCACCATCAACCTCGCGCTACCTCCCTCCTCAACTTTACCCAGTCATACCCACCACCTCCAGCACCACTTGCCTTGGTCTCTCCTCTATATCACCATTTTGCATCGCATGTAACACCCCCCAAATTCACTACTAAAATTTTGTTTTATTCAAATAATTAGCGGAAGCGACATAACAAAATTATGAATTCTGGGGATATTACCGCCACACTTAGTACCAGATGGGTTCACTCATACTATTACAGTATCAAGTGCTAAGGCTAAAAGAGAAAAGTGCAACTTACGAGAAGCTCGGACATATTTAAATCAGGGTAGCGTACATAACACTTTACAAAAATTAAAATCCACCAGTGGTGGTTATAAATCAACAAATACATTGAAACTATAAATTTTAAAGGAGAAAGAGTACGACACTAGGATATTCCGGATAGTACCTTATACTCTTTCCCGAGAGCCCACTTGATTAGCACTTGAAAAAAACCTGCAAGGGACACTACCCATTGAATAGGCAAGAGCCCCATGTATGGAACCCTTTAGTACTACGGTACTGAGTAACCCTTTAAAACACACCTAACAGTAAGCCCGCAATGTAACACATAATACTACATACATACATAATGAAAGGTAAATACTTAACATCCATAGTCATAAAACCACATGCTTAATAAATCAATCAGATATTAATAGGCCATAAGGAACAAACGATATGTTTAGGGCCTTAAGGCCACTAGTCCATCATTAATCAATCATCTCGGATTATGAAGATCCATATGAGTGTGGGAGCCCCACTATTATTCGCTGATGGACCGGTCATCTAGGGTAAAATGCTCATGGCCACTATTATTCCTCGGTGGACCGGTCATGTAGGGAAAAATGCTCCTGGCCACTATTATTTGCCGATGGACTGATCTGGCCCCGACTCACATGGTGTTCCACTATAAGTGATTAGTATTTTTCCATAATTTATTTACAACCAAATCAAATTTATCGAGCTTGAGATCCTCACCATTATGTTCGGTGGATTGGAATACAAATATACATCATCCAAGGCAACACGCACCTGTGCTACTATTATATTTGGTTGGTCGGTACTCATAAATATCATCCAGGGCAAAACCTCTCGGGCCACTATTATATCTGGTGGATCGATACTCATAATATAATTCAACTAGGCCTGGCTCATTAATCTTTCACTTTAACAATTATTGTTTTCCTTTTTTAATCAGCACAACAATTCCATTTATTTACCTTGATAGGGATATCAAGATCTCGGGACACAAAGGTACACCAATCGTACTGGTGCATAAAAGCAACTCAGTACCCGTCAACTATCAACCTAGGGACGCAAAGGTACCCTGGTCGTACTGGTGCATAAAGCTAACTCAGTACCCTACCGATAATGACACTTAATCCATAAGTATGCATACCTCCTAACTAGATTTGTAGAGCTAGATAGAGTAAGATATAGGGCCTAGCTGGGGCACAAAGGCACACCAGCAAATCTTGAGGTCTTTCACTTTAAGTATCAGTGTCTTAATTAAGGTGATCACAAAAGCACAATCATCAGATAATTATTCACTTTCAATCATTCGGATATCGTTAGATATTTCTTATTCGAACGGTTATCCAAGGTAACACAAAGGAATCGTTAAGGCCATCATAATCTCATCTAATTCTGAATTAGGATTCGTTCTTGTGATACTTACTAATTATAAAATACTCTTACCTTACTAATCAGCGTTATTTGAGTCATATTACAAACTTCCATGATGAGTTCATATTTTGACACATTTTATACCCTTATAATCTTAGTTTTTGGTAGTTTATTTGGCTAATATAGGGGAATAATTATTGTTTTATGCTTAAGTGGTAAAAATTGCATAAATTTTATTATTTGAGCTAAAATGATATAAATAAAGTAAATTTAGAGTAAAATATTATTTATTAATATTTATTGAATTTTATTTTGCAAGTTTTATTTTTAATAAAAGAAAATTAAAAAAAAAAAGATAAGACCTTTGGACCAACGGCCGAAGGCCGAAGGCCCAAAGGCCTGGAACAACGAAACCAAACGGAGCACAGGAGAAAGAAGATGTCAACGCAAGGGCTGACGTGGAGACACAGAAAATTATAAAGAGAAGGGTCAGGAGGAGCTGAACGACGCAGCAGGGCTGACGTGACGTGGGGCACCGCACAGAACAGTCAAAGAAAAACAAAGCCATCAGTCGCAAAAACAATTTATAAAAGGCGTCCGACAGTCAATAGGAGAGAGAGAGCTACAGAGCGAGAGGCTAGAGCCTTCACGGCTCGGGCTAACCGCGAAGGACAGAAATCAAGGCTCGACAGAGCCTTCAGCGCAGGACGACGCTCGGGCCCGAGGGAACAGGCCGCACGTCAGGTGAAGGAGGGCGGCACGGAAACCGAAGTCTCAGCGATGCGTCAGCCTCTGTCAGTCGCCAGCCGGAAAAAGAAAAAGAAGAAAGAATATTGCACGAAAATCCAAGGCCGAGAAGGAAGAAATTTGAGAAAGAATTTATTACCCGGTAGAATTTATTTCAGATAAAATTAATTTTTACCTAAATAAATTCTTGAACTTTTATCCAAAATTAATTCCGGTTATTTCTTTCTCTTATTTTTAATTTATATTTTAAATATATATTTCTGTATAATTAATTCTTTAATTATGAGTGGCTGATTATTCATTGTTAGGGAATAATTTAAAACCCTAGATTAGGATTTGAATTATAATTTTATTTTCTTTGTTTCGTGAGATTGTTTCTTGACTCTATGTTAATTGCTATCGTTTGTATGTATGATTCTGTCCAGTATAATTTATTTGGTGCATGTCTTGTTCTGGTTCCTCATAAGTGACAGTATGTAGGATTATTTGTCTTTGAGGTGGCCATCTAAATATATTAGAATTTATGTGTATAAATTGCATCTAGGTTAGATAACAATTCACTTAATCATTTTGTGATTCTAACCGAAGTGGTAAAATGTTTCGATATGTGTGGGTCAAGGATAGGAAATACAGCTAGACATGTGTTTTGTACTAGTATGGGTACTTAAATTAACATCCTTCCACTTACACTTAATGCATTAAATCTAGTTAAATATAGGAGCCGCTTGTTGCTGCTATACTGCTAGTATTTAATAGGGTTAATATAGGCACGTGGTCGTATTAATTAATTAAGGGAAGTAATATAAGGTGTATGGACCTGCGTTTGGTGTGCAACTTGGTCGATCTCCTTCTCACGATTAAAAGATGACTTAGAGATAAATATTATATCTCGACCTAATCTAGTGGTGGATTTTTATTTCCCTAACATATTTCTCATATCTACGGTTTCTCATTATTTTCATTATTTTTATTATTAGTTTATTTTTTTATTTATTCCTTTTATTATTTTATTATTTTGATAAACCCCCATTAGTACTTTTCTTATTCATTTATTCTGTGTTATTTAGGATTTTTATTTTTAGTTTTAGTTTTATTTTCAAGCTAGTTAAACGGAGGTGAGCCCTCTCAATCCCCGGCTAGAACGATACCCTATTTACCAGTGCTACAATTGACAACAAGAGGGTTTAAATTGCGTGTCGGCTACGGTCACACCATTCCACAATCACAATGACATGTTAGGTACAAATTACTCATTTACCCCTTACTTATATAATTGCTAAGTTATCCCTTCCTTACTTGACAAATTACCATATTACCCTCCTTGTTGCATAATTACCAATTTACCTCTACTCGATTTAAGTTACTAAGTTATCTCCCATACCTATTAGATCACTAATCCCCCTTCATAATTGCTACACTTAATGTGTATTTCATTTGGTTGGTTAGATTACCAAATTTCCCTTTTTCCTTTATTATAATTAACCAATTGCCCTTTAGTTGGTCAAATTATCAAATTACCCTTCTTCCTTGTCCTAATTACCAAATTACTGCTTTAGTTGGTTAAATTACCAAATTACCATCCTCTATTATCATAATTACCAAACTACCCTTTTTCATCATCAAAATTACCAAATTACCGCTTTAGTCGGTCAAATTACCAAATTGCCCTTCTTCATGATCATAACTACCAAACTACCCTTCTCCATTATCAAAATTACCAAATTACCCTTGAGTTGGTTAAATTACCAAATTGCCCTTCTCTATTATCATAGTGACCAAATTATCCTTTTCCATCATCAAAATTACCAAATTACCCTTTAGTCGGTTAAATTACCAAATTACCCTTTTTACTTATGAGTCACCATTTTGTACTTTGCATATAAAATTACCATTTTTCCCTTTTACATACAAATTACCATGTCGCCCTTTAATTACAAAATTACTTTTTCCCCCTTTAGTTACAAAATTACCATTTTACCCATTAATTGCAAAATTACCATTTTACCCTTGAATTATAACATTACCATTTTATCCTTTAATTCTGAAATTACCCTTTTACCCTTTAATTACAAAATTACTATTTTCCCCCTTAATTCTAAAATTACCCTTTTACCCTTTAATTACAAAATTGCCATTTTCCCCTTAATTATATAATTACCATTTTACCCTTTATTCACAAAATTACCATTTTGCCCCTTTACTTCCAAAATTACCATTTTACCTTTTATTCACAAAATTAACATTTTGCCCTTTTACTTCTAAAATTACCAATTTATCATTTTTACTTACAATTTATCATTTTACCCTTTACTCACAAAATTGTCATTTTATCCTTCTACTTACAAATTTACCACTTTACCCTTACCTCCAAAATTATCATAATACCCCTTTTAATTACAAATTACTGTTTTGCCCCTTATTAGACCACTTATATTAAATTATCATCACTATGTAAAATATTAATATTGATACCTCATCCACAACTATTATATTTAATATAATACTTATTAGCATCCACATATATTAGGCCATATTCTTATACAAGATATATTACTAAAATACCCCTAAAGCTCACAAAGATATTAATCATGCATTAAAGATCACAATAGCATAATACAAGATGGATAATACTTAACATTTCCATTAATAACCAACTCTTACCTTAAACAATATTTCCATACATAGCATATAATCTATCATGCTTCCTTTTTATCAATCAACACATGAAACCACATATATTATATCAAACAACTTATATCAAGCATAATAATATATTAAAAATCCTAATATGCTAACATACGTTAATCCATGTGTTTAAGTGGGATCAATAGTTACCTTGATTCCCTAAAAAATGAACATCACCGGTATTCACGTTAAAGATTCAAGCTTTGATTATCAAAACCAATACTTAAAAATAATATCAAGATTTATTATATTGAAAATAATAAAAATCAAAGTATAAGACTTTATAACACTTAATTAATCAAATACTTGAATTAAAATATTATTATAGCTTAAAATTATTACCCAAATAAATCAAGAAATGCAGCAGCAGGATGAGCTGCATGCAAAGAAATGAGGAGGAGGGGCTCAAAGGTGGGTGAAAAGAGGGGAAATTGGTTATTTTCGGATTAGTGGTTTGGGGCTAGGAAAGAAGATGGATGGGGGAGGATTTAGGGCAAAGGAAGGGTCCAGAGGTGGAGAGGGGTTGTAGGTGGTGGTCGAGGATGGGTTGACGGTGGCTAAGGGTGGCAGCGGCAGCAGCGGCAACAAGGCTGCAAAGTAGGGCTACCGAGGTGAGTCGAAATGGAGGGATGAGAAGGAAGGAAAACGTAGAGGGAAAATGAAGGCCTAGGGGTGGTGGTTTCGGCCAAAGGAGGTTTAGGGGTGGTAAAGGGGGTTTTAGGGGTTGGTTTGGTGGCTCAGGTGACGGCATAGGCGGTGGAACGACAATGGATCGAGGCGATGCAGGGTGGCTGCCGAGAAGGGAGAAAAAGAAGAGAAAAAGAAGAGTGGAGGAAGGAGGTTGTGGGGTGGCTCGAAGGGTACTGTGAAGGTTTGGGTGTAAAGTAGAGGATGGCAGGGGTGGTGCAGGTGGCTAGTGTGGCTATGGCAGTAGCAGAGTAGGGCGGCGAAACAAAAATAGGGTGAGAGATGGGAGGAGAAGAAAAGAAGAAAATGAGGTTGGGGAAGGCATGGGAAGCTCAAAAAAATGCATAATGAGGCAAGGAAGGAGGAAGAAAATGAAGAGGAAGAGAAAGGAGGGGATAGGGTGGCTTGGTAGGGCAGCGGCAGGGTGGTAGGGGAATGACAATGGCAGGGAGAAGGAGGAGAAGAGAGGGGTATGGGAAAGGAGAGGGAGAGGTGGTGGGCCAGGATAGGGCAGAGAAATGGCGGGAGAGAGAGAGAGAGATAGGGAGATCAATAGGGGAGAGGGTTGCAGGTAGAGCGGCCAAAGATGGCGAGGGTGGTCGGATTTTTTGCTAGGGAAAAAGGAAGAAGAAGAAAGAAAGAAGAAAGAAGGGGTGGGGAAGGCTGCGCATGCAGGCCGGTCGAAGGGGAAGAGGGTGTGGGCTAGCCCGGTTGAGGGAGAAGGGAAAAGAAAGAAAGAAGGGAGGCAGGCCAAGTTGACGATGCAGGAGAAGGAGGGGAAGGGGAAGAGAGATGGTCCAGAAGCCCAAGCGCAAGGGGGGAAGGCAAGCAATCCGGCGGCCCAAGGGAAGAGAAAAAAGAAGAAGAAAGAAAAGAGAAAAATGATTAAATAAAATAATTTAATTTATAAAATAATAAAATACAATATCTTTAGGCAATAAATTTATTTAATAATTTAAATTTAATATAATTAAAATATAAGGGTTTAAAAAGGATAATTTTAGTAAAATAATGGTTTAAAAATTATTTAAATAATAAGAGTGTGATACAATAACAAAATATTTATTTTAATTTATTAAATATTTATACCCAATTTTATATACTCAAAAATCCATAAAATAATTAAATTAAATAGATTTAAAGGCTAATTTATCCCAAATAAAATTTATTTATTAAATTATAGGCTTTTAAAATTTTGGAGAATTACATCACAACTCATCGCCGAACCATCACCACCAGTGTGTGCTTGGTTCAACAATGTTTGGTAGGGTAATACTATTAATGGAGCACAACACAATTGTGCAAGTATATATGGTCAACCTAAGTAATAAAGTGATGAGTGGATGTCGATCCTATAGGGACTTGAACGAAATATGCTTTATTAAATTCAAGTATTCTATGAACTTAACTATGCAACTAAAAATTATTTGGGTGATAATGAAAGTATAATGAAGTAATTGAGTGCCTACGAATTTACTAATATCAATGCAAGATAGATGGGAAGAGAATCAGAAGATAGAGTCATTAGAGGGGAGTTTTTTAAGACTAAGTGCATGTACCCTATGATAATTCATAGTATGTCAAGCTCAATGGATATTAATTGTTTTAGACTCACTAGGTTTCATGCAGTGGAGAAAAATATTCTTAGCCTGTCTCCATCATGATGCATGGGCCAAGGTAATGTCATGCAATGAGTTTTAGAGGATTAATGATAAGATTTCTTCACCTTTTGGTGCCAACCCTATCACCATTTGTCATCATAAGTTTTGTACACTATCACAGTTGATACAAAATTTAGATGAGTGCCTAATGTGGCCAACATTCAATACTTCAACAAATGAAACTCAACAAAATGAAATATCATTCAACCAAACAGGACTACAATGTCACAAATTATAGCAGCAAAGTTTGCCCAATCTTTTCCTTTCACTAAGAAGTTTATCCAATGCTAAATCTCCTCCAACTAAATAGAAAATAGTAAAAAGAAAGAAGGAAAGGGATTGGGAAGATCATGGTAATCCAACCTCTATCTAGCCTAATCTCTCATTCTTCTTTTTCCTCCCTCGATTTAGCTCTACTAGAACTCTTCTTCTTCTTCTTCTTCTTCTTCCTTTCTCTAAAAATATTTCGTTGGTATTTTTCTCCTTCCCCTTTTTTTCTTTTCTATCCCCATGGGGTATTTATAATGTGCAAAATTTTCAGGTATGATAGGTGTACTTTGTTGCTACATTGGGTGGCTATAGCCTAAGTTAGACGGTTATATCCTATGTCAAGTGACTGCACCCTATGTCAAGTGACAGTACTCTAGAGTGTTCCCCTGGTGAATGGTGCCAACTTTAGGGATTTTGTGCATTCTTCTTTTGTCAACATTGCATATCATTGATGGTGACCTAGGCAGTGACTCCTACAGTCATGGAAGGGTGAGGATATGGTTTTAAATGTTGTGTTGCTACCCTTTCTACACATGCTTTACAATTAACCAAGTACAAGCATTCGTGAGGTATAGATTGCAAGTGATGTCAGTTCATAGGATATTAGAGCTCTTTTTTGGTTAAACTCAAACAAGTCATGCGATATCTCAAATGGTGGAAAATTGTTAAGAAACACACCTTATCACTCTATGATTTGGTAAAAAAAATCATATGTATAATGATACTCATAGGGTCTTTTAATTGACTCAAATCCACTCATATCAACCACCACAAGCCAGAACCAACCACCCTCCTGTTAGCTTCCCTCACCACCACCTGCCTCCCTCATCTCCACCAAATCCTATAACTAAACCCCCTTTCCCTTCTTTCCTTCACAGTTGCCTTATGAATTTGCCCCAAACTCACGCTGCATAAGCAATATGAGGATTTCATTAATTTTTGCCCCTCTTTTTCAACTTAGGGACAGTTTAGTAATTTTTTATTTGATAAATATTTAATAAGAATTATTATTTTATTGATTAAATATTAATATGGTTAATGTGGTATTATTTTTAGATACAAAATTTTGATTAGCGAAGCTTAATAATTTTTAGTAGGTTACCTATAAATTGTGCTTTTGTTGTAAATCAAGTAATTCTTATATTTCACTAAAATGATCAGATATAGTATGATAGCATATTAGGGTTTTGATGTATAAATTATACTAAGCATGTTCATTACATTGTAATTATTTGGATAAAAATTTTAGCATGAAATTTGGTGAAATGGAGCAAGATGATTTGTATAGTGTTATATGCAAAAATGTAAGTTTAAAATGATTTTTATGTCAGGAGTGAATTATATATGTTATGTACATCCAATATAATATATTTAGTATACCTAAGCATATTTTTAGAAATGCATTCAACATAATTATTATATATATGCCTTAGGGTTATTTTGTTCATTTTAAGTGTATTGTAATAATAGTTTGGATAATCATGCCTAAAATGTATTATGTAATTTTGAGCATTGGGAAATGTGATTTGATGTCCAAAACACATGCTTGGATTTTATGTGTAAAATTATGTATGATGGAAAAATGGTCATTTGGTGTATATGATAATTTATTTACATGTTAAATAATTTAATTATTATATTTTTGCCTTCTCATGACATATTAATAAATAAAACATAATTATTAGTTAAAATGGATGATAATGTGGTAATTTTAGCCATAGGGACATTTTGGTTATTTTCAGCCTAAAGTGTGTAAGTGTGAATAATTGAGTCGGGGATAGCCTTAGTGGATTTCTAATGTTGACCTTGGTGTTTTTCTTTTATTGTTATTGTCTTGAGTAATTGGAAATGAGTAAAAATGATTGAGTATGAAAGTTTGACTTATTTGGTATTATGTGATTTCGTGTTTAACTAAATAAAATACAAATATTTAAAGTAAAAGACCTTAAGATCAGGAATGACTACTCTTTAGGGGTAGCAACTTTAAAGTTGTAGTTTAGCCCATATTCGATCGCTTGCTCATCTTCTTCGATTAACGAGGCCGAACGGGTTGCTCCACGCGCTTGATTTTATCGAGCTGATGGTTGCTGTGGCCTCCGGATTCCTTCACAGGGTGCGTTGTAGCATTCGTAACTCCTGTGCCCCAGCTGCCCACAGTCGTGGCATCGAACCGGTTTTCCCGTGCAATCCCTGCCTGGATGGTCTCTTATGCGACGACGACAATGATAATGTCGGACCGGTCTCTTGTTAGTCTTGCCACTGGGAGTACTCTGAGTCTTCTTATGTCGAACTTTAGGTTGAGGTTGAAGCGGTACCCGTAAAATCTTACTATTGGGTCGATGACTCCTTTCTTCGGATTCGGTCTCTTTGCTCTTCCTCTTGCCTAGGATGGAGGCGCGTTCTTGGATCAAGATATCAGCGTTACATGCTCGCTCATACACCGTACTCAGGTCAGGAAAAATGTTGGCGCCCATCATGCTTCGGATGTTGAAGTGAAATCCTTGCTCGAATTCAAAGACTACTATAGCCGGAGGCGAATCTCAGCAACTCCGTGAATCGTGCATAGTACTCTCGGACCGATAAGCCTCCCTGCGTTAGCTCCATGAATTCCTTGAATTTGGCCCTCTTGAGACTTTCGATGTAGAAATGCGTGCGGATGACGGTCTTGAAGTCTTCCCACGACACTGGTCGTTCTCTTTGAGTTCGAACGGTCTTCCCACCAAGTGTTGGTTGACCTTTGAAGATAGTACGCCACGATGTTCGTCCTTCGTTCCTCAGGGCATTTGAGCGCCTCGACGCCCTATCAAGAACTCGAATCTAGCTTTCTAAGACTACTAGGTCTTCCTTTCCATCGTAGATCGGGGGTTGATGAAGCGAAGCTCTGTCGAGCCGATCTCCTTCAATATCCGTCGGAGGCAAAGCGATTTGAGGTTGCGGTATCGTGGAACGTTGAACTAGTTCCACGAGTACTTCAAACGCTCTAGCTAGATTGTCAATTCGTTCGTCTCAGTCCATCTTGAGTTAGCTGTAAAACAGAAATGTGTTAAGGAAGGTGCTATTTCCTCAAGCTAGGTGACCTAAGCCGAGGTCACTAATCTACCCCTACCCAACTCTCAGGACTAATCCGGATTTTGCAAAATGAGAGAGAAAGGAGGGGAAAACCTTACAAGAATCATTTAAACTTGAAGACTTATGCGAAATACTTTGATACTAACTTGTAGTATCAGGTCTAAAGGTTCAAATAAGGAGAGCATGGTCGAAACACGCTTTAAAATCCAGTAAAATTTTCCGTAACCCGAATCTATTTTCAAAAATGGGCGCGGTCGAAAGGACCAACTATTTGGATACCAACTTGTGGTACCAACTAAAAAAGTTGAAATGGAAATAGGTTTTTGAAACTACCCTGAGTGTAAATATTTTTAAATCAAGAAAAACTTTGTTAAACCAAAATTTTTCGAACAAAAGCGTGGTTATCGGAACAAACACTCTGATACCATCTTATGGTATCAACTTAAAAGTTTAAAACCACTAGAGGAGCGGTCAAAACACACTTCAAAATCAAATACAAAGTCTGAAAACCAAATTTATTTTCAAAAACGAGCGTGGCCGAAGGACCAACCGCTCTGATACCACTTTGTAACACCCCCAAAATTCACTACTGAAAAATTTTGTTTAATTAAAAGAAAATTAGCGGAAGCAAATTAATAAACCGTGAACTTTGGGAGTATTACCGCCACACTTAGTACCAGACCGGCTCACTCATACCGTTCCGGTACCAAGTGCTAAGGCTAAAGGAGTGAAATCAAAATTTCCAAGAAACTTAAGCATAAATTAACCAGAGTAGCGCGGTAAATGATTTATCAGAGTAAAATCCACCAGTGGTGGTTACAAAACAACAATATAGTGAATTTATGAATTTTAAAGAGGCAAATTAAAAACTTAACAAGTCCGGATAGTTCCTTACGCTCATTCCCGAGACCCACTTGAAAACATTGAACATGACCTGCAAGGGGCACTACCCATTGAATAGGCAGGGGCCCCATGAAGGGAACCCTTCAGTACTACGGTACTGAGTAACCCTTTAAAAACGCGCTTAAAGACAGGCACGCAATGTCACACATGATATACTAGGATAACCGTACATAACGACATATGTAACTATAACAATCAGATCCATACATTCACGTATTCAACATGTCAATCAAATATTAATGGTGTATACATGACATTCATCTTTGTCCAATCACATACTTAACAAGTTAACCGAATATCACTAGGCCATAATGAATAATCGATACTTTAGGGCCTTAAGGCCATTAATCCATCATTAATCAATCATCTCAAATTTTATATGTCCATGTGAGTGCGGGAACCCCACTATTATAGCCGGTGGACCGAAAATATATACAGGGCAAAACGCTCCTGGCCACTATTATTCGCCGGTGGACCGGTCTGGCCCCGACTCACAAGGTCTTCCACTATAAGTGATTAGTATTTTTCCCATATCTTATCGATTTTACGTTTGGTTTGCTGAGCACGGTAACCCCCACTATTATAGCCGGTGGACCGGAAATATATAGAGGGAAAAACGCTCCTGACCACTATTATTCGCCGGTGGCACGGTCTCCAGGGCACCCCGGCTCCTGGCCACTATTATTCGTCGGTGGACCGGTCTGGGCCCGGCTCAGCATCTTCCACTTTAAGTGATTAGTGTCTTAAACGTATCTTATTCGGAAGTGTTCCACCCTTGACATGCATGGCTAACTATATCCACACTTATCCTCCCAGAAGGGCTCATCCCATATCTTGAGACCTCTGCACCTCCTAACTCGGTTCTCTCCAAAAACCCTAACTCGGGCCTTTGTGGCCCATCCTTCTCCGTAGTACACATCCCGACTAATTCAACACCCCACACGTCACGACCCTTAGATCCAATCCTCACTTTCTACCCCACTCGTTCTCTTTTACTTATATTATTTTCTTTTTCTTTTTCTACCTTCTCATATTAGGGTTTCTTCCTAACCCTAGTTGGGTCTCCTACGCACCCTTATACCGTCCCACGTACTATTTTTCGCCCGAAGCTCCCAGACACCCAAACGACACTTCTGTTATCTTCCTCACATCCTGAGGTAACTTTCCACACGTAAAGTCTGCCCCATGCGGACTCTAACCAACCCATGCAAATCCTAGTTTCTCCCGTACCTACATTAGCCAACTTACTTTCCTTTGGTCATCTTTCTCTCTCATTACTCTTTTTCATGCCTCCATACCCGACTACCACAATAATTATCCTAGCATGCATGTCCCTAAGGGCCACATCACATCACATCATAACACATAGCATATCCATATCAGCACATACCAAAAAGAGCACATGAACACACCTTGGTTCCAAGCCATACCACACATGGGACAATTAAAATAGCAACATATAGGTCTCAACATAAAAATTATACAAGGCATTCAAGGCACGTAGGACATATAGCACACATTTGACTTTAGCTACACCCTTACTCGGTTTAGGTTACCGAGCTATCTTTCACATAAATTAGGCCCCTAGATGTCCTTTATAATCGTTACACTTAATATATTCCCCATTTAGTTTGTTAGATTATCAATTTACCCATTTTCTTTATTATAATTAACAAATCACCCATTAGTTGGTCAAATTACCAATTTACCCCCGTTCATTATCCTAATTACCAAATTACCCCTCTAGTTGGTTAAATTACCAAATTACCCCTCACATTTATCATATTTACGATTTTACCCTTCTCCATTATTAAGTCATCAAATTACCCTTTAATTATTTAAATTATTATTTTCACCCTTCTCAATTATTATAGTTACCAATTTACTTCTTTCCAATTTCCACTTTTACCCCTTTGATTTACAAATTACCATTTTACCCCTTCACCTTCAAACTTACCATTTTACCCGCTTAACTTCCAAAAATTACCATATCGCCCTTTTACTTATTAAAACTTCCATTTATCCTTAATTATGAAATTACTATCTTACCTCTTTTAATTCTCAAATTACCATTCTGCCCGTTATCCCAAAATTACTATTTTACCCTCTAATTATAAAATTACAATCTTACCCTTTTATTACAAAATTACCAATTATCCTTGTTATTACAATTTACCAAATTACCCCTTTCATTACAATTTACCAAATTGCCCTTTTATGATAAAATGTCCATTTTACCCTTTTATTACAAAATTACAACTTTAACCTTTTATTATAAAATGACCATTTTGCCCTCTTCTTACAAATTACCATTTTACGATTTAATCACAAATTACTATTTTACCCTTTATTCATAAAATTACTAATTTGTCCCTTTAATTACAAAATTACCAAATTACCCTTTAATTTCCAAATTTCCCAAATTGCCATTTTAATTCAAAATTACCAATTTATCCCTTCACCTATAAATTTACCATCTTACCCCTTATCACTCCACTTATATTAAATTATTATTATTACTACATAAAATATTAACTTAAGTCCCTCATCTTCAATTTTTATAATTAATGTAACATTATTAGTACCCATTTATGTATTCTAGGCCATAATCGTGCACAAGACACATTAACAAAATTCACTAATGCTCATAAAATACCAATCATGCAATAAAGGTCACAATACCATAATAAAACGGGAATAATACATAACATTTTCATTAGTAACTAGCTTCTACCTTAAACAAATGCTCCAAACATGGCACATAATCTATTATACTTCCTTTTTATCAACCAACTCAAGAAAACATATATAATATCCTAGGCAACCTATATTAAACATAATACACATTAAAAATGCCTAATGTGCTAACATACGTTAATCCATATATTTAAGCGGAATTTAACGGTTACCTTGATTCCACGAAAAACAAACCATACCGGTATCCCGATTTAAGGTTCAAGATTTGATTTATCAAAACCAATACCTAAAATAATTCAAGACTCATTATGTTAGAAAAAATAAAACCAAATCATAAGGCTTATAACACTTAATTACTCAAATAATTAAACTAAAATATTTTTATACCTTAAAATATTAAGTAAGCAAACCAAAGAGGGCAGCAGCTCATGCTGCCCATGCAGCATGAGCTGCATGCAGAGAAGAATAAAAAGGAGGGGCTCAAAGGTGGTGGAAGAAGGGAAAATGGGTACTCTTGGGTTGGTTGTTTGGGGCTAGAAAAGGAGGGGTTTCGGGGAGGATTTAGAGCAAGGCAATGGACCAGAGGTGGAGAGGGGGTGTAGGTGGTTGTCGGGGATGGGTTGAAGGTGGCTAAGGGCAGCAGAGGCGGCAGCAGCAAGGCTGCGTAGGCGGCGGCCGAAGTGGGGGTCGAGGTGAAAAACTGGCGAGGAAGAAAAATGGGGAGAGAAAAAGAAGGCATTCGGGTGATGGTTTCGACCAAAGGAGGACTGGGGATGGTAGAGTGGGTTGCAGAGAGCAATAGGGTGGCTCAAGTGGCGGCGGAAGCGGCGGGAAGGCGACGGGACGAGGCGTTGCAGGGCGGTTGCCGAGAAGGGGGGTGAACGGGAGAGAAAAGAAGAGAGGAGGAAGGATGGGGTTGCGGGGTGGCTCAATGGGAACTGTGATGGTTCGAGGGTGAGGCAGAGGGTGGCAGGAGGTGGTGCAAGTGGTGTTTGAGGCGGCGGGAGCGGCGGAGAGGGGCGGCGAAACAAAAACAGGGGGAGATGAGGGAGGAGAAGAAAGGGAGTAAGGAGAGGCTCGGGAGCATGGGGGAGGCTCGAAAAAAATGCAGAAAGGGCAGGGAAGGAGGATTAAATAGAAGAGGAAGAGAAGGGGAGTGGTAGGGCGGCTCGAGGGGTGTGGGTAGGGTGGTAGGGGAATGGAGTTGCAGGGAGGGGGAAGGGTTATGGCAATGGCAGGGAGAGGGAGAGGGAGACAGGAAAGGCAGAGAAAAAGACGCGAGGGAGAGAGAGATAGATAGAGAGAGAGACAGACGAGTCAATGGGGGAGAGGGAGCTGCAGATCCGGCGGCGAAAATCTCGCCGGAGATGAGGGAGGAAGAAGACGAAGGAAGAAGGAGGGAGTGTCGGGGGGCTGTGTGCGCGAGACGGACCGGCCGAAGAAAAGAAAGAGCCGGCCCGGTCGAAGAAGAAAGAAAAGAAAGGAGGAGGGGCGGCTGGGCGACGCGCAGGAAGGAAGGGAAATGGGCCTGCGGCCCAGCGCACAGGAGAGGGAGAGGGCAGACCGACGGCCCAAGGAAGGAGAAAGAAAAAGAAAGAAAAGGGAGAAGAAGGAAAAAGGAAAAAAAAGGAAAGGAAAAAAAATTGTTTTAATTAAAATAATTTAATTTATAAATAATAAGGTAAAATATTTTGGGTAATAAATTTATTTAACAATTTAATTAAAATACAAGGATTTAAAAGGGATAATTTTAGTAAAATAATAATTTGGAAAATTATTTAAATAATAAGAGTATGATAAAATAACAAAATATTTATTTTAATTTATTAAAATATTTATACCAACTTTCAAACACTCAAAAATCCATAAAACAATTAAATAAAAAAATATTTAAAAGCTAATTTATCCAAAATAAAATTTATTTATTAAAATATAGGGTTTTAAAAATCCGGAGGATTACAGTCATGTCCCTTTCCTCCCCAGCTTTGTGTCTCGTGTGAAATGCTAAGACCATGCCCAATCCTTTAAAATTTGGCCTCATCATTACCATTTCGCAAGCCTCACCCTCATTCCTCTATAAATATTTTTCCTCTCCACTGCTTACTTCAATTAGGAACTCACACAACTATCTAACAAGCTTCCTCTTACTTTCCTCAACTCATTTATGTTTCATTCATAGTTTGTCTTCCTTTTTTACCCCTCAAAGCTCTACACAACTTACCACTCCTCATGTAGTCCACCCCTTAGTTGCGTCAAAATCCCACATTAAATGCCCGTTAATTGTGCTAGAACCTCACACAAGGAGTAGCTTAGTTGCGCTAAAACATTGCATATCCTTCATCCTTCCACAACCATAACTTAGCCATGTCAAACTTTATCGATGCACCACCACTCCATGAGTGATGTTTCCATGCACCTTATCCTTACCTAAACCCTCAAATTCATGTAGCCAGCACCCCTCTTGCGTCACTTTTCATGTAATAACCCCCTAAACACACCACAAACTCAAACCAAACCACTACTCATTGTGTGAACATCCCACACCAAACAACCATCCCCAACATCAAAATCCTATTCCATACAAACCATATCTTCATCACTTATTGATGCAGAAAGCCCCTATCCATGTCACATATTCACATTGCACCCCTTGAGTTACACCAAATTCTATCATAGCTAGTTTGAGCCTTACATGACTTGGTTTGGTTTAGTTTTTCTCAATTTCCACCCTCCTTTGCCTTATATTTTACTAATTTTTTTTATCTTAAGTGCTAATGATATATTAACCTTGATTCTTAGGTGATTTTTAGATAGTCTCGGAGGAGGTATATTAGGATTATACGTGCTTCGAGATCAAAACTACTTTGGTAAGGATACATGTCATAGTTAGGGATTTTATGTGCAAAAATCATATATTTGTTTATATTATCATGCTTGGAATTATTAAATAGAAATATTATCATGATGTTGGTATTATATGATATGTGGTATTGTATATTGAAAGAAACAATAGGAGAGTCATGAAAGTATGAGTTGTTTATATTATTAGTTGAGATGAATCGTGGTGTGTAGTAGCTAACTCTAGCTATGGCTATGAATTTTTTTTTTATGATGATAGAATGTATTGGAAGTTAAAAAATCATTCATATTGGGATTTATAAGATTTTTATAGAAGATAAGTATCTTAGTTGCCTTAGGGGCATTTTGATTAATATGGGTTAAAAATGAGTTGTTTGCTATTTTAATGTGTCAACTAATTATAATTATACTAAATACCATATGTGGAATACTTGGAATGATTATGAATTAGTTAAGGTCAATAAATGATAAAAATAGCTAAAGTGGAAATAGCAACCCTAAATATGGGGTTTATTATCACATGTGTGAAATATTGAATTTCGACCTTAATTTTTGGATATATTGTTATTATTGAAATTTTAGGAAGATTTATTAAAATTTGTGATCATATGAGTTTGATGGGAAGAATTATGCTTAATTTGTGAAAATTAGGGTTTTATAGAGAATTGTAAATAGTAACCCAAGGATAGGCTATTATTGCATGCGTAAGATGCTAGAGTTATATCATAAAATTTGAGTATATTTTTAATAATAATATTTTAAATATGGATATTAAAAATGGTGACAAAATGAGTATATTCATTAGTAGTCTTTGTGACTACTTATGGTTTGGTAGTAGCCTTCGTGCCTACCTATGTTAGGGTTAGAGCTAGGGATGTAAATGGGGTGGGTATACCCATAGTCGTATCTATACCCGATTAAAAAATCTATACCCGAATACGTACCCGTGCCCAAACGGATATCCGCTAACACATCTATATTTGTATCTGTTGGATATCTATTACCCAACAGATTATCCATTTAGCCATTAATGGATATTATCCAACAGATAACTCTATTACCTGATGGATAAACCCATTTAGTGTTAATCAAAATGACAATTTTAACCTTAATTTGTACTATATTTATTTTAAAATTAAGTGTAAAAGAATAATTATATATCGGATAAACGAGTACGGATATAGATACGGGTAGGGTTATGGGTACGGGTATGGATATCCTATACCTGTATCTGCACCCAACCCTGACGGGTATTTTTTTTCCATCCTCCATATCCATATCCGTTTAAGTATCTATCAGATAAAATCCGTCAAGTTTTGGGTAAAATTCGCCCCGTTTACATCCCTAGTTAGAGCTATCTGGTGCTTTACCCGGTATCTTTTGATTCAGTTGCTCTAATATTTTTATACTCATATATATTTTCCTTTTTGAATTTTATAACCACTAATAGTTGGTTTTATTTGGAATGATATTAATTTGCTCTGACACTCTCTACACTAATTTTTATAACTATGTTATTAATTTAAGTGGAGTAACCATTTTTACTTTAGCATTTAGTATGATAATGGTAGATAAAATAAGACTTGTACCAAGTATAATGTTAACATCCTGTGATTTTACTATTTTTGCTTCTACAATTAACTCTTTAAATAAAATTTTTTCAGTTTCAAATTTTAAAGGTGTTACGGTATGAAGCAACCAAACAATAAATCTACAACCAAACAACAAACCTAAAGTAAACTAGATGAAAGGACGAAACAAACCTCCATCAATATTGCACTTCAAGCTACTCTCTTAATCAACAAAAAGAAGCAAATTGCTAACCGTTAATCAACTCAATGTGGACCAAAGGAGATGACAATTGGAGGAAAAGGTTGGGGTAGAGACGATGAGTAGAGGAGAAGAATGGGACAATAAAGACTATTGGAGGAGAAGTATGGACAGATGAGGATGATTGGAGGAGAAGATTGAACACACACAAGGAAAGGAGTGAAATTTATAGTTCAAACTAAAGGAAATGAAAGGAACAGTAGGCTGGAGGATGAGAGCATAGATGATAATTGGAGGTGAAGGTTGGGGTAGATATGACAATCAAAGGAGAAGAATAGGGAGATGAAGAATTATGGAGGAGAAAGATGGACATGTTAGGTTGATCGAAGAAGAAGATGGAGGATGAAGCAAAAACACGAGGAAAAGAGTGAAATATATGATTCAAGCTAAAGGAAAATAAAGGAACACTTGGATGGAGGATAAGAGTGGAGATGACGGTTAGAGTTAAAGTTTTGGTTGGAGATGAAAAGCAGAGGAGAAGGATGTGGCGGCGAAGATGATTAGAGGATAAATATGGATTGGTGAGGTTGATCAAAGGAGATGATGACAGATTGAGCCCATGAGGGAGACACCGACACTTAAGGAAGAAAACAACATGTTAGGTCTGCCACATCAACCATGCGAGAGATGTGATCATCACCTAACCCATGCATAATGCAACACAAAATAGAACAACCATAAAAGAATGCACGCTCTACTAATAATACAAGAATGCTAATAATAACAATGATGATAATAACAGTACTATAGATAGAAGGGAGTTTGAGAGTTACAAAATCCAAATACAAGAATCAAAGCCAAGAGTTTAAGTAACCGAAAAGAACCAAATGTATTCTAATGTAGTGGGTAAAAATACATCTAATTAGTTAGCCTAACTTTTAACTAGACAAGAACATAACTATTGAACCCTAAGCAATGGCTAGCTACTGTCTCATGATATTATTCTCAACATAGTCGAGCTAAATATTTTGATTATGCAAATCATCCTCTATTCATCGGATTAGGAGTAGGATCTTCACAGTAGCCTCACAAATGTAGTATTATTACGGTGAAGTACTGGTAAAACAAACTATCTAAAACATAGTTAGGGCATATGCTTCACATTGAAGTTACATCATAGCATGGTGATAAGCATGCTAACATAACATAATACTCAGGCTCATGATAGCACTATAAAAAGGCATGTTGGCATGGAAATCATGGAAGAATAATAACACAAATTGTGTATTAGAAACCACATAATATAAACTATATTACAAATCTTCCTTTAGCAACCATACAATTTCCATTTATTAAGATATTATGTTAGACCACACCCAATGATATACCATGAACAAAAGTCATGGCTATAACAATCCAAAATTCACTACTAAAAAAATTTGTTTAAATTAAGATTTAGCGGAAGTAATTAAATTAGAACTTATGAATTTGGGAATGTTACCGCTGTGATTAGTATAAGGCCGACCCACGACCGTTCCCGTAATAACCATAATACTAAAAGAAATTTAATAACCATCATAAATCAAACCCAAGAAAGACTTCAAATAAGTATTAAAAAAATTATAAGATAGACATTAAAGTGCGTGAAAAAGAGTCATAATCCAAAGTACATAGTCAAAGTTCCTTAAAAGGGAAAATATCTACAAAGCGATAAAGATTTAGTTTTGGAAAATCCAACACAAAATAGAAAATCATAAAGAAGAAAGTTTGTCTATGCATCTCTCGATCTTCGTGCCAAGTCCATGCTCAACACTCAGCCCCACCTAATGCCTCGTAAACATCAAAGGCATCGAAAAAGGTATCACCAACCTACACAAAGTTAGAGGGGTTTTTTGCTCATGGGAATGAGCAACACCCATGAAATAGGTGGTCAATACGCTACGTACTAAGTAAGGTAACCATGCACTAAGGCTAACACACAAAAGCACATAATCCAAGCAGGATAACATAACAATATACAATCACTTCAGATAAATAAATAAAGGCTAAATTATAGTCTAGATAAATTAATTATTTAATCTATAATTGGTACTAATTTTACACCATGATTTTTATCAATCCATGTGAGTATGCGAACCCTACTATTATAGCCGGTGGATCGGTCACTTGTAGGGAAAAACGCACCTGGCTACTATTATATGCTGGTGGATAGGTCTCTAAGGCAATATGCTCTTGGCCACTATTATTCACCGGTGGATAGGTTTGGCCCCACTCTCATGGTGTTCCATTGTAATTACTTAGTGTCTTTTATGTGTCTTATCAAACTTAGGGTTTTGTTTATTGAGCTTAGGAGCTCCCACTATTATAGCCGATGGAGCGATCACTTATAGGGAAGAATACACCTAACCACTATTATAGCCGGTAGAGCAGTCACTTATAGGGTAGAATACACCTAACCACTATTATATGCCGGTGGATCGGTGCTCAATAATATTCCACTTTACATGATTAATGTTTTACCATGTCTTATTCAAAAGCTTCACCCTAGATATGCATGACTAACTCCCTTTACGCTTATCCTCCAGGTAGGCCCTTCCTATATTTTGAGACTCCTGCACCTCTTAACTTGGCCCAACATCATTTCCTCCTTACCCTAACTCACACTAGAGGCCCAAATCCTAAGTGTATGGGTCAAGGTCACTACCTTAAACCTCCAAGTCCACTCACTGCCTCACCCTAAGGTTTTCTCCATAAACCTTAATTTTGGCGTATATGGACTATCCCTCTCTACCTCACACAACCTAAGCTGTTTTAGCACCCCTCACATCACAACCCTCATATTCAACCCTCATCATCACACTTTACTCCCCAAGTACATGTGTGACCACAAAACCCTAGGTGGCCACACCAAACCCTCATTGGCCACGCCAAACTCTAACATCCTCCTTTCCATAGTCACCCCTCCCTTTTCCATTCTTATTTTCCCATGATGCCCATACTCATCCCTTATTTATTTTTCCTTTTTCCACCTTTTCATATTAGGGTTTCCTCCCAAACCCTAGCTCGGTCTCCTATGCACCCTCATATTATCCCATCTACTGTTTTTCACTTAAAGCCTCCAATCACCCAAACAACTCTTCTATTACCTTCCTCACACCCCAAATCAACTTTCCATATGTAAAATTCACCCCTGTGCAGACTCTATCTATCCCATGCAAACCCTCAAAGTTTTTCATGTAAACCCTAAAACTTCCATACAAAACCCTAGATTCTCCCATGAAAAACCCTAAATTCTCCCATGCAAAGTTCATCCACTTTATTTTTCTTTAAGTACCCTTTTATTCTTCCTCTCATGGACTATGGGATGTTTATGTCAATCCCACATCCCTTGGTCAACTTATTTTACCTTTGGTTAACTTACTTCCCCATTTTCCCTTTTCATCCTTTCACCCTATATCATCAAAATACATATCCTAGCATGCATATCCTAAAAGGCTACAACACACCACATCATAACCACAACATATACATATTATACACATGCCATAAGATAACACATAAGCATACCTCAACTCCAAGCTAAGCTACACATAAAATAGTTATAACGATAAGCATAAGATACATAACATATCATGATAGTTTAGTGTTGGGAATAGGAGAAAGGGAATGAGGGTGGAAGTTCGGATGGTTGAGATTGCCCAAGTTGAGAGGGTTGGAATGAGGGTGGTGGTGCGACCAAAGGAGGCGGTGCAGGCAATGGTGTTATGGTGGCCGAGAGTGGTAGAAAGGGAGGAAGGGAGGAGGAGAGGGAGGAAAGGGAAAAGGAGGGTAGGGGGAGGTAGAGGAAGGTCTGCAGGGAAATTTAGGAGGTGGTGGTCGTGGTGGGAGTGGTGGTAAATGGTGGTGCAAAGGGCGATAGAGGTGGAAGTGTGGCTACTCAGGAAGGAAACTATACACGACCGGGGTGGCTCATGCAAAGTAAATCAAGGGCGGAGGGTGGCGTAGTTTGGTAGAGGGTGATGTAGGGACTGGTGTTGTGGGTGGCTCGAGCGGCAGTGCTAGATGACAGCGACAACGAGGGCGTCTGATAGGGTGGTGGCGCATAGAAGGGTTGCGAGAAATAGTTTGAGTCCGAGGTTGGTTATGGGGTATTTATAGGGCCAAAGGAGGGGGATAAGGTAAGAGGAGAATGGGAGAATAGGGGTAGGTAGGTGGGGGCACAATGGCTAGCGACGGCAGGCCAGTGCAGGTCTGCCATGGCAGGCTGCGATTGGTTAGGGAGGAAGAAATGGCTCATGAGAAGAGGGGAGGGTTGTTTGGGTTGAAATGGTAGGCGGATCAGCTAGGAAGAGATAAGAGAGATGGCCGGTTAGCGGAGAGATTCACGGTGCAGGTTGGGGGAGGTTGCAGGTCGTGACGAGGGAGGAAGAAGAAGGAAGAAGAGGGAGAAGAGTGGACTAGGAGGTCTGGGAAAAAGAAAAGAAAGAAAAGAAGGAGGGAATCGGTCGGGCGGCTGGGAAAAAGAAGGAAAACACAGTGCATAAGCCCTGGGATGTGCAGAAGGAGAAGAAAGGGGGAAGGGGATTGGGCCACGAGGGATTTAGCCCAAATCAGGAAAGAAGAGAAAAAGAAAAGGAGAAAGGAGAGAAAGAAAGAAAAAAGGGAAAAGAAGGAGAAAAAAGGAAAGAAAAGAAAAAGGAAAAGGGAAAATAGGTTGGTTAGGGTATTTGAAATATTTTGGTATTTTGGGATATTTAAAAATAATAATATTTTAATAAAATAATATTTAATTCCTTTTTTAGGTTAATTTGAGATTTTTGAAAGATTTTTCCTAAATTCTATTTTAAATAGCAAAACACCCAAATTTTTCTAATTAAAATATTTATTATTTTCTTCTTGATTTGCCTTAATTAATTCCCTTTTATTTTAATAAAAATAATTTACTTAATTAATTTTTCTAATAAATTATTAATTAGCTATAATTCTTAAAATTAGGGTTTTGAGGTATTTCAATGGCAACATACACACACAATGGGATAACAAATCCACCACATAGGATTGGGATACATCAAAGGGGGTTTTCTCTAGGTATACCACACCCACCATGCATTGGGTGTACCTACATTGAGAGCTAATACAGATTGGGATACCACACCCAACACATGTGGTTAAAGTACATCAAGGGGCCTTATACTGGGACACCTCACCCACCACACATTGAATGCCTTCTCCACAGGGGCTAAAGAGTTGAGATACCACATCCACCTAAGAAATAATATGAAGTGCCAAAGGGACTTTTACTAAGATATCTCACCCACCCATACTGGACTGATACCATACCATCCTACCATAGTATAATCCTATACTTCAAAGATATACGCATATTGTAACACCCCGAGTCGACACAACCATGCGGGGGCTACCTTGGAGCGCTTTTGGACTGATTGGTTGGCTCCATAAATCAACACGAGTCCTTTCAGTACTCTTTATCCTCACTCATGCAATAGACCTTGAAAATTAGTCAACTGGTTTACCAGAAAATAAAATCGTCAGTTCTTTAGCATACCAATTGATCAGTTAGGAAAATAAAAGTTTGAAATTAATAAATAAATTTATAGATGTTGCAAAACGTTTTCATCAATTTAAAGTCAAAAGATGATGATTTCAAGGATTTTCAATTTAGCTTCATTCCTAAAAGAGAGATAACTATGCCAAACAAGCTTGTATTAAAATGCACAAGAGCTTATAAGACATTCCATGGTGCATTTAACGTTGAAGAATTAATGAAAGAGTTTGATGATGTGTTTCATGTTAAAGATTTCGTAAAATAATTCAAGGGTGTGACTCCCTATGAGAGTTTCCTTATATATTGAAGAATGTTCAAGTTCACATCTGTAAATTTGAAGATAATTTTTTCTCAACAATAGGATAATGATACGAGAGTTTTAGCTATAATCGGAGGGTACCTACAAAAGTTTCTATGGAGTGATCTACAGGAGGTTATAAATAACCCTACAAGAAAAATATTATGATTTGCAAGTGAAGGGATGACAAACACTAGGGAAGATATAATATGCTTTATGGAGAGCATTACACCTTAGGTTCAAGCATTATCAATGAATGTTTAGTTAAGTAATTATTATTTCCTTACTTATTAAGTTATTTTATCTTATGTCGAGAATTGTCTTATCATAGGTTATTAGTTGAGATAAGACAATATTTGAAATGATTTTATTTAATCATTATTCACAAGTTATTAGTCAGGTGAAAAACATCGTCAATATTAATTAGTTATTAGCTATTATTTAATTATGTACTTAATAGTTAATAAGATTGTTAGGATATTAGTTCAATTCAGCTAGAGTTTGTTATTTTAAGAATATGATTTTATCTTATGTACGATGTCAGATTTAGTTTGAGGAGGTGTCATATAGCTATATAAATTATGTGTAATCAATGTTGTTAATCATACTTGATTTGAACTAATAAATTGAATAGTTCTCTTGTTAAAATGTTCTCCTTTTTATTAAATCCTTGCTAGGGATAATTTAAAATTTTCTTTGTTATTTTTTATGTGAGCTTAATCGAAGATAATTTATGAATATTCATCACTCACATCTTTACCTACCAACCATAAAAATTTCCCTTCGCTAAACCTACATTTCCACCACACATCAAACAATAACCATGAAAATACATTAGAATATTCAAAAAAATATTCTTAGATAAAAAACAACACAAAATACATAAAGAGAGCAAAGCCATCCATTGCACGAGTATCATTATAGGGTGTGGCCTATTTTTCTACTAACACAACACTTTTTTTAAAAGACAAATACCCTTGATAAATTTTATTAATTAATTTTATATTTATCTTATTAATTAACAAATATTCACTAAGAAAAAAATTCAAGCTTAGTTTTTGGGTAGGAGAAATAGAAAAAAATTAATTAGGATATTAATAATCAAGATTCCAAAGAATAGAATAGGATATATATATATATATATATATATATATATATATATATATATATATATATATGTAACAATTATTATAATATTTAATTAAGGTTTTGATTAATTATGAAGGTGTAAAATAGTGATGGTATCCTTACTAATCAAGGGAAAAAATGTAAATTATAAAAATTGAAGTAAAAATATAAAAAAATGATAAATATAAGAAATATATGATTTTCTTCTATTATTTTGTTGTTATAATATTTATAATATGTTAGATATCCTGGCGATTAGTTTATAATTTTTGCATTGTACGAATGTTTAAAGGTTGTGCTCATTTTTTTTTGCCCCAATGAATTGAAAAACCTTCAAGATGTGTGTGTATATATAAATTAAGGTATATTATTTCCATAATTGACTTCATATTTATTGCATTAATTGACAAATATTAATTGAGAAATTCAACGTGTAGAAAATGGAAATGAATGATGGTATTATTAAGGAAGATTATGAAGAAAATTACTCGATAAATATAGTTCTTAATTAAGATTACATTAAGTGAAAATAGTAATTAATTATGAATGTGATAGATGAAAATAAGTGATTTATTTAATAATTATTAAAAATATATAATTTTCTTATAGTTATAAGTAAGATACTACCATCTTGTTTAACAAAATGAATTTGGATATGCAATTAGAACTGAAGTAATAATATTATTTGCTAGAAATAAGTTATTTATATATCAATTTGTCAACTTATGATGTTGGTTGACAACTTAATTGGTTTGAAATAAATAGATATATAATGATAATTTTAGACATATAATATTTAAATAATATATATTATTATAATATTTTATTTTACAAATATTATTTATTTTATATTTATTCATTAATCAATTATTTATGATTATGATTAATCTTAGTAATAGTTAAATATATTTTTATATCAAATATTGATAATATTAATGTTGGTTTTTTATAATAAAATATTATTTAATATTAGTGATTATGTTTATTATCATAAAATAATAATAATAATAATAATAATAATAATAATAATAATAGTAATAATAATAATAACAATAATAATAATGTTTAAAAAAAATAATAACTTAATAAAAATAATAATGGCATTATAATTTTAATAAATTATTATTACTTATTTATCTTTGTTAAAATTATTATATAAAAAATAATAATAATTATTATTACTTTACATTCAAAAAATAATAATATGTTATCATTTACTTTTGGAAATACATTTTTAATTTTAATATTCATATTATTAATCAATTATTAGTGTAATTATGATTAATATTAGTATCATTTAACATCTTCTTATTTATTTATTTATTAATATTAATATTATTATTACATGCTATTTATTTATCATTAAAATTAATGATAATTTTATTGATTAATTTTGTTATTAATCATTTATTTATAATTATAGTAAAATTATTCAAAATAATTTTCTATTTATAGTTTTTGATAAGATTTTTTGTATTAATTAATTATTTATAATTACAATTAATATCCTTTTTATTAATTTATAATTACAGTCTTTTCATTTTTATTAATTAATTAACCATGGTTATAATTTATATTAATTTATTTTGAATTATGATTAATAATATATTTATTAATTATTTATATATAATTATAATAAATAAAATTCATATTGGTTATTTTTTTATAATTATAAATACTATTATTCATATTGATTATTTGCTTATAATTATGATTAATTTTTTTTATTAATTATAGTAAACAATCTTATTCTCATTAACTATTTATTTAAATTTAAAATTATATTTTTTGATGCTTTTTAGTTAGAATTATGTTTAATATTATTCCAATGAATTATAGATTTATCAATATAACTATTATTCTTTGTATTGGTTATTTATTTATATTTCTAATGAATTTTTTAATGATTATATTCAAATATTATAAAAAAATCTTCTTATTGGTTATTTCTCTATAATTGTAATTAAAATTGCCTGTAATTATTCTCACATGATAATTATAGTTAATATTATTTTTTAATTATCAATTGAATTAATATTAAAATTATTCTTGTTAGTTAATTATTTATAATTATTAATTTACAACTATAATCAATATTATTCTTATTGGCTGTTCATTTATAATTATACTTAACATTAATGTAATATTAATGAGGGGTTGTTACATATTGGTATCAAATGAAAAAAAAATGAAAGAGGGGAGTGATGGGTGGGGATTAATGGTCAGAAAAATAAATAGTGTACACTATTAAATATATTTGATTAAAATTAGTAGAATATATCAATACTATATATATATATATATATATAACAAGGATTTTAAAATGAGGTATTAAACAAACAGGTTGAAGTCTAATAATATATACATTTCCTCTATTTTTAGAAAGACTTTCTTATAAATTTTAAGGATAAATTTTTAACATCAATATCTTTATTATATATTTATAAAAATAATATTATAAATTATTTTTTAATATAAATATAATAATTATCTTTTTATTTTATAATATATTCTACTTCTAAATAATTTATCAAAGTTTGTTATAAAAAACACATTATATATATATAGTAGAAAAAGTGTTTGTTTGTAGGAACAAAATGCTGAGAATGAAACTTGGATGTTGGAATTTATAAATATTATGTTTGTTTCATAAGAGTGAGAAAAAATATAGGAGAACGGTAATAAAAATTAAATACTTTTATTTTCATAGATTTATTTACATAGGAGGTATGGTCATTGACCATGAGTATTAATAAAGGATACCGTAATATATTTTATTTAAATTTAATAATTGTTATATGGAGTTATTAAATTAAAAGTTTTAAAAATTAAAAAATATTTTAATAATTTAAGTACTTTATTTATAATTTTATTTCCACATATCAAACATAAAAACAAAAAAAAAATATTTACAAGTTATTACTGAATTATTATAGTACATATCAAATATGTCAATAAAAAAATTAATTATTTATCCTCATTCTCATAGTTGCGCCTTGTTCAGTTGTTCCCCAGGAGACAAACGCGAGGAAGCGGTTTCAGCGAATGGTCGACGACCTCTCCGAAATCACCGTTGATAGCTCGCCTCTACGTATATAATAAATCCCTTTTTCGGACGAACCTCTACGTATATAATTCAGAGAATAGAAACGCAAGTATTAAGTATTTTATCCCTATCGTCGCCCTTCTCACCGCTGTAGTCGCCGGAACTGAAACTACAGCGCGGACGAGGATCTAGGGTTTTCGAAGGATGAAAGTTTTCGTCAAAACTCTGAAGGGCACGAATTTCGAGATCGAAGTCAAGCTGGATGATACCGTAACTCGCTCTCCCCCTTGCTACCCCTAACTCCCTATGTTGTCTCTATCGTGTCTTCTGACTTAGTTGTGCTCGGTTCTATCCCTTTGATGCTTGTTGTTCCGAGTGTTTAATACTGAATACGTTCTGATATCTCTTCATTCGAGTTTGGTTGTGAAAGTACTGAAGTCTCGGGGTTTATCGTGTCCCATTTAGACTTTGCTATATTGGTTTCATTAATGACAGTATATGCATAATTTGATGTGGCGTGCCCCCTATAGCATTATAACCTTGATTGAAACAGTTAAATCTATGAACTTTGCTGTAAGAACTTGTTCATATGTCTTATAGCGAGATAACTGGTGGTTATTGTTGCTCTGGAGTGAATTTTGAGTTTGTTTAAAGTCGAGATGTTCTACTTCTATCTACATCCATATGATTAATGCCACCTTCATGCCATGCCTGTTCAGACCCTAATGCATTCTTTGAGGTCCAACTAACTGCCTGGCAATATTTGATAGGGTTGAATCTTTGAAGTTAAAGTTTAGAAGGTACAGCATTTATGAAAATTAAATAATTTTGGATTTTAATTTCATTTAAAGTTTCTGCAATCAGTATGTTAATTAATTCTCATATTGGGAAGGAAAGGGACGAGAGAAAAAAGGTCCTAAGAACACTGATAAACAAAATTTTGAATGGAAAAAGATGGATACTTACTATATTAAAGAAAATCTCTGAATGAGTTATTTTAAACTTTATTATATAAATATGTTAACATAATCTCATGTTGGGAAAGAAATGGAGAGGGAAAAAGGTTATGTAAAGAGAAATAGACATGATTTTGAGGGGAAAAAGAAAGGAAATTATTTACTACAAATAATTAAAGAAAAAATCACATTATTTTAGGATGATCAAACGTAGTATTAGACTAGACAATTTTAGTGCCTCACTTTGCCGTCTCCTTGCGCCTTGTGCCTAGGCTCTAGAACTCCTAGGGCCTATGTGGGCCTTAGGTGTTTTTCAAACACTACATATAAATACTAGTTTGGTCACTACATCACTATGTTGTGTATATTCGGGTACATATATTGAAAATAATTAGATGGAAACAATGCAAGAATTACATCTAAGTTTTGTTCTTGTGGCATCTACACGGAAGGCTGTTCTTGTGGCTTCCCTCATAACTTGCTTCTGTGTTATGGTGTCTATGTATTTTTCAGGTTGCTGATGTCAAGAAAAATATCGAGACTGCACAAGGTGCAGCTGTCTACCCTGCTGCACAGCAGATGCTTATCCACCAGGGCAAGGTTCTGAAGGATGACACAACACTAGGAACAAATAAAGTTGCAGAGAATAGTTTCATTGTGGTTATGTTAACGAAGGTAAGTCTTGCTTCGTGCAGGTTTTTTATGCTTTATCCCTTGCTCTTCATCATAATATAATGCCCAGAACATTGAAGCCAGTCAGAATTATGAATGCCATTTATTTTAAAGTAATATTTCAGAAGCTATGTTACCTAGGTTTTATGACTGTGATGATTGATTGGAAATGGCTATTAATTAGTCTAAATTAATATTGCAGAACAAGCCTGCAACAGCTGGAGACTCAGCTGCAGCCACAAGCCAGGTATTACAGCATTTATGCTGAGTGTTTAAGGTGCAGTAATGTTGATGCTATTATTTTTTCCTTGGCTGTTATTGTTAATTTTGGTGTTATATTTGACAGTCTTTAGTTTCAGTGGAATAACCCAAGAACCTATTTCATACTCTATTTGTTCTCAACCCCCCCCCCCCCCCAAAACAAAAAAATGATTTGTTCACGGTTGATGATTATATCCCCACTGTTGCTGCCCCTTTCTTTTTATGCTGTGACAGCCTTCTCAATTGATTGTTGTATTAATAGAAACTTGATAGGAGTTCTCTTGCCATAATTCTTTTCCCTTGTGAGAAGTTGATTGTGGTTTGTTGAAGGCCAATGATGTGATAGCCTGAATGCACTTCAATTCTTTATTTTGAATTTTTCTTGTGTTTTACAAATGTGGTAGACTAAGATACGGCTTCCACTTCACCTGTGCAAATATTTTGAGTAAGACAGGGACAATAGAGTTGTTGAACATGTTTATCTTCTATGTTCCGTTGTTGCTGATGATGTATCTCCTCTTGGCTGCAAGCAGTACAAAGCTGCCATTTTTGAACTTTATTGTGTGACAGAACTAGACTGTTTATAGGTTTTTTATTCTAAAGAGGAGAGATTAATGATGCTGTTATTAGAAAAATCACATTTATGTTGTATGTGTATGTACATAACTACATATATATGTGTATATCTGTTACCCACGTGTAGCAATCTTGCTTGAGCCTATTCTTGAAGTACTTTATCCCACCTTTATCTCCATCTGGCTACGTATTGCTCCAGTGTTGGCTTTACTTTCATTTTCTGTTCTCCAAGTACACCTGACAGAAAGTTTTTGTTTGTAGGCACCTCCTGTAAGTTCTGCGCCTGCACCTACCCCTACACCTACACCTGCTCCAGAACCAACACCTGCAGCTCAGCCACCTGCTTCAACTGATGCAGAGTAAGTTCAAACTTGATCCTTCTTGTTCCCCCCCTTCTGATCTTGTTTTCACTGCTCCACTGATAACTTTCCTGGTTGATAATAATTAGTTGGTGGACAACTATTAGGTACTCCCTAATTTTTTGAAGTGTGATTATTGTTTTGTAGTGCCCAACCAGCTCCTCGGTCAACAGCTGCCGCAGCTACTCCTGCTTCGTGAGTAACGTATCTTTGAATTGTTGAATTTTAATGCATTCTGTCAAGCTATAGGAAGTGTAATCAATGTTTCTTTTTTAAAGTTGCCTACTGCTCTTCATTTCGGCCTTTCCTAATTTCTTTGGTTTTTGTGTTGAAGCAGAGCAGATACAAATGTTTATGGTGAAGCAGCGTCAAACCTTGTTGCTGGAACTATTTTAGAGTCCACTATACAGAATATTCTTGATATGGGCGGGGGAAGCTGGGACAGGGATACAGTTGTACGAGCCTTACGTGCTGCGTTTAACAATCCAGAGAGAGCTGTCGAGTACCTATATTCTGTATGTGTTTTGCCCCTTGTTTGGAACTACTTATAAAAGCAACTATATAAATTATTATTTTTTTTGGAAAACTTATGGCCTAAATTTTTTCCTAAAAATCAATTATGTTGGATAATCACTTTTTTTTCAAGGAACTCCAAACAAGGGCTTAGCTTCCTGTAAACTGTTATTGTCTTATTTTCTATGATGCATATGGTTTCTATGCACATGAGTTTCTTCTTGTTTCTGACCTGCTTTTCGTAAATTCATTTCCCTTGTTTCTTGTTAGTTTCAAAAGCTGTTGCAGTTGGCAATTGTCTACAAATATTTACCATCCAAAGGTCAATTTTTTTTTTCTTTCATACTTGAATTAATTCTTTCAGGTTTGCATTTGGAAGGGGAAGAGGGGAGTATGTCTTGATGCCTGACTGTGATGTGGCGAGGGTTGGTTCTTTGGATTGATTCATTAGTTGTAGAAAGCTTTTTGTGTTCCATTTGTCAGTAGCAATGAAGTAGTGTCCCTTGGTGGGCGGGCTGGTATTTTGGATTGATTCATCAGTTTTAGAAAGCTTTTCGTGTTTTACTATTTGTCAGTATAAAAAATGTGATGCCTGACTGATGCAGCAAGTGCTGTGGATTGATTCATCAGTTTCAGAATGCTTTATGTGTTGTTATATTTGCTGGTATAAGTGAAGGAGTGCTCCTTGGTGTGTGGTTTTCCTAGCCAGATTGCCTGTCTGTTCTCTTCTGTCGAGGATATTTGCATCTTGAGTGTCTCTATAGATATAGATCAAATATCTGAACACAGGGCGGCTTGTTTGAATCACCTTGGCCCAAATGGCAAAGGGTTCATGATTGCTGCCCATGCTGGTTATAGTTATGTTTGAATGAACTTGTCATCTGTAATAAATTGTTGGCATCTCTGATAGAATTTGTGATAATTGTCAGGGCATTCCTGAACAAGCTGATGTTCCTCCTGTGGCTCGAGTTCATGCTGGAGGACCAGCTGTGAACCCTTCCGTTCTTTCTCCCACTTCTTCTTCTGCTCCTGCTCAGGGAGCTCAGCCTGGTGTGACTTCTGCTGGGCCTAATGCCAGTCCCCTTGACCTCTTCCCTCAGGTACTTGCTAGCTCTCTGGCTATTATTTGATTGAGCCCAGGATATGGAGTATGGAGGTTTGAGATTACTATTGAAGCTAAGACTCATCTTTGATCAGGGCCTTCCCAACATGGGTTCCAATGCTGGTGCCGGCTCATTGGATTTTTTGCGTAACAGTCCCCAGGTACATGCTGATCATATTGTGAAACGTCCTGGGTGTGTTTGGATTCTGATGTAAATTGTTGTTTTAGTTCCAAGCTTTGCGAGGTATGGTACAAGCAAACCCCCAGATTTTGCAGGTACAGTATATCTTGGTTTTCATTTTTGTCTGTTTTTTATCCCCAACCCCCAACATGGGATATTGCTCAAGTAAAGGATTGATATTTTGTTTTTTGAATATGTGCAGCCAATGCTTCAGGAATTAGGAAAGCAGAATCCACAGCTGTTACGGCTTATTCAGGAGCACCAGGCTGATTTTCTTCGTCTGATCAATGAATCTGCTGAAGGGGAAGGGTAACTTATGCACTTCTATGTTTTTATGTTGTTGCTGTTTGAATATTGGTGGGGGAAAATTAATTACCTTCTTGTGCCTGTTGCAATTAGGAATCTCCTTTCGCAGTTGGCCTCAGCAATGCCACAAGCAGTTAGTGTCACCCCAGAGGAGCGTGAAGCCATTGAACGGGTAACTCCATATATCTTTCTTAAGTATGCTGCCCATGCTTTATATTGCACAATGATGTTGAATTCTTGACTGGACTTAGGTTTCTTCTAGACCTTGCAGTAATTTTGTTTTCAAAGTTTGAGTACTGGTTTGCTTTCCTCAGCTGGGACATTATGTCATACAAGAGTTTGAATTTCCACATGGAAAAATGCCCGTCAAAATCACTTAGGCGAGGTGTCCTTAACTAGGCACATCAGTCTGTTTGTCACTCTGTATATCCGATAAAGATGCACCTTACAAAGTAGGTTGTAATGATGGCCCAATGCCTGTGCTTCATGGCTAATTTCTTGCTTTCAAATTTGCAGCTTGAAGCCATGGGTTTCAGAAGGGCCACAGTTTTGCAGGTTTACTTTGCTTGCAACAAGAACGAAGAGCTGGCTGCAAACTACTTGTTAGATCACATGGACGAGTTCCAGGATGAGGATGACGAAATGAGTTGATAAAGTTGAAGGAAGTGTTATTGTGTGGCCTTTATTAGCTTCATTGTCATCCCTCCATCTCCAGACTCCCGTAGGCATAAATTTTACTGCTTGCGGATGGAATATGCGGTTACTGGACCTCATCCAATTATATGATAGTCGATGGCATATCCTTGGCTTGTACTTAACAGGATTGAGATGCTGGTGTTTAAAGTTCAGAAAAGTTTCTGCTGTTGCCTGTTTCTGTCATTAAGGCTAGCAAACCGTTTATGCATTCTATAATCCCTCGTTTTGTCAGCATTTGAGGGTTTTGCTGCCCTCTGTTATGTTCTGGCGTACATATAAAGGGCATGTTTTCATTTTAGAGGTGATTAAAACATATTAGTGAAAAATGAATAATAATAATAAAGAAACATAAAATTAATAAAAAAAAATATAATGATGATACTTATGATACTGATAGTAATAATAACTCGTTGAAAAGATTCTACCACCTCCGTGTGGTATCCTTCTTTCTGTTGACGTTGGATATAGGCGGGGAGGGGAAATCCTTACGCGTATGATGGAAATCAATTTTGAGGCATGGTGACTATTATACTTTGAATCTTTGTTGTAGTAACCATATTGACGTCCTGTATTTGCACTGCACCATGTTTTCAAATTTAGAGAGTAACCAGTTTTAAGCACGGGCTCGGTGACTTGCAATTGATAGTGGAGTTGAACGTGTCGTTGAAAACTGAAGTTGTAGTAAAGGCTTTTGCATCAGATTCTGGATTCCTCTGCTCCACAATATAAATTCTATCAAAGTCAACGGATCTAGGCTTGATAGATTTTTCTACAAACTATTACCGACTCCTTTCTTTGAGTAAAGTATAAAATTGTTCTTACATACTCTCTCCATGTTAAAAAAATTTATTTTAATAATTTATATAATTTTTAGAAAATAATAAATATAATTTTAAAATTTCACTAAAATTCTTTATTAAAAAACAGCAAAATATTTAATATAAATAATAAAAGAAAAAAGTAAAGGTAAAAGTAAAGAAAATATTTTAATTATTCTAAAGTAACTTTTTTTTAATAAAAAATTAATGATAGAATAAATTATTATTTTTATATGGAAATAGTGTTTTTTTTTTTCAATTTATTATGAGATATTATCCAACAAAAGTGCTAAAGTAAATGCCGAAACCCAAAAATATACATGAAAGCAACCCGATTTGAGAGGAAGAGCTTTAGGATACCTAAGTTGAAACTCTGGCCACACTCATCAATTGTCAATGTCCAGAGTTCAAACTAAGATTTTTAAGTATCCGTTTGGTATAGAGTAAATTGAGGTAAATGAAATCATTTACCTTTTAAAAACTTATTTACAAACATTCACTTGAATTAATAGAGGTTAAAAATTTATCCTCATTCATCCCATTTTAGTTGACCTTGTTTTTGGAATTAATCAAACTAAAGGATAAAATTTAATTAATATAATATTTATTCACCTCGAATTATTCAAATTTAAATGCAATTAATTTTTTTTATCTAGTTAAGGTTTATATTATTTGAAAAATATTTTCAAACATTTATTTTGAGTCACTTCATTTCCTTCATCTAACTAAATTTTAATATTTATTTTTACCCTAATTTACAAGATCCAAACCAATTAGTCAAAGTTATGTTTGTTGTTTTTAAAATCGATATGTTTTTATCTAGCTCACCAATCTGGACCTACGACCATTCTTCCTTTTGGGTAATGTCAAACAAGGCGGCATGTCCTTATCGCTGCACATTAAAAGTTGACTTCATTCTTTCAAGAAGCATCATATCCACGATCTAAAGACAATTTTGGATGAGTAGATGAGCAAATTCTACTATGACAGAAGGACATTGTTAATTGTTGGCCACTATTTCCAAAGAACAATTCCCCAAAAAAAAAAAAAAGAAAAAAAAAGAGGTTCGGAAGAACCAAATATAAATAAAGAAAGAAATGAAGTCTGAATTTTGACCAATTTTGGAAGTGGTAGAACGTGCTCCAGAGTCCAGCAAGCGCCCAAATGGAAACAAGAAATCAACATCAAACTCAATGTTTGCCTATTCAAGAATCGGTTACTTCCCATAACTTCAACATATCTGGATCACTGCAGAGCAGATCATGCAAAAAGGTGTTTCAGGAGTAGGGACATGCCGAGGCCTACAAGAATAATTTGCCGTAATTATAGAAATACATTCCCTATGAGATGAATGCATAATGCTCAGATTTCTAATCCGTGTGGCTAGGAAACCAATCGGTCGCAGGCAAGTGCAACGGCCGCATAAATTATACTCCCTTTATATATAAAAAAAATCATTCAGTTATTTTATATACTTTTTAAATAAATAATAAAAGTAATCCTAAAATTACACTACCCCCATTTACTAAAAAATAATACAATATTTAATGCATATATAATTAAAAGAAAAGTAAAGGTAAAAATAAAAAATATATTTTTATTTTTATAAAGTAACTTTTTTTTATATAAAAAATTTAATAACATAATAGATTTATTTTTGATATGGACGGAGCATATACATACGTACATATATAAGCGACAAACAAAGATTCAAGGGTTAGCCGGACTAACTATTGAGAAAGGATTTTTATTGGTCCAATGGAAACAAGAAAGAGACGTAGAAAAATTATAATACGGACATAATTACAATGTTCCAATATTAGAATATCGCGAATAATACATACTATTAGATTAAAACATAATAATTAAAATTTTTATTATATTTAATTAGTAAATATTGGTTACTCTTAGCAGACGCTAGCAACTATTAATAAATATCGTCCTACATGTAGTATACGAGATATATATAAAATCTGATATATATTGATTGTGTATCAACGTATGCGATATCTTATTCCCTGGACAGTACACACATATGATGCACCTCAGGAAGTCATTAGATTGGTAGCATGCATGTACACGACGGAAGCAAAAATAACAACTATACATTTTTTCAATCCAATCACTTAGTAGTAGGACCGTTAGAGGTAGCAATCGGGTCAGACGGGTCGGGTTCAGGTCGGGTCATAGCGGGTCGGGTCATTCGCGTCAATTTATCAAGTTAGGTCATTTCGGTTGCGGGTCATTCCGGATCCATTTGTCGGGTCGGGTCATTTTAGGTCCATGTCATTTCGGGTTAATTTGTCGGGTTGGGTCGGTTCAGGCCGTTCGGGTTAAGAAAACTCGGATTCGGATAATTTCGGGTTAACTTGACTGGTAGGGTCGGGTTGGTTTCGGGTCATTTTCTAGTTCACATGAGTAGGTGGCTTCGGCCCGTTCAGCTCATTTCATGTAATATGACGGGTTAATTATGTTCAAATTGTTTTGAGTTAAGTTGATAGATGTGGTCATTTCATACAATTTGACGGGTTGGATTCAATTAGTTATGGGTTAACTTAATGGGTCGGGTCGGGTCGAGTTTTGACGGATTTACTCATATTCGAGTCCAAGTAATTATCATTTCATAAATCATAAATATTAGAGACAGACAATCATAAGATTGATATTGCAGATAAAAGAATTAAAAATATTAAATGCGCTTTATTTTCACAAATAGATAATAAAGATATTTATAAATTTTACTAATAAAAAATATTGGGCTTTAAATCAAATAAAGATATTTATCATTGATTATATAATTTATTTGATAACTTAAAATATTTAATTACTTAAAAAAAGATAATTTTATAAAATAAAGATGATCAAAACAAGACTATACGATGTATAATTGTCATTTATTACATTGTATATATTACATACAATAATAAGATTACTAGTAAAGATAAATGAAATAAGAATATTATATGTGTTTTATTTTTACAAAGGTAAATAATAAAGATATTTATAAGTTTTAATTGTATTATATTTGACTGCTTTAAACATTTATAAATTTTAAAAGTAAAAATATTAGATGTTTATCATATATTAAATTTAATTGATTACTTAAAAAAGATAATTTTATAAAATAAAGGTGAGCATAACAAGAATATACAATGTATAATTATCATTTATTACATTGTAAATATTAAACACAATCATAAGATTACTAGTAAAGATAAATGAAATAAGAATATTATATGTGTTTTATTTATAAAAAGGTAAATAATTTATAAAATAAAGGTGAGTATAATAATACTATAAAATATATAATTATCATTTATTATATTATATATATTAGATACAATCATAAGATTATTAATAAAGATAAATAAAATAAGAATATTATATGTTTTTTATTTATACAAAGGTAAATAATAAAGATATTTAAAAGTTTTAAGAGTATTATATTTGAATGCTTTAAATATTTATAAATTTTACAAGTAAAAATATTATATGCTTATCATATATTATATTTAATTTATTACTTAACATATTTGATTACTTAAAAAAAAAGATAATTTTATAAAATAAACTTGAGCATAACAAGAATATATAATGTATACTTATCATTTATTAAATTGTAAATATTAGATACAATCATAAGATTACTAGTAAAGATAAATGAACTAAGAATATTATATGTGTTTTATTTTTATGAAGGAAAATAATAAAGATATTTATAAGTTTTAATTGTATTATATTTTATTGCTTTAAACATTTATAAATTTTACAAGTAAAAATATTAGATGTTTATCATATATTATATTTAATTGATTACTTAAAATATTTGATTACTTAAAAAAAAGATAATTTTATAAAATAAAGGTGAGCATAACAAGAATATACAATGTATAATTATCATTTATTACACTGTAAATATTAGATACAATACAATCATAAGATCACTAGTAAAGATAAATAAAATAATAATATTATATGTATTTTATTTATACAAAGGTAAATAATAAAGATATTTAAAAGTTTTAAGAATATTATATTTGAATGATTCAAATATTTATAAATTTTACAAGTAAAAATATTATATGTTTATCATATATTATATTTAATTTATTACTTAAAATATTTGATTACTTAAAAAAAGATAATTTTATAAAATAAAGGTGAGCATAACAAGAATAAACAATGTATAATTATCATTTATTACATTGTATATATTAGAAACAATCATTACATTACTAGTAAAGATAAATGAAATAAGAATATTATATGTGTTTTATTTATACAAAGGTAAATAATAAAGATATTTAAAAGTTTTAAGAGTATTATATTTGAATGATTCAAATATTTATAAATTCTACAAGTAAAAATATTATATGTTTATCATATATTATATTTAATTTATTACTTAAAATATTTGATTACTTAAAAAAGATAATTTTATAAAATAAAGGTGAGCATAACAAGAATAAACAATGTATAATTATCATTTATTACATTGTATATATTAGAAACAATCATTACGTTACTAGTAAAGATAAATGAAATAAGAATATTATATGTGTTTTATTTATACAAAGGTAAATAATAAAGATATTTAAAAGTTTTAAGAGTATTATATTTGAATGCTTTAAATATTTATTAATTTTACAAGCAAAAATATTATATGTTTATCATATATTATATTTAATTTATTACTTAAAATATTCGATTCTTAAAAAAGAAATTTTTATAAAATAAAGGTGAGGATAACAAGAATATATAATGTACAATTATCATTTATTACATTGTATATATTAGAAACAATCATAATATTACTAGTAAAAATAAATAAAATAAGAATATTATATGTGTTTTATTTATACAAAGGTAAATAATTTATAAAATAAAGGTGAGTATAATAATACTATAAAATATATAATTATCATTTATTATATTGTATATATTAGATACAATCATAAGATTACTGGTAAAGATAAATGAAATAAGAATATTATATGTGTTTTATTTATACAAAGGTAAATAATAAAGCTATTTAAAAGTTTTAAGAGTATTATATTTGAATGCTTTAAATATTTATAAATTTTACAAGTAAAAATATTATATGTTTATTATATATTATATTTAATTTATTACTTAAAATATTTGATTACTCAAAAAAAGATAATTTTATAAAATAAAGGTGAGCATAACAGGAATATAAGATGTATACTTATCATTTATTATATTGTAAATATTAGATACAATATAATCATAGGATCACTAGTAAAGATAAATAAAATAAGAATACTATATGTGTTTTATTTTTACAAAGGTAAATAATAAAGGTATTCATAAGTTTTAATAGTATTATATTTGATTGCTTTAAACATTTATAAATTTTGGAAGTAGAAATATTAGATGTTTATCATATATTATATTTAATTGATTACTTAAAATATTTGATTACTTAAGAAAAGATAATTTTATAAAATAAAGGTGAGTATAACAAGAATATATAATGTATAATGATCATTTATTACATTGTATATATTAGAAACAATCATAACATTACTAGTAAAGATAAATGAAATAATAATATTATATGTGTTTTATTTATACAAAGGTAAATAAAATAATATATATATTTATAAGTTTTAATAGTATTATATTTGATTACTTTAAATATTTAGAAATTTTACAAGTAAAAATATTAGATGTTTATCATATATTATATTTATTTAATTACTTAAAATTTTAAATTTAGAATTGTGGTTATAGGGAAAAACATTTTACCCACAAATTATGTGTGCTTAAAAAAATTCAAGTTCTCGATCCATACGTGCAGTATGTGGACCACAAGTGCTATACGGTGGATCATAGAAGCTGATTTTTGATACTTTCTAATATATTTTTAGCTCAATTTATATTGTTAGAATATATATATAACAAAATTAATATTAACAGTAAAAAAATTTACCTACAAAAGTATTAATTTTTTATCTAATAATTTTTATATCATTTATTCTATCTTTTTTTTTCATATTCATTTCTCTACATAATTTATCTTATTAATTTCTCTAGTTGTATTTATTTTATTAACGTTATTATATTTTTATTTTTATTGTAATATTTTTATTAATTATATTATATTTGTATTTTTATTGTAATATTTTTATTAATTATTATTATCATAGTAAAAAAAACTATAATAATTATTTTAAACATAATTTAAATTAAATAATAATTTTATATATTTTCATAAATTATTAATTATTATATATAAATTGATATAAATTAAAATTAAATAATGTAAAATATAAATAATTAATATTATAACTAATAAAAATAATTGGCTATTGTAAATTTAAAATTGATGAACGCAGAATACTAAATTATATTTAAAGTAAATTAATAATATTAATGGAAAAAATATAACTAAAATTTTAAATTTAGGGTTGTAACATGAGATACTCTTGATACGAGGTATAGTTATTGTTTGTTGGATTTTGTGGGTAATAAGTGATAACTGATAAATGACACTATTATGATCTTTTATTAAGAGTTTCTTCAAATAGGTGGATTAGTAGATGTAATGGAACACTTTTTTAAAAATTATTTTACAGGCTTACAACTGGATGTTTGCCTTTTTTATTTTGGTTTTTTATTTATTAATAATATATCTTATTAGGATATCATTAATAAATAAGAATGTTTAGGGTAAAATTATAAAAAATAAGTACAATTTATAAAATACTATATTTTTAAAAGCTTTAAATGAATAATAAAATATGTGTAATTTATTATTATTATAATATATTTTAATGTCTGATCAGGTTAATGTTAGGTCAGATTGGGTGATTGTCGGGTCGGGTCAACGTTGGATCGGATCGGCTTTAGTTCGGGTCGAAGCGGGTCGGGTTAATATCGGGTTGGGTCGGCATCAGGTCGAGTCAATGACGGGTCAGGTCAATGACTGGTCATGGGTTGAGATCGGGTCGGGCCGAGTTTATTTTTATCGGGTTAGTGTTGGGTCGGGTCAATGATGGGTCGAGTCAGGTCTGGGTCGGGTTGGACGGATCGGATCAACTTTTACCAGCTCTAAGGACGTAAATGAGATAAACCGAGTCCAAGCCCAACTCAACACTTGACTTGGGCTCGACTTGTGTAAAGATATAGCTCGAGCTCAACTCAAGCATTATAACAAATGCTCAAATTCAGCTCAAATATGGTTCATAAGTTGCTTAGCTCAACTCATTTATTATAAATGAACCGAATTCAAATGAGCTGCTCAGCTTGTTTATTGAAGTCTCATTCATGGATCATTCGGCTTGTTTGGCTCATTTAGCTAGTCCGCCTCATTTGACATATTCAGTGTGTTTAGAGCTCGTTTGATTCTTGTTTTGTGATTGTTAATATTCACTATAATATAACAATTAACAAAAAAAGAAAAAGAAAAGAAAATACTAACACCTCAATCTAGATGCACTTAAGACGTTGAGTCATTTAACTATCAAACTTCCACATCACCATCATCCATTAGCTGCTAACCAAAAGAATTATGCTAATAAGCTATTTTACGATATGTTTTTCCACCTAGTTTGCTAGTAATATAACTTAAACTATAATGAAAATACTCCAAACATAATATAAGAAAATCTATAAAAATAACATAATAAATTACATAAACTTCTAAAAATGCCAATATAATGACATAAAGAGATAACAAAAAAGGATCTACTATGCTCCTTCAAACCCTTACAAAATGAGACAGTCATAAAATGCATCTCATCTAGTTGCACGTATAGGATTATAAGAGTTTATATGCAAAATGCTCCACTATATCTAAAAGGAATAAGCACAGCATAATTGGAACACTAATACAATCTTTTAACACAAGTAATAATCTAGGAACCATATTCTTTTCCTTTCAATATAGATGGAAAGATAAAAAGGGTGGTTTATTGGTCACCACCTTAATATAACCTTAAACACCTATTAGAGTTTCAAAATCACTCTATCATCTATCAAGTCCAAAGAGGCAATGAAAAGAAGCTTCCTTAAATCATCCTTTATATATACATATATTAAATGTTTCACGTATGCTTTATGGAAATAGGTAAATTACTTTTCACAAACCCTTTTATAGCATCCAAAGTACACAATGAAGTAAACAAATCATCAAGTCTAATAAACATACAAATAAAACCATAAGTGGACTCCATACTCTAGTGAAAATAAATACGAAATTAACATATCCAACAAAAGTTTGTATCAAAACTAATATATGTAAATATTCTTGGTTGGTATATATAAAAATAGACAGTAAGAGTTGTGTAAAAATAAGTAGCAAAAATCTATTGCAATGCCTATATGAGAACATCACAAACCAAACTATGACAACTGGTATTCTTGCATACCTACATATTCCTTTTCCTATCCAAAACATCGCAAGCCAATAAAAAATATTAGTAATTGGGTTGAAATAAGGCTAAATTATTAGATAATTTAAATTCAAATATAAAATAGAAAAACATTCACCTTTTTCTTAAACTTCTCTCTAAAACAAATTCAATCACCACTACACAGTAACAATTCAATTGTTTGAGGATCTAAATATGCTTGATATGTTTCAATTACTCTCTCACTAGCACTAAAACTACCCTCTGAAGCAACCAATGTGATAAGAATTGACAAAATGTCATGTATTACTTGAGATGAGATAGAAAACTTCAAGGTATTTCCTTTCCACCAATTGAGCGCTGAAAAAGGAGATCATGAACCATCCTTAGACATATATAAACCCTCATCCAAGTACATATTTAACTCTAATTTGCTCTATTGTTGGGTAATAGCACTCTTAATAAGATTTTCAAACCTTAATTTCCTAAGCAGTACTCCTTTCTCCGATGCATTTTGAACAGTACTGACATAATATCGGGCATAATCATTAAAATCTCTCTCAATGTTATCTTTACATTGTTAACATTTTTTCTTGCATCATCTCTGTATATGATAGAAAATGTATAATCAATTAACATCATATTATAGCGAGGATCTAATATGGAAACAAAAGACATCACCATATTGAATTCAATCCAATACTTATCAAACTTTTCTTTCATTGTCATGACCATTACTTGCATAAAAAGATCATCACAAACTAGCTTCTCATCTAGTTATTTTTTTATCACCCAAATCCATAATAAATACAGTTTTGATGTACACTACTCACTTCCAGAGATATTTTTTTTGCAATCTCATTAAAAATCCAAGAGACCCATAGACACCCTTTACCTCCTTCCATTCATATAGACTTTGCAACTGTTGGTATCTCAAATCATATTCATCATATCTAGAAAATACATCTTTATTCTCAACAATGGATAACATGGTATAAGTTGAATTCCAACTTGTGATCACATCCAACACCATTTTGCTTTTAGGCAACTCTACTTGCTTGACAATCTCGCTAAATAGATTTAATTTTCCTTTAGAGTCCACCAAATGTTTTACACTTTCTCACACATTTATACTAATATGCTTAACATAATCAAGCCCATCTTACACCAACAAATTTATGATGTAGGCACAACACCTCATGTGAAATATTTTTCCAATAAAAGATAGATTATTCTTGGATGCAAAGTAATCTCTTACTATTTTAATAACTTTATCATTAGTTGTTACATTATCAACAGTATAACTACATACATTCTTCTCAATTTCACATTCCTCAAAGCATTTGTATAGGACATTAACAATGGCTAAACTAGTACAGAAAGGAGGCAAGTGGAAAAAATTTAAAACATACTTGTGCAATGCCCAATCATCACCAATTTAATGTATAGTTACAACCATATAGTGGATATATTAAGCATTTGACTTTCACAAATCAGTAGTAATACTAATCTTTTGCACCTTACTCAACAACTCCTTCATTTTCTTCTTGTAATGGTTATAAAAAACTATGCAATCTTATTTTACCATAGCACGTGATATTTTTTTTTTAATTTATAGTGAGGAGTTAATGTTTTCAATTATTCGTTGAACATTTCATGTTCAATCCTATCAAAATGGTATCATGCACAATAACAACTTTAACCCAAACCTCTCTTGATTTGTAAGGATCAAATCTAAAGTAAGTAGCAAAACTTACCCACCTTGATTTTGTCAATGATAACTCCTACTAAGCTTTTTGTTTATGGTATGCACAAATGGACAAATGCCTTTTCAAATTAGAACTAGTACCACGGGAAATAATTAAAAGCTTCTCATGGCAATTCTTGCACTCCGCTTTCTTTGTTCCATCCCTCAATGTAACATCTTTAAAGTGTTGCTATACCATCAAAGTCTCTTTTGAATCCATTTCTATATGGTATAATCCTCATCCTCTTCATCATTGTCGTCTACAGTACTTGGCACCTCTCCTTATCATTACATGGTTCTTCAAATCTTTCTTTCAGAACTTTAACCATGTAATTGTCTTATCCCATTGCTAGAATTATGAAGAAAGATTCTAAATGTTTTGAGATTGATTATTGTTTAGAAGAGAAACTTTTGGAATATTTTAATTTTGACATAGCCACAAGTTATAAATGATTATTGAAAAAGGAAAAAAAACTTGGTAGTTGATGCAATACCAACACCTAATAACTTTATAAAAAAACTTAAATTTGTAAGTTATACAAGATATAGAAATAAATAATATAAAATTATGATTACAAACTATAACAACTTTATTCAACATACATACATAATACATAAACAAATATTGTTAGAAAGGATATTAAGACAATTACATTGTGGTGATATATCAAATCATGTTTTTATTAATCAATTTGATGCAAGGTTCAAAAGAATAAAAACATATGAAACATCTGCAAATAAAAATTCAAACTTTAGATTTTGTTTTATTAAAAAGGAAAACACATGCTATAGAAGTACACATATAAATAGAAACACCTAAAAGCTAAATGAGTAATAAAATAATTCAAAAAATAAGGTGATGCTAATACGAGCTACTAACCAAGATTTTTGCTGACTTCAATTGTCAAATTATGTAAACTTCTTCAACCTAAAACCAAATCAACATATAAATAATAGTTACATTTTAGACAAGCTTTAAAAAAGAGAAGATGCTAATCTAGTGTGTTAGCATTATAATAAATATACATTAAGATATATATATCTCTCTGTGTGTGTGTGTATGTATTTATGTATGTATCATTTCAAAAAGAGGTTGTAACACCTCCATTTTTCAATACCTAAAATTTTTGTTAAAACATTTGTGGAAGCAGAAAACACCTAAGAAAATGGGGTGCTACCATTGTACCTGACATATGATAGATGTCCATCGCCCATCCTATATTAGATACAAGGATAAGCCAATCAAAACATTAAAAACAACATAGTGCATGGAATAAAAATTTAATTAAACAACCTCAAAAGTGTTTACATTGGAGGACCCTATTGGGTTTCAACCAAATTAGTACAAAATATATGTGGATAACGTACGTGGACACAATAAAATAAATTAGGGTATGTCACCCAATTTAAAACCTAGGTCCGCCACGGACCCCGCTAAAACCTTTCAGATATCTTTTTGCTCTCACGCCCCGACCTAACTGAGGTAGGTCCTTTACTAGCTATCCCCAAAAACCTGCATATGATCCTATGATCTTGGAAATAAATAGGTGATAGAGCAAATGGGTACATCAGTACACTATGTACAAAGTAAGCTAAGTTGTTCCCTTAATGTAACATAAGTATACCAATTTATCATATACGAACATCAAATATAACATGTATCATGTTAAGGCCATATGTAAAGCTAGAAGTGCATAAAGACATGCTTTCATGCACACTTCCAACTAAGCAGAATACATCATGATCACTTTTACATCATTCTCATATAATCACTTATACATGTACTAACATGATAATTCCATTAACTTCTAGAGTTTATTTTCAATTATCCAAATTTTTAGGTTATACCATTTACTTATCCATATACGAGATAGGTCAATCATTTAATCCATATTCCATTACATAACTAATTAGTCATTTCGACCATTAGCCAAGTGTATAAACCAGCTTTATTCATCATTGTCAATCGTACATTTACTTCTATTTCTTATCCACTTATTAACCATTCACTTGGCTATCATTAATAAACTATCAAGCAATATTTATCATCCATATTTTATTATCATCGAGTGATGGACTATGCACCATCCCATGGAATCCTATCCAAATAAGGGACATAAAGTCAATGTTGAATCCAATTGTAACACTCCCAAATTTTAGAACAAAAATGTTATTTAAAAAAATGCATAAGCTATTGAAAAAAAAATCAGAGAATGTTATCACCACATCAACCATGAGAAAGGTGTGATCGTTACCTAACCCATGCTTAATGTAAGGAACAAAAGAATGCATGCTCAAAATAATAATGTAACAATACAAAGAAATAAATACTAAAACTATATCATATATATGATGAACTTCATAGTTTACAAAATCAAATATAGAAATCCGATCCAAGAGTTTAAATAACTGAAAATACAAAAACATCGAAACACATTGGGAAAAATACTTATAACTTATTAGCCTAACTCCTAGGCACACTCATACACCTCAGACCCCAAGTAGTGGCCCACTAATGGCCCACATCATCACCCTTAGCATACTTTAACTAAGAGCTGTAACCATGCAAATAATCCTCGACTCCCCAAACCAGAAGCCAAATTATCGAAGTGACCACACAAGTGTAGTATTAATAAGGTGAAGTACTAGTAAAATATACTATCTAAAACCTGGAAGGCTCATGTAACACATTAAAGTCACATAATATCATGTTGATATTATCACAATACAACTTAAATACAACATAACATGCTTGAATGGAAGTCAAGGAAGTACAGGAATATAACAATACATACGATGCATAAAATGTAAGCAATATTAGAATTTCTATTTCAATGACCATACAATTTTCAGTTAGTAAGATAGTTCATTCGACCACACCCAATTCTCAACCATGAATAAAATTCATGGCAACATAAGATAATTACAATGGGATACCACACCCATAACACAAGTTTAGGATACATTAAAAGGGCTTTCTTTAGGGATACCACACCTACCACACATCGAGTGCACCTACCACAAAAATCAGAATATCACACCCACCATACATGGTCGAATTACACCAAGGGGTCTTGTATTGGGATACCTCATCCACCATACCTTAAATGTCTCTGTCTTGAGGGATAAAAAGTTGCAATACCACACCCGCCTAAACAATGGACAATAGGAAGTGCTAGGGAAATTGTATTGGGATACCTCACCTATCCATACTGGACACCAATGCCATGCTAGCCTGCCATAGTATAGTCCTATACCTCAAAGATATGTGCATAACCCTCTACTGACCACAACAAGATAGAGAAGGAAATAAGTACTGAGTGAAAGATATATAAATAAGGGTAACTCTCCCACTAACTCCCAACATATACCTTGAGAGCTAGAGAAAAAAAGGCTTAAAAGAAATCTTAAACCATTAATTTATGTATACGTGATATGATATATCATAATAAGTCCATACATAACCAAATTGGGTGTTTCAAAGTGATAACCCCACACATAATTAAAATCCCATATTTAATCAAGTGATAACACCAAACATAATTAAAATCCCATATTTAACCAATTGGGTGTTTCCAATTGATAACACCAAACACATCACAAGGCATTAAAGCCACCAATTGGGTGTTTAAAGATGACACCAGACTTAACCTAAGGCATAAAAGCTATCAATTGAGTGTTTAGAGATGACACCAAAATCACATACCAATTAGGTGTTTAAGGATAACACCAAAACTCAACCAAAAGTAAGTTTCAAATACCATCATATTAGTTCATATTAACTTAGGTTAATCATGGTTGAAATATAATTAAAATACTGTAAATACATGAAAGAATCAACACAAAAGGCCCAAGAGAAACACGACAAATCATAACAAAACATGCGATTCCGGTTGGACCAGTCGAATGGTCCTCATACCAATCGACTGGTCTGGTTATACCAAACCTAGAAAAAAATAAAATCAAACACCAATTGACTGATTGGCGTCACTAATCGACTATTCATGAGAACTAGTAAATTGCTTTGGTCCATTTGGTTTATGGGTCTAAGTAGAAACAAACCATTTTGGTCTATCAAAAAACTGATTGATGGGTTTCACCAACTAATCGAGTGGTCGTAGTAACTAGTTGACTGGTTTGGTCCAATCGATTGATGGGTCTAAGTAGAGACCAAACCATCTTTGTGTGTAGCGATACTAATCAATGTATTTGACCAACCGATGGACCTTTCATAAAAAACTAGTCGATTGGTTTACCAAACTAATCAATTATTCTTGAAATCAACCAATCCAAAACTCTAAACTATTCGACTATTCACAAAAATAGTGGACTAGTTTAAGGAACTAATCGACCGGTCTGGGTAAAATACAACCTAGACTTGTAACACACACACAAAATTTCACCATAATTTGCCATATTAATCCTAGCATTTTTCTATGTCAAAATGCATATAAAAATACATGCTTTACACATAGAATCACATGAAAACATGGTGATATACACACCAAACCAAATCATGCTTAAAAATCAAAAATATTAGAACACTTGCTTAGAAAGGATAATACCACAAGCTCATGTTATGGAACACAATTAAATCATACCCATATAAACACTAAAACATGGAATCCCAATATACCACATACGTCTAATTATATTAAAGATAAGAATGCCTTACCTTGAAGCAATTATTCTAGCACAAAACTCCTACTGGATGGCCTATCTAGTAGAACTTTGATTCATAAGATAATCAAGATATAAACCATTAAAAATATTCTTCCAAAAATTCATTAAGACTAAGAAAATTAGAAGGAGAGAAACACAAAATACCACCTTTAGATTCAAAATAGTGTGTTAAAAGAGAAGCTAAATTCTCCAACTTTTCTCAACCTTATTTCTTCCTTACTTAAGGAAAGCAAGAGAGAACTAAAACCAATATTGGAGGAAGAGAAAGAAGAAAAATGCTTACACAATTCAAAGGAGAAACCAAAGATGATCTCTACTTTTTTCTCAACATAAGGAAGAAGAGAGGAAAAATGGAAGGGTGTTCAACACTTAGTGAGGTTTTCACAAGAAAAAGGGAGAAGAGAGAAAGAACACAAGTGTTGAATGAAGATAGATTAGTAGAATGATAGGTATAGGAGAAAGCTGCTAAACATCCCTAAGGAAAAGGAGGGATGAGACGAATGAGGTTGAGTGTGGGCAAGATAAAAATTGAAGGATGACTTGAAGGGGTGGTCAGGGGTTGAATGTAGTTAGAGATGGGTATGAAAGTGGGTTGGCATGTTAGGGGAGAGTCCCTAAAGTCAATAAATGCTTCCCTAGTTTCCAGAAGTGAGAAGGCAAAGTGAGGGAAAAAGGATAAGGGAGGCTTGCTTCCAAAAGTGGCTTTTTGGAAAAAAATTTCTAATTAAAATCATGTAATGGTTCAATTAATATGAAAATAATACCAGAACACTAAAACATACTTATTAGCATAATTGAATTCAAATAATAAATTTTCATAATCATTAGGGAGAAATTTGAATCAAAATCAAAAATGGATATGAAATCGTGGGCAAATTAGTCGATCGGTTTGGGCAAATTGGTTGACTGGTTTGTCGAGCACAAGAATATAAATTTCCTTAATGCACTAGTCGTTGATGGGTACAATTAAAATTCAAATTTTTATTAGAATTTTAAGCCAATTTTAAAACCAAAAATCATTTATTTTATATCATCATAGTTCTAAATATAATTTGAAGGATTTTGGAATTGGTTATTACACCAATCTCTAGAATAGACATACATTCAAGCTGAAGCCAACCAATATGGACATAAGTCTAGGCCAAAGCCAACCACCTAGGTAAATAGACTTTTTAGTATCAATACTTGCTAGTACGTCATCAATATCTAGGGCAGTCAAGGCATTAGGACCTCTTAAGATCTCGCTCAAAGGCACCAACAATGCCCTAAGGTAGACTAACGTTAATTACTAGTCGAAGATTGGTAACCAAGACCCATACTCAAATCTTCTTTCTTTCGCTTTATGTAATTAATATCTTTTTCTAGATGGGTGATCATACAAGATCCATATAAAGTAAGCAAGACAACTTTCCATGTTAATCCATATCAATCCGTTTCTTCCCATTTTTCCAACCATGTAGGTTTTCCATTTGTCCTTGGATAATATCATTCATATCCACTATATTGTTTAATTCAAGTCCATGATGCTTTTTATTACTCTTTTCTCAATATCATCACTTATCATAAGTAAAGTACCCATTTAGCCTTTATATTACTCATAGAGTATACCATAAATTATGATCCATTTTAATCTTTTTGGTAGGATAATAATCCATGATAAAATCTATATTTTATCCCATTAATAATCATGATATAGTCCTAAACATAACCTTAAAGCATAAATGAACAAAAAAGAAGCAAAAAGTGCAAATAAGTTGAAGTAGTCGATTGGTATGGCCCAACTAGTCGATCGATTGCACCAACCAGTTAGTCTATTTGGGTCAACCGATTGATTAGTTTGACTCAACTAGACCATGCTTTACTCAAATTGGTTGACTATTTTGGGCAGGATAGTCAATTGTTCATAGACCAATCAATTGGTTCTACCAAACCAGTAGATGAGTTTAAGTAGAGAGTAAGACCAAGGTCTCTGCTAGGTTATCGGTCAATGGGTTTAACCTAACCAGTTGATCAATTTGCCTTAACACAACACCAAATCATAAATTTCATGCATATTTTTACATATAAATAATCCTTAATCACATCAAAACCTATATCAACATAGTCTAGCATATTTCCAACCAAATTAACTTGCATTTTACAACATGGAATCTTCATAACCTAATTTTACCAAATTTCATCCTTTTTTACTTGGATCATGCCATCTAGTCATCCAAATCCCTTATATAGACTGCATTCATTCATGCAACATGTAGAAGTCAACTACAAGTAACACCTAACATGCAGGAATACCTACTAAACATTTTAGAAGTAACAATCATTTACTTGATGTAGGCAAAATCTCCTTAAAACTAGAAACTATAACTATAGAAATTCTCAGCTTGGAAAACCTTAAAATCAAAATCTTAAACTCATACATTATACCAAACGTTATTAAATTTTCAAACTTAAAAACAAAAAGAAGTAAGAACATACCATTGAGGAAAAAAAATAAAACCAAAAAAGGGAAAACTCAATTGGACTACTTAACCTTTTTTTCCAGAATCTAACTCTTCTTTACTTAATAATTGAAATAAGGGAGAGCTAGATACGGGATCAAAAGAGTATGCAAAAATAGATTAGTAAGGCTTGAAGTGTGGAGAGAAGGAAGATAAATACAAGAGTTATAAAATTCGGTGGCTGAAAGAAAAGGGCATAACAGGGATGATTAGGGCTATGTATATCCAACCAATCAAAGGAAAATGCTGAGGGTTTAGGAACCAACTTAAAACCCTACAATTAATCATTTGAATTCTATTAGAAGTTATGGATTTTGTCCAAGATTTTCTGACATATTCTCTAGAGCTCAAGTGGTGTCTTTAGAGAATGTAGGTTGATTATACTGGAATTAGCATACATGAATGGATTATTGAAAGGTTAGTGTGGAAGGAATCTTCCAGCTGCTTAGAATCGTGACTGAGATTAAAGCATTGATATCAGAATAGTGTAGAGGGGAGAGGAGGAAGAAGACAATGCTAAGGTCATTTCTCCCCCTCAGTTGTCCTAATCAACCTCTAGATCAATTTGAGGCAATCTTTTTGGATAAATGCATCATGAAAATGGTTAATAATCTCTTAGGGACAAATTAACATGGGGTGTTAAGGTTTCATTTCAGTGTAAGGGATTTTTTTATAAAATCAAACTCAAAAAAACATGACTAGCTTGACAAACTAGTCAATGGGTTTGGGTTTACTAGTGAATTGTTATACCATTAGTCGATCAATTTTCTCAAAACATTTGATCGGTTTAGTTGAGAAACCTAAATTTATTGAAATGACAAACTTGTCTATCGGTTCATGGAACCATTCTATTAATTTGCCTACAAAACTCAATAAATTTCGTTTTTCTATATGACTTCAAATCAAATCTTATCCCAAACCAAATCACAACATTAAATAAAAATTAGAGGCCTAAAATTGGCATAAATTTTCATTCAACTATTTTATAAATATGTGGTGTAATACAGCACTACCCTATTAATGAGGCTGCATCCCCAAAACCTATAACAATCAGATTACATCAATACACATAAGGTCATACACACATTATATCCACAATAAAAGAAAAAGGGTACTACCCCTTAAAGAAAAAGCTTTACACTTAAGATAAAAACTATGAAAACAACTCTTGATACCTAGCTCAAATTTCTTTCTCGACCTCCCAAGTAGCCTCATATGTACCATGCAATGACCAAAGAACTTTTACCAAGAGAATGGTCTTCGTATGCATATCTCTCTTCTTGGTGTCCAAAATCCTCACTAGTCACTCATCATAAGTTAAAGACTCATTAATTACTAGTGAATTTGGTTGGATAACGTGTGAAGGATCAACGACATACTTTTGTAGCTGCAATATGTGAAAGATGTTGTACACACATGACAACTCCATTGCTAGAGCTAAGTGATAATCAACTTCACCAACATGGTCCAAAATCTCTTATGGTCTAATGTACCCCGGACTAAGCTTACCCTTTCTATCAAAATTCATGACTTCTTTGGTGGGGGAGACCCTCAAAAGGAACCTATCACCCATCTAGTAACCATTAGTCAGTCTCTTCAGATCTATGTAGCTCTTTTGTCCATCTTAGGCGGCTCTCATTTGGTTCTGAATCAAACAGACGTGCTTCATCATCTCCTCAATTATCTCGAGTCCTAGCATGAGTGTCTCATTAATATCATTCCAACATAAGAGGCTATAAAACTTTATCTCATACAAGGCTTTAAAATATGCCATCTTGATACTAGCATGATAATTGTTGTTATAGGAGAACTCGATCCAGTCTAGACAATCTTCCCAAATTCCACCAAAATCTAACACAAACGCATGAAGCATATCTTCTAGAGTCTAAATGGTCCCCTCTGTTTGACCATCCATAGCTGGGTGAAAAGCCGTACTCATTTTCAATTGAATACCAAAGGCGACTTTTAATTTTAGCTAAAAGTGTGGCAAGAACCTAGAGTATTGATTGGACACAATGTCCTTAGGAACTCCATGTAGTCTCATCACGTACTTTCTTTAGGCATTGACTAATTGCTCCATGCTCCATGTCACCTCATTGGTATGAGCATGAATGAATTAGTCAAATAATCCACAAAAACCTAGATAGAAATAAAACCACTATAGGTCCTCTAATGACCAACCATGAAGTCCATTGATATGCTATCCTACTTCCACTTGGGAACTTCAAGTGGTTACACTAACCTTTCCAATCTCTTTTGCTCAATCTTAACCTTCTGATAGGTTAGAAATCGGGCAATGAACTCTACCACTTCCCGTGTAACACCCCAAAATTCACTACTTTTTTTGAAAGCGAAAGTAATTAAAATATAAATACTTAAATTAAAACCCGTGAATTCTGGGGATGTTACCGCCACACTTAGTACCAAACCGATTCTCTCCGACCGTTTCAATACCAAGTGCTAAGGTTAAGAAGATTAACATTAAACTCAAACCAAAATTTCATAAAAGAACTAGAAGAAGGATCATAATATCAAAAAGTAGAGTACGCATAAAAGTTATAAGCAATAATAAGATAAAAATCAGAGTGCGAAATCAAAATTCCTCGGAGGGAATAATCTTACAATCGATAAAAGCTTTATTTGAAATACTCAATACAAGGTAACAAATCAAATAAGATAAATCCGATGCAAGAAGAAATAATAGAAATCAATAAGATAACAAGAAGAGTGGATCCAGCCGCACTACTCTCGAACTTCGAGCCAAAACGTGCTCAACACTTAGCCTCGCCGGATGTCTTGCCCACCTGCACAAAGTCAGAAGGGCATACTACTCGTGGGAATGAGCACCACCCATGAAACGGGTGATCAGTACGCTACGTAATGAGTAAGGTAATCGAGCACTAAGGCCAACACATAAGCACAGAAAATCATATAAATAATGTAGAAGAAATAAAAGAACATAGTCTATCATAATAATACAATGTCATACAATCATTCGGGTAGATACATAAAGGCCCATTTATAGTCCAAAACAATTATTTAATTAATCTTTGATTAGAAGTAGATTCACACTATACTTTTTATCAAATCCACGTGAGTACGGGAACTCCACTATTTTTGCCAGTGGATCAGTCTCCAGGGTACTTTTGGCTTTTTACCACTATTATAGCTAGTGGATCAGTCACTTAGGGTATATGCCCTACCACTATTATATGCTGGTGGATCGATCTAGGCCCTTCTCGCATGGTGTTCCACTATAAGTCATTAGTGTCTTCCCACATTTTAACAACATATATGGTTTGGTTTATTGAGCTCGGGATCCCCCACTATTTTAGTCGGTGGATCGGTCACTAGGGTAACATACCCTACCACTATTTTTTCCGGTGGATCGGTCTCCAGGCTACCACAGTACCTGGCCACTATTATGTCGGTGGATCGGTTTGGGCCCGACTTAACATCTTCCACTTTACGTGATTAATATCTTAAGTATCTTATTCAGAAGTTTTCACCCTAGACATGCATGAATCATTCCCTTTACACTTCACACATCACAACTCATAAATTCTAACCTCATAATTACACTTCAATCACCAAATACACATGATACCACAAAAACCCTAAGCAGCCACACCAAACCCTAATTAACCACAACAAACCATAGTTAACCACTCCAAAACCTATTTAACCATAACAACCATAATTAGCCATTCCAAACCTTAGTTAATCACAACAAACCACAATTAGCCACTCCAACCCTAGTTAATCACAACAAACCATAGTTAATCACTCCAAAACCTAATTCAGTCTCCTTTATACCCTTATAATGTCCTACGTACTATTTTTCACCCAAAACTTTCAAACACCCAAATAACTCTTCTATTACCTTCCTTACATTCCAAGTTAACGATCCATACGTAAACTTCACGCCCATGCAAACGTTACACATCCCATGCAACCATTCGAATTTATCATGCAATCCCTAAGTTCATCCATACAAAACCCTAGATTCAAACCATATAAAACCCAAAGATTCATCCATACCAAATCCTAAATTCAATCCATACCAAACCGAAGATTCATCTTTACCAACCCTAAATTCAACCCATATAAAACCAAAGATTCATCCATACCAAACCCTAAACTCCAACCATATAAAACCAAAGATTCATCCATACAAAACCCTACATTAGATCCTCCCATACAAAACCATAAATTAGATTCTCCCATATAACATCATAAATTTCATTCTCCCATATAAAACCATAGATTAGATTCTCCCACACAAAATCTTAAATTAGATTCTCCCATATAAAACCATAAATTCGGTTCTCCCATACAAAATCATAAATTAAATTCTTCCACATGAAACCATAAATTAGATTCTCCCATACAAAACCATAAATTAGATTCTTCCACATGAAACCATAAATTAGATTCTTCCACACGAAACCCTAAATTAGATTCTTCCACACGAAACTATAAATTCCCAATTTTTTTTCCTGCACTCATAGATCATTAAAATACTTAGGTCAACTCATTTCCCCTTTAGTCAACTTACTTCCCATTTTCCATTTTCAACCTTTTTCCTACACAATACCACTTTTATACATTCTCACATGCATGTCTTATAGGGTCACAACACATATCATCATATACCACAATATTTCATCACATATAGTACACATGCCATACAAAAACATACTTCAACTCCACGTTATACCACATATGAAATAATCACAATAAACATAGGATGCATATCATACAAAGCATATAATGCACATCAACACACAATAGGCCTTAGTAACCCTTTACCTAAAACGACACCGGTTTTAAAGTACGCTCTTACGCCTCCTTAAGGCTTTGACAAAATAATAACATATTAATAAAATAACATTAACAAATTTCTAACTTTACTAAAGATATAGAAATATTATAAAAGTTGATAATATAGGTTCAAAGACTTTACCCTAATAATAATAATGATACTAAAATAATAATAGAAAAGATACTAAAAATAGCATAAATGATAATAATAATAATAATAATAATAATAATAATAATAATAATAATAATAATAAGGACATTATTCAAAAATAAAATGAAATAAGGGCTTCAACCCCTTTACCAAAATAATATTAATAATACTATTAGTAAAATAAATAACAAAATTTAATAATAATAATAATAATGAAATAATAATAATAATAATAATAACAACAACAACAACAACAACAACAACAATAACAATGCCAATAACAATAACAATAACAATAATACTAATAATAGAAAAGCTAATAGTAAAGTAGTTGTAATATTAATAATGAAATAATAGTAATAGTAATTCAAAATAGTAAAAATAATAATAATAATAATAACATATTAATATTAATAATAGTAATAATATAAATAATAAGAAGAATAATGATAAAATTGAATTAAAAATATAATAGGGCTTCAACCCTCAACAGAAATAATAATCAATACATTAATACTAACTACTACTACTAATAATAATAGTAGTAGTAGTAGTAGTAGTAGTATTTATATTCAAATAAATGAAATAAAATAAATTAAGGCTTATAAAAATAGGGAGAAGGGTTAAGAGGGTCTAGGGTTCAACCTCAGGCTGAAGGTGATAGGCGGCATTGGCGGTGGTGCATGCGGCGGCGACGACGGTCGGAAAAAGGAAAGAAAAGGGTAAAATTTGAATGATGGGGAAAAGATGGGGAGAATTAAGGTGGAAGTTGGGGTGTTTAAGACATTCTAGAGGGAGAGAGACATAATAAGGGTGGTGATGCAGCCAAAGGTGGTGGTGCACGGCGACAACGGTGGTGGCCGAATGGGGAAAAAGGAGAGAAAGAGAGGAGGAGAGGGAGGAAGAGGAAAATAAAGGGAGGGGAAGGTAGAGGAGGGTTTGCAGAAGAGAATGGGAGGATAAAGAAGTGGCAGAAGCGGCAGAAGAGGTGGCTAATGGTGGTTCGAAGGGCAGCGGTGGTAGGAGAAAGGGCTGTTTGGGAAGGCTACTTTACACAACTGGGGTGGCTTGTGCAGGAAGAATTGAGGGATATGAGATGCTTAGTTAGTTAGAGGGCAGACCAAGGGTGATTTTGGTGGGTAGATAGGGCGGCGAAGTTGGTCGAAGGCAGCGGGTAAGGCATCTAAAGGGGCGGTAGTGGCAAGGTCGGGAAATTCTGGGCAAGAATTAAAAGCTCGATACAAGGTAGCTTACGAGGGTATTTATAGATTTTAGAAGGGACTTTAGTGTTATGTGGGTCAGCTACGGGGTAAGGCAGGTAGGGTTAGGGTCACCGGCGGCGATGGTTGGCCGGTGGCAGCAAATTTTTGGGCAGGGGTTGTGCAAGGAAAGGAGAGGGAATCGCACAAGAAGGGGAATATTTGGTCAGGTCAAAAGGGCCGGCGAGTCAGGGGGAGGAGATAGTAGAAGAAATGGCCAGTCAATAGGGCGTGATCGGCGGTGGAATTTTCAGTTGGTGGCTGCGGTGGAGTTACAGTCGACGGCGGGGATGATAGATGCAAAGGAAGAAGAAGAAAAAAAGGAAGAGGCTGGACCGGGCGGTTTGGGGAAGAAAAGAAAGAAAGGAAAAGAAGAGGAGACCGAGCGGTCGGGCGTGAGGAGGGGAAGGGTTTACTAAAATGCAGCGCTCTAGGGTAAAACGAATCAAAATGCCGCGCGAGGTTAAACAAAGAGAGTTTGGGCAGGAAACGGCCTGTGCTGAAGAAGGGAAAGAAGGTTTTGGGCTGGCGGGGAGAGGCCCGATTTAGGGGAGGGGAAAAAGAAAAAGAAAAGGAGAAGAAAGAAAAAGAAAAAAAAAAGAAAGAAAAAGGAAGAAAGAAAAGGAAAAAGGAAAAAGGGAAAAAGGAAAAATAATGGGTTGGGTTAATTAAATTAAATAGAATATTTGGGATATTTAAAAGTAATAATATTTAAATAAAATAATATTTAAATCCCTTTTTAGGTTAAATTTGGATTTTTAAAAGATTTTTCATAAATTCCATTTTAATTAGCAAATCACTCTAATTTTCTTCAATTAAATTATTTATAAAATTCATATTACTTTGGAACTATTTTCTCTTTCTTATTTTAAATAAAATAATTTATCTAATTAATTTCCAAAACAAAACCCTTAATTAGCTAAAATGCCAAACCTTTTCGAATAAAAATTATTTATTATTTTCTTCTTAAGTAGCCCTAATTAATTCCCTTTTATTTTAATAAAAATAATTTATTTAATTAATTTTAATAATAAAATCTCATTTAAATATAATATTTAAAATTAGAAATTCTTGGGGCATTTCATCCCGCTTCATGCAAGGCTATATCTTCTTTAAATCCTTTTATAGCTTGTCTCCTTTAGGATGAGTAGAGTAAGCACCACAATGTCCTTCCTCAAGGATCCTAGTCTTAAGCTTCACACACCCCTTTGGTACACACCATACACCACATTAATTGATACTACCATCCTCATGGATTTGAAATCCTTTAGCTCTACCTTTAGAAATACAAGTTCAAATTCTCTCAGGCTTGACATCACCAACTTGATTAGCTCTGAAATGCTCCAAAAATTATAATTTTAAAGGTTATAGTTAAATAAGGTTTTATTAGAAAATTAATAAAATAAATTATTTTTATTAAAATAAAAAGGAAATTAATTAGGGAAAATTAAGAAGAAATTTATAAGTATTTTAATTAGGAGAAATTTGGGTATTTTAGCTAATTAAGGATTTTATTTTGGAAATTAATTAAATAAATTATTTTATTTAAAATAAGGAGGAGAAAATAGTTCCAAATTAATATGAATTTTATAAATAATTTAATTGAAGAAAATTATGGTGTTTTGCTAATTAAAATGGAATTTATGAAATAACCTTTTAAAAATCCTAAATTAGCCTAAAAAGGAATTTAAATATTATTATTTTAAATATCCAAAATATTCAAATTAATTTAAATACCTAACCTAATTATTTTTTACTTTCTTTTTTACCCCTTTTCCTTTTTCTTTCTTTTTCTTACCTTCTCCCCCGACCTAGGCTAGCCCGCGGCCCAGTTCTCCCTTCCTTTGGCACGACCCATACTCATTTTCTTTCTTTTCTTTTTCCTTCGACAACTGAAACACCGCGTTATTCCTCTTTTCCCCCCTGGATGCTGCGTTTCGTCCCATCTCTTTAAATGTCGCTGCCCGGTTCGCTCGCCTTCCCTTTCTTTTCTTTTCTTTTTCCCAGACCACCGGTCCAGCCCCCTTTTTCCTCCTTTCTTCTTCCTCCCTTCGCCGTCGACTATAACTCCGCAGCCACCACTGAAAATGACACCACCGATCTCGCCGTTTGACCGGCCTGTTCTCACTCTTTTTCCCTACTGATCCGTCAACCCCGTCACCCAACCACATCTCCCCTATTCTTGTGCGATTTTCCTTTTCCCCAGCTGGCTACTTACCCTGCCCATTTTGAAATTCTACTGGCCAACCTCGCTACCGGTGAGCCCAAACCAACCTTCCCTATTCCCTAGCCGATCCACATAACCATTCCCTCTCTTCTAAAGTCTATAAATACCCCCATAATAGCCCTATATCTATCCTTTTAGTTCTACCCAGAAAAACCCTCGCATGGTCCACCGCCACTTTAGACACCATTTCCACCACCTCTAGCTAACTTTGCCGCCATCTCTGCCTACCCAACTCATCCTTGCACCGCCTTCTAACTAACTACGCCTCCCTTCTTCCTCAATTCTCCCTGCACAAGCCACCCTGGCTGTGTGAAGTAGCCCTCCTGATCAACTCTCTCTTCAACCTTCGCCGCCCTTCATACCGCCATTAGCCACCTCTCCTATTGCTCCTTTTACCTCCCATTCTGTTTTGTAGATCCTCCTCTATCTTCCCCTACCTTTCTTTTCCTCTTCTTCCTCTCCTTTTCTTCTTCTTCCCCATTAGGCCACCACCGCCGCCGCCATGCGCTGCTACCTTTAGCTGTGCCACAACCCTTATTGTGTTCCTCTCCTTCCGGGCAATTCTAAACACCCCAACTTCCACCTCCATTCTGCCTCTCCTTTTCCCAGCATCTAACTTTTCCCCTTTTCTCCTATTTTTTCGGCCACCGCCAGTGCCGCCTGTCACCACTAGCCTAAGGTTGAACCCTAGACCCTCTCAAACCTTTTACCCTATTTTTACAAGCATTAATCTATTTTATTTCATTTATTTAAAATATATTATTATTATTATTATTATTATTATTATTTCTATTATTATTATTATTACTACTACTATTATTATTAATGATTTTATTATTATTTCTATTGAGGGCTAAAGCCCTATTATTTTTTTATTTTGATTTTATTATTATTCTTCTTATTATTGCTATTATCTTTATTATTAATATTAATATGTTATTATTATTATTACTATTTCAAAATTATTATTATTATTATTATTATTACAAATATTTTACTCATAGTGTTGCTATTATTATTATTATTATTATTATTATTATTATTATTATTATTATTATTATTATTGTTATGTGATTATTATTATTGCTATTATTATTATTATTATTTTCATTGTTGGTATTGTTATTCTATATATGGCTGAAACCCTATTGTGCCTATTTTGAATTGTAGTAGTGGTATTATAAATATCAAGTCTTATTATTATTATTATTATTATTATTATTATTATTAATTTTATCATTAGCATTTATTATTCTTATTAGTGTTATAATTATTATTATTATTATTATTATTTATGAAGTTTATTATTATTTAATATAGGGTCGACACCCTTCTTCATTTTATCTTCAATTATTATAATTACTATTATTACAATTATGATTATTATCATCTCTGCATTATTATTATGGTTTTTATCATTATTATTATTACTATTTCATTATTATTTTTATTAAGTTTTATTATTAATTTTACTAATATTATTATTAGTATCATTTTAGTGAAGGGTCGAAGCCTTATTCCACCATTTATTTCGAATCATATTATTATTATTATTAGTAGTAGTAGTAGTAGTAGTAGTAGTAGTATTTTTAGTATGATTATTGTTACTATTATTATTATTCTTATTAATATTATCATTCTTATTATTTTTAGTATCTTTGTTATTATTATTTTTAATATCATTATTATTCTTAGGGTAAAGTCTTTAACCTTATATTATCAACTTTCCTCTTTCTCTTCTTCCTTCTTTTGCGGCCCAGCGCTGCATTCCTTCCTTTTTCCTACCCCAGGCCTACATTGCGCGACCCATTCCGTTCCTCCTTTTTTCTTTCCTTCCCCTAGCCCATTCCCCTTTTCTTTCTTTTCTTTTTCCTTCAACATTTTGGCGCCGTGTTTTATCCCTTCATCCCCCTAAATGCCGTGTTTTACTTAATTTCCCCCCATCGCACTTACTGGCCCGATCCGCCTTCTTTTTCTTTTCTTTCTTTTTTCCTCGGACTGCCGGTTCATCCCTCATTTCTTTCTTCTTCTTCCCCTCCTTCCTCGACATTGACGACTTGCACTGCCGCCCCTATTCCTGGTTTTTCGCCACTAGTTACGACTATTTTCCTTCCTCTCTCTTCCTCTTGAATCGCCGGCCACACTGACCCAACCCATCTCCCTTCCTTTTTGCGCACGCCCCTTCTTTTTCTACGCACAACCCCTTGCCCAAATTTGAATTTCACCAACTTTTTTTCCGCCGATGACCCCAACCCTAACTGCATTATCCCCTCACCGACCCACATAACCCTAACTTCTCCTCTAAACTCTATAAATACCCCCATAATTAGCCCTATTTGAGCTTTTGATTTCTTACCCAGACCTTTCTCCCTTGTCACCGCCTCCCTTTCAGATGCTATTTCTGTCGCCTCCGGCCAACAACGTTGGCCGTTCCGGCCACTCGAGTACTCCTTGCACCACCCTTTAACTAACCAAACCACCCATACCCCTCGATTCTTCCTGCACAAGCCACCCCGGCTGTGCAAAGTTTCCTCCCCGATCAACCTTCCTTTTCTTCTCCGCCGCCCTTCAAAGCACCATTAGCCACCACTTCCGCCGCTACTCCTTCCACCTTCCAACCTGTTCTATAGACCACCCTCTACCTTCCCCTACCCTTCTTTTCCCCTTCCTCCCTCTTCTCTTCTCTTTCTCTTCTTCTTCCTCTTTTGGCCACCACCACCACCGCCATGCGCCGCCACCTTTGGCTGCGCCACCACCTCCATTCTATTCCTCTCCTTCTAAGCAACCATAATCACCTCTACTCCCACCTTCATTCTCCCTATTTTATTCCCAACCTTCAACTTTTCCCCTTTTCTTCACTTTTTTAGGCCACTGTCACCACCGCCGTGCACCACCATCGGTGCCGCCTGTCCCCACCAGCCTAAGGTTGAACCCTAGACCCTTTCAACCCTTTAACCCTATTTTTACAAGCCTTGATCTATTTTATTTCATTTATTCAAAATATATTATTATTATTATTATTTCTATTATTATTGTTATTACTATTACTATTACTATTATTATTATTATTATTCATATTGTTGCTATTATCTTTATTATTAATGTTAATATGTTATTATTATTATTACAAATTTTTTACTAATAGTGTTGCTATTATTATTATTGTTGTTGTTGTTGTTGGTATTATTATTCTATATAGGGTTAAAATCTTATTGTGCCTATTTTGAATTGTAATAGTGGCATTATAAATATCAAGTCTTATTATTATTAATATTATCATTAGCATTTATTATTATTATTAGTGTTATTATTATTATTATTATTATTATTATTATTATTATTATTATTATTATTATTATTATAATAAGTTTATCATTATTGAATGTAGGGTCAAAACCCTACTTCATTTTATCTTCAGTTATTATCATTACTATTATTACCATTATGATTATTATCATTTTTGGAATATTATTATGGTTTTTATCATCATTATTATTATTACTATTTCATTATTATTATTATTACTAAATTTTTTTAATTATTTTACTAATGTTATTATTCGTATTATTTTGGTAAAGGGGTCAAAGCCCTTATTTCACTATATTTGTGAGTAATGCCGTTTTTATTATTATTGTTACTATTTTTATTATTCTTGTTAATATTAACATTGATATTATTTTTAGTATTTTTGCTATTATTATTTTAGTAATTTATCAAAAGCCTAGTCTTAGAATAAGTTAGCATTTAATAGTATTTTTGGTAGGAGGGAATCTAATTATAGCATTTTCCTCATATAGGTGAGACCAGCCAAAGCCCTAGGGAGGTGTAGGAGCATGCTCCAAGACCGGTGTCATTTTAGGTAAGGGTTCTACTAAGGCCTATTGCGTGTTGATGTGCATTATATGCTTTGTATGTTATGCATCCTATGTTTATTATTGTAATTATTTTGTATGTGGTATGACGTGGAGTTCAAGCATGTTCTTGTATTGTTATATGGCATGTGTATTATGTATATGTGATAAAATATTGTGGTATATGATGATTGGTTTATGACCCTTTAGACATGAATGCGGGGATGTATAAAAGAGGTATTGTGTGGGGAAAAGGTTGAAAATAGAAAATGGGAAAGAAGTTGACCAAGAGGAGTAAGTCGACAAAAGAGGAGTAAGTTGACCAAGGGATGTGAGTTGACCTAAGTTTTTTAATGATCAATGAGTGGAAGAATAAAATGGAGATTTTAAGTAAAATAAAAGAGTGGGAGAATCTATGGTTGTATATGGGAGAGTCTAATTTATGGGTTTGTATGGGAGAATCTAATTTATGGTTTTGCATGGTTTTGTGTGAGATAATTTAATCTATGGTTTTATATGGAGAATTTAATCTATGGTGTGACATGAGAGATTCTAATCTATGTTGTAACATGGGAGAATCTAATCTATGGTTTATGTGGATTGAATTTAGGGTTTTGTATGAAGGAATCTTAGGTTTTGCATAGAAGAATTTAGGGTTTTGTATGGAAGATTTTATGGTCTTGTATGGAGGAATCTAATCCAAGGTTTTGTATGGATGAATCTAGGGTTTGCATGAGTGATTCCAAGGTTTTCATGTGGGGGCTTAGAGTTTGCATGAAAAGTTCGAAAGGTTGCATGAGATGTGTAAATTCTACATGGGAGTGAAATTTACGTATTGAACATTGATTTGGAATGCGAGGAAGGTAATGTAAGTGTTTTTTGGGTGTATGAACACTTTGGATGAAAAATAGTACGTGGAGCAATATAAGGGTACGTAGGACCGAGCTAGGGTTTGTGTGGATAATTAGGATTTGGTGTGGCTGCTCAGAGTTTTTGTGGTATTATGTGTATTTGGTGATTAAAGTGTAATTATGAGGATGGAATTTATGAGTTGTGGTGTGTGGAATATTAAAAATGATTTGGGTTGTATGAGGTGGAGTAAGATGGGCCATGTAGGCCTAAATTAGGGTTTCTAGGGAAAATCTAGAGTAAGGAAGTAAGTGGACTTGGAGGTGTGTAGTAGTGGGCGTTGACCCACATATTTCGGCGTTGGAATTCTAGTTTGAATTTGAGTATAGAGGAAAGGTTGTTGGGCAAGATAAGAGGTGCAGGGTTCTTATGATATGATACAGATCAGTTGGAGGATAAGTGTAAGGGAGTGAGTCATGCATGTCTAGGATTAAAATTTTTTGAATAATACACTTAAGACATTAATCATTTGAAGTGGAAGATTGTTGAGCCGGGCCCAGACTGGTCCACCGGCGAATAATAGTGGTTAGGGCATGATGTCCTATATGTGACCGGTCCACTGGTAATAATAGTGGTCAGGCTTTGTACCTGTGCATTTTTGGTCCACCGGCTATAATAGTGGGGGATTCCTACTCAACAAAACCAAATATATTTGTGCCAAGACATGGGAAAGACACTAAGTACTTATAGTGGAACACCGTGCGAGAAGGGGCCAGATCAGTCCACTGACGAATAATAGTGGTTAGAAGCTTTATGCCCTGTGTGTTTCTAGTCCACTAGCTATAATAGTGGGGTTCCCGTACTCGTATGGATTTGATAAAAAGCATGGTGTGAAATGAGTTCTAATAAGAGATTAATTAAATAATTAATTCGGACTATAAATGGGCCTTTATGTATCTACCCGAATGATTGTACGTTATTATGTTATCATGATGGATTATGCTATTTTATTTCTTTTTCATTATGTATGTTATGTTATGTGTTGGCCTTAGTGCATGGTTATCTTGCTCAGTACGTAGTGTACTGTTCACCCTTTTCATGGCTGCTGTTCATTCCTACGAGTAGTAGGAGCTATGTGTTGAGCATTTTTGGCTCCGAATTCGAGAGTAATGTGGCTAGATTCCCTCTTCTTGTTATTTTACCTCCTTATGATATTTCCTTTGTATCAGATTTACCCCTTTATGATTCATTACTTGAATTGAGTATTTTATATGAACATTTTATCGATTGTAAGCTTATTTCTCTTTTGGATATGAATTACAATTCTTTACGCGTACTCAGTTCTTTGGTGTTATGATCTTTCTAGTTCTTTCATGAACTCTTGATTTAAGTTTAATATTAATATTTTCTTAGCCTTAGCACTTGGTACTGAAACGCTCGGAGAGAACCGGTTTGGTACTAAGTGTGGCAGTAACATCCCCATAATTTACAGGTTTTTAAATTTTAAATTCTTCCGCTTTTAAAAAAAGGTAGTGAATTTTGGGGTGTTACAAGTAGGCCCTTCTGACTTTGTGTAGGTGGGCGAGATATCAGTTGGGGCTGAGTGTTGAGCTTGTGGTTGGCTCGAAGATCGAGAGTGTTGTGGTCGTTTTCGCTCTTCTTGTTATTTTATCTTCTTCTGCTATTTCTTTTGTATTGAATTTACCCTCTTATGATTTATTACTTGTATTGTATATTTCAATTAAACCTTTAATCGATTGTAAGATTATTCCCTCCGAGGAATTTTGATTTCGTACTTTGATTTCTATCTTATTATTGATTATAAACTTTTATGCGTACTCTGATTTCTATGTTATGATCTTTTTAGTTCTTTTTTGAACTCTCGGTTTGAGTTTAATGTCAATCTTTCCTTAGCCTTAACACTTGGTATTAAAACGGTTGGAGAGAACCGGTTTGGTACTAAGTGTGGCGGTAACATCTCCAGAATTCATAGGTTTTCAATTTAAAAATTTTCTTCTTAAAAAAAAATAGTGAATTTTAGGGTGTTACAAGCTCATATATCCTTGAAGACTGAAGGTGTGATGGTGGATGTGCTCATTCTTGCCTCTAGACTTCCAACCTAAGTTCAATTTCCATCTTCCTAATCTCTTAGCATAGATGATCTGATAATACAATCATGCCCAAAGAATATGATATCTTTTGACTAAGTACATCCGCCACCATATTGGCTTTACCTTCATAACAGGTCAATTCTAGGTCATAATCCTTGACCAAATCTAACCATCGGCATCATCTTAGGTTCAAATCCCACTGGGTGAAGATAGCACCTCCGGATCTTAAGAGAAAACACTACTGCAACAAGCTCTAAGTCATGTGTTTGGTAGTTCTATTCATGCAACTTTAGTTGTTGTGAGGAATAAGCCACCACTCTTCCATGTTACATCAACACGCAACCTAGTCCTTGCTTGGATGAATCACTGTACATCTGAAAACCATTAGACCCACTTGGCAATGCGAGCACTGGGGCTGAAGTTAAACACCTCTTTAACTCTTTTGAAAGCTTCATTACACTTCTTATTCCACTAGAATCGTGTAGCCCTTATTCAAAAGTTGGGTCAACGGTTAAATAATGTTAGAGAAGTCTGCCACGAACCAATTGTAGTAACTTGCTAACCCAAGAAAACTGTGCACCTCCTTCATAGAAGTAGGCGTTGGCCACTCAAAAGCAACTTGAATCTTGGTAGGATCCACTACCATACCATCCTTAAAGATCATATGACTAATAAAGGCCACTTGATCTAAACAGAAATCACACTTCGAGAGTTTGGCATAAAACTAGTGTGATCTCAACAAGGTCAAAGCCTACCTCAAATGTTGTTCATACATCTCTCAGTCGCTGGAGTTGACGAGGATATCATCGATAAACATCATGACAAATCGGTCTAATAAAGGATGAAAGATTAGGTTCATTAAGGGCATGAAAGCTACATGAGCATTAGTGAGTTCAAAGGACATTACTGTGAACTCATAATGGCCATACCTTATTCGAAAATTAGTCTTAGTAATGTCTTGTTCTGTTATCCTCAACTGATGATAACCTGATTGAAGATCAATATTGGAGAACACCTTATCTCCCTTGATTTGATCGAACAAGTCATCAATCCTTAGCAATGGATAATTATTCTTCATCATTACCTAATTCAATCCATGGTAGTCAATATACAACCTCAAGATTCCATCATTCTTTCTTACGAACACCATTGGTTTTCCCTACAGCTATATGCTTAGTCGGATGTAACCCTTCTCCGAAAGCTCCAATTGAGCCTTGAGTTTGTCATCTCTATATGTGCCAAACATTACAGAGCCTTTAATACTAGCTCTGTTCTTGGCAATAAGTCCATAGTTAACTTGACTTCTTAAACGGGTGGCATTTTTGAAATCACCTCAGGGAATACATTAGAAAATTCATGAACCACTGCCATCTACTCTAATAACGTCTCAACTGCTTCGGTGTCTTTGATACTATGCAGGTAGAGTGAATGTCCTTCATGTAAGAGGTTACTTAATGCAATTTCTGAAATGATCTTTGTGGAGGGATTAGGTTCACACTTCCGGTATGAAACCCTTATACCCTTTGGTCCTCACAACACCATATTTTCTTACACATAGTTGATCAGCGCTTGATACTCCACCAACATATCCATATCAAAAATTACATCAAAATCATGTAAATCTACTTCTATGAGGTCCAATGGGAACTCCATTCCTCCTACTACCACAATATACAAGCATTTTAATGGCCATAAACCCTTAGGTTCTTATGAGTGCTCTAGAGATATACCTCAATTCTCTTATAGAAAATTAATGATAAAAAATAATATTGAAATGGAAATAATAATGACAAAATAATGTATGCATAACCCAGTTTCCAAAGGGAGAAGAAGAAAATAATACCCTAACAAGAAAAATAAAGAAAATAAAGATCAAGGTTGTTACTTGTAATGCATAAAAACTTTCATATATTTCATAATTATTGGATAAAACACCTAGATGAATCATTCATTATATTTCTCTTCAAGAAAATCAAAATACATGCATATTCCATACTAGAAGGTTAAATTCTATCCATATGCACTAAACAGAAAGGTTGGCATTAGCATTTGAAAGCACAAAGCCAATAACTACAAGCATCTCCAAAACCCATACCAAATTTACATAAATAAAGCCACAACATAAAGATATCCAAGTTTACTTGAGGTTGTTTTTACCTAAAGAAGAATTCTTGAATCTGTATTTTGAACTTGTGTTTGATGAACTCACTAAAATCAAACACCACATAACTCTCTAAAATCTAACACCACTAAAATCACTAACATTGAACACCATCGAACCCTAAAAAAAAAAAATTCTCAAACTAAAATTTGGACCAAAATATGACAAATTAATTGAATAATAACATATAATTAAGATGTGAAAATAACTTAAAAGTGTAGTAATATATCTATAATAGATGAACGAGCATAGAAATGGTAAAATGGCCAGATTCAAAATTGAAATTAAGATGAGGAGTGGGATGCCCTTAGGGTTAGGGATATGGATTTAACTTCATTATGTAGGGTAGTGACTAGTAAATGGAAAACGAGCTACAAGTCATGGGCTAGTGTGGTGGTGTAGTGATTGTGTTGGTGATGATTGAGTCAAAATGCTTAGGTCGAGAGTTGCTAGGAGGTAGGATTGGTAGTGACTGGTATGGCGAGTGGTGTGATCATTTTGATAAAAGAAGATATAAAGTGAGAGAAAATAATTTAGTAACTAGTTGTGGTCTCATGGACCTGTGGTGAATTGATGGAGGGTTCCTAGACACAGTAGGTCAATTAAGGTAAGGTTGGGACTTAGGAGTTAGGTTTTTTAGTTTATTTTCCATCACAGTAATTTATATACATTTGGGCCCCATTTCATTATACTATATGTACTTTATCTTTATTATATATTATATATAGGGGTTTATATAATATGATTATTATATAATAAAAATTAATTATAAAAAATATTTTTTATAATTTGAGCCTAATAACAAACTATTAATGAGACTATAAATTAGCATGTACAAAATCTATTAACGAGCCTTAAATGAGCCAAGCCAAGCTAAACACTCCTAAGCTCAGGATCGGCTCATCTAACTATTTAAATGAGCCGAATCGAGCTTTCAATAGGTCAAATCAAGTCGAAGGCTGAGCCGACTTAGATTATTTATAACCCTAATTACTAGCAATCTAGATATATATTAGAATAAGATGAATAGAACCCTACTCCAAGAAGAGTTCAAAAACTATGAGAACCTATCATATATTATGGATAAATCATTTCAAATCCATTAACAATCCTTAAATAAGTACACTCGACACCTAAAGGGATCTTATGAAAATCACCAACACTCCATTAATAACTTAGGAAAACCTTGAATGAAGCATAAAGAAAAAATCAAGTTGCCACCATCGAAATTCAATGAACATTAGCTTCACAACAAGTCTCCATCACATATATAAACCACAAATTATCATATTATTGGACCACCTTGTAATAAATCTCTCACATCATGTCATATAACACATACCATCATTTGTTAGCTCTTCTGCTAGCCCACCTACTGCCTCAAATACTCCACATCACTACTAAAGTAACCCAAATTCTTCAATCTACCACATCTTAACCTCCAAAATCCTTGCCTGCAATCTAGTACCAAAGCATACTCCCCTTAACACACATTCTAGAGTCTCCCATGTCTCTACCCACAGGTACCCCACCTATAATACCCTATATTTGTAAGGTTATAAAATAATAACTTCTTATGTTTGATAGAAATTTGATAGTATTTGATCTCGATACGGAACTATAGTTTGGGTCTGATGTAATAATAAATTTTTAAAAGTTTAGAAATTTTGAATAAAATAAGTTTTTATGGAGAACTGATTGACTGGTTCATTGTTTCAACTAGGATTTTGGTTGGACAGAGCCGATAAACTAGTTTATAGAACAATTGACTAGTTTAACCAAACTGATCAACTAGTTTGTCAAACAAAGTACTTTTTGAAGCTTCATTTTCTAAAAAAAATTCAGATATCAAAATGGAAACTTAATAATCCAACTCTAAACTATTCATGAGTAATGCTTAACCCTTTTCATCTTTTATCCAAATTTAATTCTACCTCAAATAGGTTTGAGGGTTTGATGTTGATAGATGAGGGGGGATGACCTTACTCTTGTCTTCTTCTTCCTCTCTCATTTGCACACCCTTAAATTTTTAGGCTATCATTATGTGGTTGAGATATATTCTTCCCATGCCAATCTTCCATTTCCCTTCTTATGTTCTGTATTTTTTGGATGAGCTTGACCTGTGTTCTCCAAAAATATAATTTTTAGCTTTGAGATGGAATTCAACCTACTCTTAATAAATTCACCCATTTAGCTCATATTCAAATAGTAAAATTAGGATTTTCAATATGTTGTATATCCTCACTCATTTCTTAACCGATTTATTGGTTATAAATAACCATAAATATCTTTTTTTATCTTTCTTTCAACCTCCAAAATACCTGATTTCTCAAAAACTTATGCTAATTATTCTCCACTTTACACTTTCATTCTAATTCAATTTACTCTTCTAATCCTTTATTTATCTCTCTCTTATTTTATTCTTAAGCAAGAAAGAGTTGGATTTAGGAAGAAGTTGTGTTGCTTTTAGCTGATTCTTCTCTTATTTCTCTTGGATGTGGTTTTGGAAGTTGAAATCATTACACTTGAGTTTTCCTCTTTGGTGAAATTTTTTTATAAGCTTTAATTAAGTCATTCTTACCGTTGAAATGTTGAATGAATGAGCATGTGAGATTACGCACTCTCTAAAATGTTAATCTTTATGTGCCTGCATGAAAATTTGGCTTTTTTGTGATGCATGTTGAATTAATAATGATTTCTAAGAAAAAGTTATTAAATTATGAGGAATAGGGTCTATTGCTTGAAAAAGAAGCACGATTCAATTTAGAAGCATATTAAATCTTGGTATTATGCTATGACGTGTTATGGTTTGGATGTCGTAAGATTTTAGAGTATGAATCATGTTAAAAATGTCTGTTATTTGTTGTTTGTGAACAAATAGATCAATTTTTTTACCCCAAATCAATTGATTGGATTATCTGTGTTGACCTTAATTGCTTTTTACTTAAACTTATTGACTAGTTTATTAGAGTAGATGACTGGTTTGACCATACCGATTACCTGGTTCGAGGGAACTCTAAGGTTTGGCTAGACCAAACCAATTTATTGGTTACCTTAAACGAATCAACCAGTTCAGCTAGAGTGTGTTATTATTCTTTTAGACTTGATATGTTTTGATACTATGCCCAATGCCATAATATGATTCTTTAATGATGGGAACACACATCTCAGAATGAATTAAGTAATATATTGGATGGATTAAATGGTTCACAATTCATCGTATTCTTAGTAAGTGTTTGGAAGGTATCAATGGAAACACGGAAATGAGTATGTTAGAACTTCAAAAGGATACTGCAGTTTTAATTCTCAGCCTAAATGGATTATCTTTATGGGCTGCCGTACTCTTAGTTAAGCACTAATGGAAATCCCACCACATGGTTGGAGGGTAATAATGGTTAAGATGGAATGATTATATGAATATGCTACTTGGATGTTACATAGGTCATGTGTGATAATATAACCTTAGAAACTGACACACTAATTACTTAAAGTGATAGATAATCAAGTTGTGCATGAGTCTGGGTTACTCGATCCTCGATTAGTTACCGGGGTTAGTATACTTTCAGGCGTTTATTGGTGCCTTCGAGATTTTCCTTGGGGGGGATCCTAGTAGATCTTGGTGCCTTACCAACTCTAGGCACTAATGATGTACTCGGGGTTATTAATACTAAAAGGCATTGTTACCTAGGCAGTTTTTGGCTTTGGTCAGACTTTATATCCATTAGTGGTTATATAGCTTTGGTAGTGCTATATGTCCTTTAATTTGGATAGGCTTTCATGGTATGAGAGACCATGGGGTGGTAAATAATTTATTGATCAATAAGGATAAGGATACAAATAAGAATAAGGATATGGATAAAGGAAAAAGGAAAAAAATAATGGCTTATACATAATTAATCTGATGGGTTTTGAAACATGGAATATGAACTTGATGGAATAACTTGTTAATATTCATTTGTTGATATCCATGGTATCTATGTTATCTTGGTGAGTATGATGAGTTATGAGTCATATAAATCTTTACATGACATGAAATCTTGGTGCATTGTATGATCGTGGTACAATATGTAAATGTAATTATATGGTGAGCATGATAGATATTTATCATGAATTTCCTTTTTATCTTGACCTTGTATTCTTGTGACTCCCGTTGAGGAGGTAACTTGGCTTGATCAGAAAGTAGCATACTGATGTACCCGTTTGTTTGGTCACTTGCTCAATCCCACAAGCAAGAGACCATGTGCAGGTTTTTGAGGATGGATAATAGTGGGTTTACCCTGTTTTGAGGTTGGGGACTTGAGAGCATATACATTTAGATACTATTGTTTGGTCCTTAGTAAAACATGTTTGCGGCTTTTCCCTATTGTTGTTTTATGCCTATTGTATCTTTTCACTTTCACCTTACTCTTTCTCATGTACTTGGATATTTGAGGACACATCAAGGTTCTTTTTTGTGAACATTTTCCTTTGGTACTTATATATACCATTTCTTGAATACTCTACTATTGTTTTGTTTAATTTAGTTTCTTAGTCGTGTATCTAACATGGGATAGGTGGTAGATGTCTATCCTATGTTAGGCATGGCGGTGACACCCCATTCTTGCTAGGTGTATTTAGTATTTTTCCACTTCCTCAATGTTTTAAAATAAAATTTTTCAGTAATAAAAAATGGGCAGCTAAACACCCTATGTGTTGCAACCTCTTAACCTTGGATGGACCCAATCCTCTAGATATTTCAAGTTGAGAGATATATTTCATTTTATTGCATATTTGTATCCTTGAAGAACAACAGTTATATATTGTAATACCATAAAATTTTGGTAAGCCGAATCCTAATCATTAATACCCTAATTTGATTATAATCTAGAGAAAACCTTATTTTAGCCTTAATTAAAGTTCTTAATCCCAAAATATTAACCTAATCTAAATCTTTGGCTCGAATAAAATATATTTCGTAAATCGATCTTAATTTTGCTAAAATTTTATCACTAATTCTACATATTTTGGCTAATCCGAAATTATCTAAAACAAATTTTAAACCTTTTTACTTTTTCCCTTTTATTTATCCTTTTTATTTTTCCTTTCTCCCTTCTTCTGCCTCCTTATATTAGAATGCTCGACTTTGTTTTCCTTGTAACTTGCACCATCAACCATCACCCTATGCTATGCTGCCATCACCACCCTAAACTATCCTATGCCATTTCTCCCTCGTGAGCAACCCTGCCATTTTTCTTCCTCATACAAAACACCCATACACAAGTATCACCATCTTATGCTGCATATCCCCACCATCTTCACCCCAACACTTCATTATCCCCTTATTAAATTTCCTCTCCACTCTTCTCTGCCATCCTTTGTGCCTAATTGCACCACCCTTTACATTTTTTTCTTTCACTCATTGTACATCTCGTTAAATATATATATTATTCTATCCTTCCTTCCTCTTTTTTTTTCCCCTTAATTCTGCCATTTATGTCGAGCACTGCTACCCCAAGCTCCCTCTCTTTTCTTTCTTGTTCTTGTTCTTGTTCATGTTATTGTTCTTATTCTTCTTCTTCTCCTCCTCCTCCTCCTCCTCCTCCTTTGTTCATGATCTGTTTCATATGCCTGAACTACCTCCATCACCACCGTGCACCACCACAACCACCATGCACCACCAAAAATCCGATGGCTGACCAACAAGATTACCCCATCACTCCCCTTCATTGTCACAGGCCATCACGGTCAACCATCGCCATTTTTCCGCTTCATTCTTTGTGTCCATCGCATTTTTTGCAAGACTTATGGCCTGTACATGGCCATGCAACATTAATTTTTCTTATTGCATGCCCATGCACCCTCGCACTGCCTGCAGATAGCCTGTCGTATGCCCATGCACATCTGTTTATTTTTTTTCTGTGTAATCAATGATCGAGCACAACTGTGACTCTTTATACAGCCTATCAGTGCATAATCCCAACACATAGCTTGGGAGTGCACCGCCTGACTTATGCCCGTACAACCTCTCCATTTTGATTGTGCACCCACTTTTTCACCCCAAAACCTTATCTAAACACCACCAAATTTTCACCATAGCTCCACCATACATTCCACCACACTTCTACACAACTCATGCTTCTCTTTGATTTTGGTTATTTTTATTTTAACCCCCGTTTACCTTAATTTCTCCATCGGTTATAATCTTTAAGCCTAACCATGTATTATATTATTTTTTGTAGGTATATTTTAGTGGTCTAGGAGGAGGAAGTCTAGGATTTATGTGCTTAGAGGTCGATGTCCTAGTCGGTAAGGATATTAATTAATGTTTTAGGGTTTTGTGTTAAATTCTTACATGGGTATGTGTATTATTATTATTAGTAGTATTATTATATTGTTGTTATATGATAGAATGTATGCTATTCATGATATGTTGTGATAATGTTGATTTATATGATATAAAGGAAGTGAGCATGGGAAAGGTGTGTTGATATAATCTTAATACGCTAAGTCGTACATGTGGAAAAATATAGCTTATGGAATAGTAATATGGGTTAATATGATATCTTGATATTTTGAGGTGTTAGGTGTATTAATTATGATATGGATATCAAGAGAAATTTTTGGAGTATGTACTAAATGTTTAGGTTCCTCAAAATGAGATAATGGCTTAATTAGGCTATAGTAACCTTAAATGGTAATATTATTATCCCATGTGCAAAACCCTTGAGTTAGACTACAAATTTTGGATATGTTGTTAATGTTGGTAATTTAAAGAGGTTTATTGAATTTGGATAATCATATGAGCCTTATGGGAAGAGTTATGAGTATTATTAAAATAAGGACTTTGGGAGCTATGTAAATAGTAATATTTGGGATAAGGCTATTATTGTATATGTGATACGTGAGCATTAGACCATGAAATTTTGGGTGTGTAACAATGATAATATTTGATAAATGATGTACTATAATTGGTGGTTGAATGATCAATATAAGAGAAGTTATGTTAGGAGTGTAATATTATGGTTGAGGAAATTAAGGATCTTGACTTTGGAGATCAACCTTATGAATTGTGTTATGTGCTTATCTTCCTTAATGTGTTCGGTAACTATAAATCGACCATGAATAAGATACTAATCATTTAAAGTGAAATATCACGTGAATAGGGCCAAGGTGATGCTTTATATATCTATTTCACTGGAGGATAATAGTAGCTCAATAGTATTTTTCCCTAAGAAGATGATATTTTTATATATATCCATTCCTCTAAAGGATAATAGTGGATCGGGAGCATTTTTCCCTAAGAAGGTGTTTCAGTCTGTTCTACTAGATTAAGAATAGTGGGGCTCCTTGTTACATATCGACTTCTTCACCAAGTCTAGCTACGTACAACCTTAGTCTTTTCTCACTCTTTGAGAGACTAAGTTAGCCTTCCTCCTCAAATGTACTCAACACTTAGGCTAGAAATACCTCTAAGACCACCACACCGAACCCTTCACAAGAGAACTCAAGAGAGAGCTTTTAGAGAGAGAAAGGAAGATTACATTATAGAGAGAGAGAAGCTCTGAATACAACTCTTGTTGGATGATTTCCAAATGCCTCTACCCCCTCTATTTATAAGGTAAGATCTACCCCTCTCCCCTAGGAAGATTCGAGAGATGGGCCTAATATATCCCTCTAGAATGACCCAATAGGTCCATTAGGGTTTCTAGAATAGTCCATTAGGGTTTCTAGAGTGCTTCCTTAGGGTTTCTAGAATTATCCATTCTCATCTATACAAGTAGAGAAGGATCTAGAGACATCCCCCTCTAAAACCTTCTAGAATCAACTAGGAGAGTATATAATCCTATATCTCCATACTTATCTAGACTATACAATGATATTTTATATTATTCCAAGGCCTGTATGGAACCTCAATGCAGGCCTTTCGATGTGGCCCGTAACATTCTACCCCACCAAATCCATCATCGTCCTTGGCAATGATAGAAGAAAGATAACTTTGGATGACCTCTTAGAACCATCACAAGTCTTGTACTTTTTCCTAACTATTCTAGCTCTTAGGTAGCCCCTTCCATATGACGAGGTACTCTTTATAATTTGACATCCCTTTTTTCTTAATTACTCTATCGGCTAAAATCTTCTCAACTTCATGATCAAAGGATGTCACATTTGCAAGAAATGCATGCTTTCTTTCTTCTCTAGTCGGGTCTTCCTTGTTTTCATGGCAAGGCTTAAGCAAACTTACATGGAATATCGGATGAATCTTCAATTCCGAGGGTATCTCTACATGGTAGGACACCTTCCCCACTTTGTTCAACACTAGGTGTGGCCCCTCATATCTTCTTACCAAGCCTTTATGAACTTGGTGGTAAGCCTTGAACACCTGTGGGGATAACTTCACCATTACCAAGTCTCCTTCCTCAAACTCCAAAGGCCTTCAATCCTTGTTTATCCATTTTTTCATCTTTCTTGAATCCTTTTCTAGATGTGCCTTGGCAAGGCCAAGTTGTTCCTACCATCCATGTGCAAAAGAGTGTGTTGCGGGACTACTCCCCTTATACCCCTTAGCCATTGTGTGCAGAGTGTGGGGTTGGTGCCCCATGACCAACTCAAACAAATTTTTCCCAGTAGACTCACCCCTCTAAAAATTATGAGAGAATTGAGCTACATTAATCAACTTAGCCCAATCCTCTTGATTGGCACTCACAAAGTACCTTAGGTATATCTCCACCAAAGGATTCACCCTTTCGGTATGCCCATCTATGCGAGGGTGAAAACTTGTATAAAAATGAAGCTCGAACCCGATCATCTTAAATACCTCCCTCTAGAAATTAGCAGTGAAGTAGGGATCCCTATCACTGATGATGGACTTCGGCAACTCCTAATACTTCACCACACTCTTAAATAATAACTAGGCACACAAATCTGTGGTACAATCCCTTGGTGTCGGAATGAATGTCCCATATTTGCTTAACCTGTTAACCACTACCATGATTGATCCATACCCTTCAGATATCGGGAGTGATAAAAATGAAGTCTATAGAGACAATATCCCAAGTTCTTTCAAGAATGGGTAAGAGCTCTAGCAATACTACAAGGAATCTTTTCTCATTCTTATCTTGTTCACAAATAAGACAAGTCCTCACATACCCATCAACATCATCCTGCATTTGTGGCCAATAATAAGCATCTTCAATAAGAGGTAGTGTATGTCTCATACCTGGGTGTCCGACCCATTTTGAGTTGTGGCACTCCTTCATGATGTTTCTCCACAAGTTCCCCATTCTGGGTATATAGAGATGGTTTCCAATAGTATAGAGGACTCCCTCTTGTTCCTAAAATCTTCGAGTCTTTCCTATATTTACCATGACCATAAGGCTCTAAGCAAATGCATCGTGCATCATTCCCTCTTTAACTCAATCTAGGATATCTCCTATAGGATCGCTTATGCTAGCAAGCATCGTTTTACAAATCAGGGCATCAACCACCATGTTATCACTCCCATGCTTATACTCCATCTTATAGTTGAACTCTGCCAAGACGTCCTGCTAACAGGCTTGCTTGGAGCTCAGATTTTTCTGATTTTAGAAGTAACTCATTGCAACACTATCTGTCTTGATGATGAACTTATTACCCAAAAGATAGTGCCTCCACACTTGTGAATAGTGGATGATGGTAGTCATCTCTTTATCATGAATGGGATACTACCTTTCGGTCTTGTTCAATTTGCAACTTTTAAAGGAAATGGATGCCTCTCTTGCATAAGTACCCTCTAATGGCATAGTTGGAGGCATCTGAATGTACTTTAAACTCTTTTGAGTAGTCAAGTAGGCATAGAATTAGCTCTTCCATCACTGCCTTCTTTATATCCTTAAAGGCCTTAACACACTCCTCCTCCTAACTCCATGGGATCTTCTTCTTCAATCAGTTTATGAGGGGTGTGGCCCTTCCTGAATACCCTAGGATGAATCTGTGATAGTAGTTAACCAATTCGAGGAAACTTCATGCCTCTGATAAATTCTTTGGAGATTTCCATTCTTGAATGGTTATGTCATTGGTTGTGTCTGTCCCAATCTTCCCATATCTGATGAAGTGACCCAAGAACTTCACTTCGGTGAGAGCAAAGGAGCATTTTTCACTCTTCACATAGAGCTCATTTTCTTGTAGTAATAAAAAAATATCCTTCAAATGCTGTACATGCTCCTTGGGGAACTCATTATACACCACAATATCACCTAGATACACTACCACAAACTTATCCAAGTATGGGTGGAATATCTTGTTCACCAAAGTACAAAATGTGGATAGGGCATTTGTAAGACAAATGGCATAATAAGGAACTCAAAAGTACTATACCTTATTACACAAGAAGTCTTAGCTTCATCTCCTTTGGAAATCCTCACTTGCCAATGCCCCGATCGAAGATCCATCTTGGTGAAGTACCTTACCTTCTCGAGTCGGTCAAACAAGTCATCTATCAAAGGAAATGGGTACTTATTTTTCATCATGATTTTGTTGAGTGTCCTATAATCCACACACATTCGAAGAGAGACATCTTGCCTCTTCTAAAATAATATCGGGGAACCGTAGGGAGCTTTTGAAGGATGAACAAACCCAGCATCAAGTAGGTCCTTCAACTACTTCCTCAATTCTTCTAACTCTAGAAGGCTCATTCGGTACAGACTCCTTTAGGGAGGCTTGGCTCCTGGCTCTATCTCAATAGCATGATCCACCTCCCACTTAGGTGAAAGCTTCTTTGGTAGCTTTATAGGTATCACCTCCTTGAACTCATGAAGGACCTGCTATATTTCTTCAGGCACCTACATGCGTTTTGGGGAATCCTCCTCGATAATTGAAGCCAAGTAGCATACTTTCCCCTTCTTGAATATTTTTGAGAATTGCACGACTAAGAGCGAATGGGACTCCACCTTTGCTCGTGCCAAGGGAACGACGTGACACTGTTGTCCCTTCCCTAGGTGCATGGTGCTATCTCCAGAAAAGGTGAGTGGATCTGCCACGTCCATGAACTCCATTCCAAACACCATGTCATAATCATCTATCTTAGTTTTTGTGAATTTCACCCTTCCTTTCCATGAGCTAAGGGTGATCGGGACTCTATAAGCTACCCTAAGGATGGGCCTAGCATTGGAGTTGAGTGCTTTCATTCTTCCCTACTCTCTAGTGACTTTAAGATTCATCCTTTGTGCATACTTTGGACTGAATAAGTTGTGAGAAGCTTCAGTGTCTACTAAGGCCTTTCTAGTGAGACCTTTCACCTTTACATCCACGTACATCAACCCTTTGGCTTGTTCCTTCAACTTGCAATTGATGGATTTGAGTAGGGTTAAGGATCCCATTTGAGCTTTACTAGAGCTTCCCTTCTTAGCCTGGCCTACTATCATAGCTCTTAGGGCCTTCTTCTGGGGACAATATTAAAGGGAGTGATTGCCTCTACACATGAAGCATTCCTGTTTAACTTCAAGAATTCTTTATCTCCATGATCCTTCTCCTTGTCCTTGCCCTTGGAGTCATGATGCTTTGGACTGGACTTGTGATGCTTGCCTCCCCATATTTGTTGGAGCTATTCTTCTAGCCCTTATCCCTTTTTTTGGGCTTATACTCAATCAAGGACTTAGCGTCCCGATAAACTACGAGGAGATCTTGAACATCCCTCCTCCTTAGCTCTTATTTTTCCCATGATTGCAACCCATTCATGAAGTATAGCAACTTTTCTTTCTCGGGCACGTCGGAGATCTCAAGCATCAATGAGCTATATGCCTTGATATACTCCTTGATGGTTCCTGTGTGCTTGAGATTTCAGAGTCTCCTTATGGCATCCAACTCGGCATTAGCCGAGTAGAAGTTCCTTTTTAGGTTCGAATTAAATTCATCCTACGTGCTTATTACACAAATGCCGAGTAGAAATGCCTCTTGAGGTCCGACTTAAAAGCATCCCATGTGCTTATTACACAAGCACCCCTCTCATAAACTTTGTGACAAGCACACCACCATAACATAGCATCTTCCTTAAGATAAATGGTAGCTTGAGTAATTTTCATGCTATCATCTAGTAAATAGATGGTAGAAAAGTACCTTTCGACGTTGTAAAGGAAGTTATCAATCTCCTTTGTATTCCTCGAACTCTTATACTTGTGAGGTTGGGGTGTATCCAGCATCGGTATGGGATTGAACTTCCAACTCCATGTGATATCGCTTCTCTAGTCGAGCACATTTAGACTCAATGTTGGCAAGCCGATCCTTTAGGGCAATGTTCTCCACTATTAACTGGTCTATGTGGGCCATTACATCTGCCACAAGTTTATGATGGGCCTCCATCATCTCCTCACAGACCTTAGTGGCTAGGGCATTGAATAGCCCTTGCACCTCCTCTTGGGTGATCGAGGCTTCCACCTCATTCTCTAACCCATCCACCTTCCCCTCGAAGGTGGAAACATCCTTTTGGTACATAGTTATGGAGCGATCTATCTTCTCGATAATTTCATCCAAACTTAGGGCATGAAACTTAGAGGTATACTTTGATCTCTTCTTCTTCTTCTCAACATCACTACCTCAAGTGATTTGTGATGATTCGGGATTGTGGCCCATTGGAGAACCGAGATTTGATACCACCTATCATGTATTGACTTCTTCCCTAAGTCTAGCTATGACCTTATTCTTTTCTCACTCCTTGAAAGACTGAGTCAGCCTTCCTCCTTAAGTATACTCAATGCTTAGGCTAGAGATGCCTCCGAGACCACCACACCGAACTCTTCACAAGAGAAATCAAGAGAGAGCTTTTAGAGAGAGAGAAGATATGAATATGAATCTTGTTGGATGATTTTCAAATGACTCTACCCCTTCTATTTATAAGGGAAGATCCACCCCTTCACCTCCCCTAGGAAGATTCTAGAGATGGCCTAATGAATCTCTATAGAATGGCCCAATAGGTCTTAGGGTTTCTAGAATAGTCCATTAGGGTTTCTATAGAGCTTACTTAGGGTTTCTAGAATTATCCATACTCATCTATACAAGTAGAGAAGGATCTAGAGACATCTTCCTCTAGAACTTTCTAGAATCATCTAGGATAATGTAGAATCTTATACATCTCTTTATACTTATCTAGACTATACAATGATATTTTAGATTATTTTAGGGTCCATGGAACCCCAATGCAGGCCTTTCAATGCGTCCTATAACACCCTACTCATTGTGAATGAAAATATAACTATATAACTTATAGATAAGATACTAATGACTTAAATTGGAAGAGTATGTGAGTTAGGACCAAGGAGATGTTTTTATTTTTGTTCTATCGGAGGATAATAGTGGCTCAAAAGTATTTTTCCTTGAGAAGATGATGTTTTCATATTCACTCTACCAGATGATAATAGTGGATTAGGTGTTTTATCCCTAAGAAGGTATTTCAAACCTTTCTACTCGTTTTAGAATAATGGGGTTCCTAAACTCAATGTATATCAAAGAATAAAAATGGTTATATTTAATAAAGAGGCCCGGATCAGTATTTATCTTATTAGATATTTCATTAATTTAAATATGCACTTATCATTAGTTGTGAATGCATATGTTATTTGTATCCCTGATTCAATAGTATCGTTACCTCACTTAGTACGTAGCGTTATGACCATCCTTTTCATGGGTATTACTCATTTCCATGAGCAGGAGACCCTGATTTTTTTGTGCAGGTCTAGAAAGATCCACTAGATGATTATGCTACTTTTGATGCACTATGTGGGGATGAGTGAATTGCTATATGTACTGGGCGTTTGGGTGAAGAGTTATGTTATCCAGTTGATATATTTATCCGGATACCTTTTGGGCTCTTTGATCCATGATATCCCTTACTTTGTATTTTATTGTTGTAATTTGGGGCTAACCTCTAAAATCGTATTTTATTATAAATGTTTCTTCCATTTCTAATTTCTTTATTTTACTATAGATGATTTTATCCTTTTGATTTATATAAGGATGGTTAGGCAAACCATACTTATGTCAATTACAGCGGTAACACCCCATATTTTGCTTATATGCTTCTACTGTAAAACAAATTTTTTTTAGTTCTAAATATCAGGGTGTTACATATATCACTAGTTTTTATATGACGGTTAGGATCTTTTGTGGTATCAATGGTTGCACAAAAATCCACAATTATCTTCTTAGATTGCCCTTCCTTGAGTCATAGAAACTTGATTTGTTCCTACCTAGATGGTTAACCAAGAACAAATATGCATTGCTTAAGCTCACACAAACCATCTCTATAGAATCTTACCAATTAGCTTTTGAGACCATTGGCAATTGGGTCACTAACCTTGCACCTAAAGCTATGATGGATTGCTTTAACTTAAGGCTTAAGCTATGTTCACCTTGGCCTTTTAAATAAGGTTAGTTCACATTAGATCAAATTTTTTTGATAATAATATACATAATATAAAATTGATGATAATGATATAATTAATTATTATAATAATAGTTGAGTTTTGTATGCGTTATGAGAGTACATTGGATGGACAAAGGTATAAACAATTGGAGCTAAATAAGATATCAAACTTTTCGTATCTTGAACTTAGGATTCCCCTTAAATTGGAGAAGCATGTATCTGAGTTCTATACCCATACTATATTTTTCGAGTACCAAATTGAGATCTTAGCTACTTCATTTTCATGCTAACTTGATTTTATGAGGGAAGTTGATTTAGAGATTACTGTGGTCGGTGAGCTTAGTATGTCAAATTGTAAGAGTACTCTTCAGGTGGCATATAGTACAATAAACCAAGATATTAAGTGCTCTTGTAAGTTTTTTCAAAGATGTAGGCATATACTTTGAGTTTGGAAAAGAAAAGGAGTAGAAAATATTTCTAATCAATTGGTAGTAAATCGATGGACTAAAAATTCCCTAAAAAAGACTAATCTATGACTTAGAAAGGAACCTATTAGAATAATGTTCCAAAGCTGATGATATGAAGACTACTTTGGGAAGCTTACGGTCTCAAATGTTTGAATGTGTGAGCCTAGTTGAAGGAAACCTAGAAGTTATCCATGAATTTATAAGATTTCTTGAAGATTTTAAGAAGGAATGGAGTGAGAAGAATAGTAGCAATAAGCCTTCAAGCAAATCAGCTATCATTAAATCCTTAATTTGGATAAGTGCTCTGAGTGAAGCTACCATTCAAGTCCTACATCAATCCCAAAACAAAGAAATTAGAATTAGGATCAAAGGGGAGAAAGAAAAGGCCATTGATCAATAAAAGAAGATGATAAGAAAGTGCAAGATATGTGGAGAGTATGCAGGTCATGATAGTCAGAACAGTCCCACAAAATTAATATTGAAATTAAAGGTAAAACAAATCATTTTACTTCTCGATTTGAACTCGCAATATTTTTTTTAATTCATTTGATTAAATTGCAAATAATGTTAATTTTTTATATGCCAATAACATATTTTAGAATGAAAGACGGGAGTCGGATGCCAATTTTTTTTTTTTAAATATCATAAAAGGTATTAGTCCTTGTGTAATCCCCCAAAAATTTTGAAAACCTATATTTTAATAAATAACTTTTATTTAAAATAATAGTTGCTTTTAAAATTATTTATTTTAATTATTTATGGATTTTAGAGTACGTAAATTCGGGTAAGAGTATTTAATAAATTTAAAATAAATATTTTGCTATTTACCATATTATTTTATTTAAATAAATTTTCAAACTAATATTTTACTAACCTTATCCGTTTTTAAATTAATATATTAGATTATAACGAATTAAATTATTAAATTAAATAATTTATCAAGAATATTACATTTATGATTTTATAAATTAAAATATTTTATTTTCCTATTTTCTCATTTCCCTTTTTGCCCCTTTTCCATTTTTCCTTTCTTTCCTTCTTTTCCCTTTTTCTTCCTCGGGCTGCCGCACCCGGCCCTTTCCCCCGCACAATGGGCCTCGGCCCACCGCCCCCCTCTCTTCATTCCTCCCTCTCTCGCGCACACTCAACCCGGCCGGCTCCCTTTCTTTTTCCCCTGGACCGGTCAGCTTGCCTTCTTTCCTCTCCCCCGACCGGCCGCCACAGCCTCCCTTTCTCCTTTCTTCTTCTCCCCAGGCATCGACAGCAGCCCGACCACCTGCAGCCGCCGCCCGACCACCTGCGACTGCCGCCGCCTGCCGCCGCACCTGCCCCCTGCTACTCCCTCTCCCCAATCCGTCCTCTTCTCCCCTATTTCGAACCAAGCTAACCTGCACCCTATCCATGGTTGCAGTCTCTCCTCCCCGTCGCCACCCTCTCCCTGCCACCCTACCGCCTCCCTGCCACCCTATGCCCTGCCATCGACCCCCTTACTCTCCCTCTTCTTTTTCTCCTCCCCTTCAACCATTTTCTGCCCTTTCCCTTTGAGCCATCCTTCTCCCCCGATTTCCCTTCCTACATTCTTCTTTCCCCTTCATTTTTACCCTTCGTTCTGCACGCCGCCACCCTCCACTGCCACGACCGCGTTACCCGGCCCCTGCACCGCCTCCTTCACCCTTCTACTACCGCCCTGCACTGCCCCAACACCATCCAACCCATCCTGCAGCCCTCTTTCTCCCTTCTTCCTTTTTTTTTCCTCCCTGTTTTCACCTTCTCGACAACCGCCTGTAACGCCGCCGTTCTCCGTCGTCCGGCTGTCTCTGCCGCCGCCTAGACTACCAATCTCCTCCCTGCAACCTCCTCTACCACCCCATACTTTACTTTCCCAAAACCAGCCCCTTCACCCCTTCCCTTTTCCCTTTTCTTTTCCTTCCTCGTCTGCCTGCACCTTGACACCCCATTCGACTGCCACCTTCGCAGCCTTGCTGCCGCCGCCTCCGCCACCATTAGCCACCATCAACACGTCCCCGACAACCTCTTACACCCCCTCTCCACCTCTCCATCCTTCCCTTTCCTTGAATCCACCCCCACATGCCTCTTTTCCTAGCCTAAAAATCCTAACCCGAAATTGTCTTTATTTCTTTCTATTACCCTCCTTCGAGCCCTCCTCCCCATACATTTTCATGCAACTCATGCTACATTAGCAGCATGAGATTCTGGACTTCTTAATCTATTGGTTTATTAATTTTAAGGTATAATTATATTTTAAGTTAATTATTCTATTAATTGTTATAAAGCCTTATGTCTTGATTTTTTTATGATTTCTAACATAATAAACCTTGATATTATTTTTAGGTGTTGGTTTTGATAATTGAATCTTAAACCTTAAACCGGAATACCGGTGAGGTCTGTTTTGGCGGGGATCGAGGTAATCGTTAAACCTCTCTTAAATCCATGGAAACGTATGCTAGCACATTAGGGGTTTAGCATGATTTTATGCATGGTTTGTGTGCTTAGCATGATATATATATATATATATGATTGCTTATATTGCTTGATAAAAAGGAAAAGTATGATAACCTTTGTGCCATGTGTAGGTATGATAATTAAGGAAGAAGTTTGATTATTGATGGAAATATTAAATGATTGTTTATGATGTATTATGTTGCTAATGCATGAGTAATATTATTGCCTAAGGGTATTTTAGTAATTATGCTTATGAAGTATGTGATCTAATGTATGTAGTTGTTGATGAGTATTATGTTGAATAATGACAAGTTGGTGGACTTAGATGATAAGAATGAAGTACTAATATCATTATTTTATGTAGTGATGGTAAATTCATAAAAATGGTGAATAAAAGGGGTTGAGTGGAAATTTTATAAGTGAAAAGGGTATTTTGGTAATTTTATAAGTAAAAGGGTAATTTGGTAATTTAAAAAGAAAGGGGTTAAATGATAATTCATAAGTAAAAGGATAAAATTGTAAGTTGTGAGAAAGAAAGGTAATTTGGTAATTTAGCCAATAAAAGGGTAAAGTGATAATTGTTTAACCAACTAAAGGGGAAAAATAGTAATCATGATAATGAATGAGGGTAATTTAGTAATTTATCCAACTCAAGGGCAATTTAGTAATTATAACAAAGGAGAAGGGCGATTCGGTAATCTAACAAACCAAATGGGAAATATGATAAGTGTAGCAATTATGAGGGGTGAATGGTGATCTAAAAAGTGTAGGAGATAATTTGGTAACCTAAATTGGACAAGGGGTAATTTGGTAATTACGTAACCTAAGGGGTAATATAGTAAATTGTCAAGTAAGGAAGGAATACTTAGCAATTATATAAGTAAAGGGCAAATGAATAATTTATACCTAAAATGTCTTTGGGATTGTGGACCTTTATAATATGATTAAATAATGCTAATTAGCCAAGTAAGAGTATTTGATAATTAGTATGGCCTTAGTGGTTTCTTTGTGATATCCTGGATAATCATCTGAATAAGAAACGATTAATGATATCAGAACGATTGAAAGTGAATAAGTATCGGATTATCGTGCTTTTCATGATCACCTTAATTAAGACACTATTACTTAAAGTGAAAGACCTCGAGATCGGGAATGGTGACTCCTTAGGGGTCGCTACCCTAAGGACGTGGTTTAGTCCACGATTATTCTGGTATTTGCTGGTGTGCCTTTGTGCCCCAGTCAGGCCCTATATCTTACTCTTTCTAGCTCTACGGACCTAGTTAGGGGGTATGCATACTTATGGATTAGGTGTCCTTGTCGGTAGGGTACTGAGTTAGCTTTATGCACTAGTACGACTAGGGTACCTTTGCGTCCTTGGATTCGTGGTTGAAGGGTACTGAGTAGCGGACATGGTGTACCTTTGTGTCCCAGGTTATTGATCTCCCGTTCGAGGAAAATAAATATGATTAATGTGCTGATTTTTCAAAGGAAAGATACTATTATTGAAAGTGGAATATTAATGAGCCGTACCCAGATGATTATGATATTGAGTACCGGTCCACCGGTTATAATAGTGGTCCAGGAGCGTGTTACCCTGGTATGTGATGTTGAGTACCGGTCCACTGGATATAATAGTGGTCTAGGAGCGTGTTGCCCTGGTATGTGATTATGAGTACCGGTCCACCGGTTATAATAGTGGCCAGGAGCGTTGTGCCCTGGATGATGATTTTATATATATTCTGGTCCACCGGCAATAATAGTGGGGGTCCCGAGCTCAATAAAACCAGTTATGTATATGAATAAAATTATGGGAAAGTACAAATCACTTATAGTGGAACAAGGGCTTAAGGCCTAATTGTTTTGAGTTTGCGTTATGATATGGCTTAAGACCGTAAGTACCGATTGTTCGTAACGATATATTGATATGCTATGTGAATGTTAATTATGTGAATTTTATATATGTATGTAGCTTGTTTCATGTGTTGCATTGCGGGCCTGCTTTTAAGTGGGAATTTAAAGAGTTACTCAGTACCATAGTACTGAAGGGTTCCATTCGTGGGGCCCCTGCCTATTCAACGGGCAGTGTCCCTTACAGGTCTTTTCAAGTGCTACTCAAGTGGGCAACGGGGAAGAGAGTAAGGTCTCATCCGGAACTACTAGGGTTTTTCTCTCTCTCTTTGAAATTTCTGGTTTTAAATGTATACGTTGATACTACCATGGGTGGATTTCATTCTTGTAAACGTTTGGTACGCTACTCTGATTTAAGTTTGTTGAAATTCTTGCAAATTGTATTTCATTTTCCTTTAGCCTTAGCACTTAGTACTGGAACGGTATGAGTGAACCGGTCTGGTACTAAGTGTGGCGGTAATACTCCCAAAATTCACGGTTTATTAATTTGCTTCCGCTAGTTTCCTTTTAATTAACAAAATTTTTCAGTAGTAAATTTTGGGGGTGTTACACCTTGGTACTTTTCATTATAGTTTATATGATAGTGGGAAGTTACTTTTCAAAGTTTTATAAGGGGAAGCTCAAGGAGTCATGACACTTTCGAATCATGAAAGAATTTTTTTCCTGTCATATTGTATACTTACATGAATGTACATTTCATGAATATGCTTTATTTTTGTTGAAACTTGCATGCCTTTTGATGGAAATTAGAGGGTTTAGAGTTTAAGGTTTAGGGTTTAGGGTTTAGATGGCTTAGGTTTTAGTGTTTAGGGGGTTTATGGCTTAGAGGGCTTATGGCTTAAGGTTTAGAGGGTTCATGGTTTATATGGTTTATAGTTTAGGGTTCATGGTTTATATGCTTTATAGTTTAGGGTTTAGAGGGTTTAGGTTTTATGGTTTAGAGGGTTTAGGTTTTAGGGTTTATGGTGTAGGTTTAGAAGGTTTAGCGGTTCGGATATCGGGTTTGGATATAGGTTTAGGTTAGTTTTCTTGTTAAGTATTTATTAAATCTTGATTGTTGATTAAATATTAATCTAATAGATAAGATTGATTCCTATATTTATATTTTAAGAAGGGTTTGTACATGACCCTCCCCTATATATAAGAGGTGATTACTTTTTTTTTGTCTAGCCGAAGGACCCCTTGGTGCACACCACTCTATAGTCTTGTTTTTCCCCCTTATCCTTGATCTATTATTATTATTAGTAGTAGTAGTAGTAGTAGTAGTAGTAGTAGTAGTAGTAGTAGTAGTAGTAGTAGTTGTACATGTAATATCAATATAAGAGAAATGATAAATAACCTCTTAAATCAAGCTTAACATTTATCTATTGCATGAAATATTTTCAACCAAAATTCTAGATTAAATTTTAACCCATATAAGTTTGAATTTAGGAAAAAATTGCTAGAAATAAAAGTTGTAGATATCAATTTTAGCATTCCAAAGCAGTTTGAATCATTCGATTTTGAGTTTGTGTGTCAAAATTTTAGCCAAGTTATGAGAAGTTGTTATATATCCTGTAAATTTTATTACTTTAACTTAAATAATTAAATACATAAGATTATTATTATTATTTATACACAAAATTACAATTAACCCCATATATTGTTTAAATGAATGTCCAAAAATTAAAATTAAAAAATATATATAAAAATACGGATTCATCAATAAGTCATGAAAATAAAGGCCCAAATACACTATTCAAGTGGTTGAGAGCTTCACACCATTGTAGAAATCACCCATCACTCGGCTCTTGGATGTTTTAAGTAGACGCAATACAACGGCTTGTTATAATCCCTACGAAACCCTAATTATCAATTTTGAGATTAACTTCTATTTTACAAAGGTGGATCTATGACGCTGATTGGAGGTCATTCAGGAAGCATAAATCACTATGCAGGCTGTTTGCAATTTTTTTGGGCCTACCACTTCATATCCCTAACCATATATGGGAAGACACATCGAGTATGCCTACTTTGTTTGGCAAATCTATGATTCAGGTTAAGGTAATAATTAACTAATTATCTAATTTTGTCCTCTTCCGTGCAATGTTAGGTAACCACACCTAAACTTGCCGAGAAGTTTGTGCAAGAACATGTCCGGTTCATGGATTCCGGTGATCGATGGGATCGAGCCAAACTCCAATTAAATTTTGCCAAGAGCTCTGTCGATCACAAAGCACCAATATGAACCGTGGCACTGCCTAAGATCCATGGAAAAATTGTGAATCGAAGTCTTGAAATGTATCTCCACGCGACCATCATTGACTATCCCCGCTGTCGGACCGTCATTCTACCGTGGGCCAAATTCTGGTACAATGCTTGTGTGCATAGCTCCACTGGATTATCACCGTTTCAAGTGGTTTATGGCAGGTCTCCACCACCACTAGTTGGATACGATGAAACATTACTTACTCATATTTATTCACTTCATGAAGCACTGATCAACCGAGATGCCCTCCCCTCCACTGTCAAGATAAACCTTCGACAAGCACAATAGCAAATGAAGTTTTAGGCCAATAAGCACCGTACCAATCCTGAGCATTCTGTTGGTGATTGGGTATACATTAAGCTGCAATCATACCGGCTTTTGCCCAACCCCACAATCATAAGTTTGCTATGACATTTTTTAGCCCTTTTACAAATCACCCATGATCAGCAAAGTGGCTTATAAATTGAATTTATCCCAATGCACAAGTTGACCAAACTCCTCTGCCACTAGTCACCACTTTAGACCAAAACGACAATCCTCTGAGCATCCTAGATTCTTGTCAAATCCAGCAGACACCAATTTATCCACCAATTCTTGCCGCATTGGGCTAATACCACACCTGCCAAAGCCACGTGAGAGGACTACAACATCTTTGTGCACTGCATTTCCATCCTTCAGCGTTGAGGACGAGATTGGTGTCTAAGGGAACAGCAATGATACACGGACCAGTGCTACACTAACCCAGGATAATCCCAGGCTCGGAAAGAAGACCTAGCTATCATCCCAGCTGTAGGAATACACCCTCACCTACTCTATCTCGTACCATATCATACCTGATTACGTCTAAAGAATATTGCCGCCATTCTTTTGTAATTGGGCATATTACTGAGACGAGTTGTAGCATATTATTGTACTAGAAGATGAGGTGTCCAGAATAGATGACGCTATTCTATAAGCTTTTAATTCTTACATCCACCAACTGTATGGCTAAGACCATTACTATCTATAAATAACCATAGTCAGTCATGGGGTGGGCTGGTGGGGGCATACTCCATTTTTCTTCCTACTTCTTAAGGATCCCGTCTTCACCCCTTTTCTTTATGAAGTTGCTCTGCTCATACAATGGTTTATCCTTACCTGAAATTGATCACCATATCAGAATAGAATCTCTCAAATTGATGATTATTGTTGTGAACTGGAAAAGGAGGAATTGGATTAAAAAGTCCACAGATGCATTTTCAAAAGAGCACAGAGCGTGACATGAGGAATAAGAAAATAAAATGGACAACCTTCTATTTGAGTTCAGAGTGAGATTGATGGGGACTGTGGGATAAGGGAAAATGATAATGATAGCAGTGTTCTGGATGCCTGAGAGTCAACGAGGTGGAAGCTAACGTTCAAAAATATAACATACAGGCAGCCCTAGTTTGCCATAGAGGCATCTCCAAAGGTAACATGCTGGTACATCTTAATCCATCAAATAAAACATCATTATGGATTCCAAATGATGCAATAGACAAGGATGATCAGTGGTGAAGTATCTTAATATAGAGAGATACATAATAACTATATGATAGAGGGATGATGCACTTACAAATCTAACAGAAAGGTTGATATTTTATTTGTTTTACACCTCTTCTCCATTTTCAATGGGTTCTTTTTTCCCTGTCATCTCGTGTATCACAACTCACGAGAGCAATTCCAATCATCTGTTGTTTTCAATCCAAAGCCTTGTTCGATAATTGGGTAATGGAGGTGGGAGGGAGGTCAGGTGAATGTACAGTTTTCGTTAGCCAAATTCACAAGTCCATTCATATTTACTTCTACTTATCCCCTATTTCAAGGATTAACAAGATTGACTTGGGTGGGGTTACCTTCATTCTTCTAAAAGTATTTGCCAAAGATGATGGTGAACAAAATATAAAAATTCACCTACCTCCACCTCATCTGTAGAATTCCAAAAACTAGCGAGAAGTTTTGTGTTGTCTCTTACACACAGAGATAATGGGTAGTAAAATATGTCTGATCAGGAAGCAAAGCAAACATATGATATTTCTCAATAAACTAGTTTGATCTTCAAATAACAGCGACAGATAACTGGTAAGGATGGATACAAATGACAACGAACTTCTAAGATAGAAATATGTTAAAAAAAGAAAATCAAAATCCCTTGGATTAAATATATTATTAAGATACAATAACTGCTCATAAGAACAAGCAGAACTCTGTCAAGTTACATAGTACAACAAAACCCCTACTTCACAACAACAAGAGCAGATATTACATTAATAGTATCCACAAAAAAGATAATTAAACAACATACTTGCTTAGGCTGCCAGATTCCCACCAGCCTGCTGCCACAAATTGATGATATCAGTCGCTTGGTTAAGAAGAATGATCATCTGCTTCTGTGAAATCCATGGCTTACTCTCAAGCAAAACTTTGAGCTCTTCCCAAGCATCTTTTCGAGGCCAAAAATAATACGGACTTAACGGAATGGTTCCATGTCCAGGGATTGCTTGGTCTAGTGCAATACCGATGTTTTTCTCCATCCAAATGAATTTTAACACCAGCCTTGGTTTCTCTGTTGGGTTCACTACCACACCCAACTTCTACATTCATCAATAAACAGGAGTTCAGTCCCTATATAGTTTGATTATAATGAACTAATGAAATACATGTATAACATATAATTATCTAAGCGAACTTTGAAATTCAAACAGACGCAGATAAATTTTAAAATCTTATGAAAAGCTAGGAAGAAGGGAATTTTGTACAGTGCACAAAAAAAGTCCAGCAAGCTATACACAAAGGCGCAAGATATTTGTCCGCTCGTACCCATTGAAATTCATCAAATGAGAATGAAATGCGAACATACTACACCAATTCCACCGAAATTCATTCTATTAACACCAAATTCATCAGAAGATGGATACCTCTTTTCCGGGCACGGCCTCGTCGTTGGCGGGTTCCACTGCAGCAACTGCTGACTCGTCGACAGAGTCATTCGTCGCAGCGGAGGAAGCAGATACACAGAAGTCTCTACTTGTTCTTCTTCGCTCATAATTCAATTTGAGAACTGAAGAGAATGAAGTAAGTTGCAAAAGAACGGTTTTCGGTTTTGCGAACGTTGATGAAACCCTGACGAAGGGTTTTAGGACTTGCTGGGTGGTTAGTGGTTGTATTAAAGGGGAATGTTTGATGCAGGCATTGATGTTAGGTGCTTGAACCGTCATTGGCAACATATCGAAAAAGGAGAGGGAGAGGGAGAGGGAGAGGGAGAGGGCGAGGCAGAGGCAGGATTATACGGTGTGTGTGAGTGTGAGGGAAGCCATGCCGCTCTGGATAAGAGAAATGTTGAAATATTGCAATTGCAGCAAATCGATTCGGGTAGGATCTTCGTAGGAGGAAGCAAATGGATCGGGTGGAAGTGGGATATTGTTTTTTTTAAGCAATGATACAAATTTTGCACAGCAGCACGGGTATGCTACGTCGTTACATAGTCTCTCTTAAACAAATATATATATATATATATATATAGGGTGAGGTTCACATACAAACTTTAATTAATATACAAACATAAGAACCAATCTCAACCATTAGATCAAAATTAAATCAATATTCAAGATTTTATTAATACCAAACCAAAAAACTAACCCAAACCTATATCCAAACCAAATATCCAAACCTCTAAACCCTAAACCCTCTAAACCCTAAACCCTAAACCCCATAAACCCTAAACCCTAAACACTCAACCCTCTAAACCCTAAACCCTAAACCCTCTAAACCCTATACCCTAAACCCTAAACCCTATAAACCCTAAACCCTAAACCCTAAACCCTAAACCCTCTAAACCCTAAACCCTAAACCCTAAACCCTATAAACCCTAAACCCTAAACCCCCTAAACCCTAAACCCTAAACCCTAAACATAAACACTAAACCCTCTAAACCCTAAACCATAAATCTTAAACCCTAAACCCTCAAAACCCTAACCCCTAAACCCTAAACCCTAAACATAAACACTAAACCCTCTAAACCCTAAACCCTCTAAACCCTAAACCCTAAACCCTCAAAACCCTAAACCCTAAACCCTCTAAACCCTAAACCCTACACCCTAAACCCTAAACCCTCTAAACCCTAAACCATCTAAACCCTAAACCCTAAACACTAAACCCTATAAACCCTAAACCCTAAACCCTCTACCCTAAACCCTAAACCTTAAACCATAAACCATAAACCCTATAAACCATAAACCCTCTAAACCCTAAACCCTATAAACCCTAAACCCTCAACCCTAAACCCTCTAAACCCTAAACCATAAACCCTCAAAACATTAAACCCTAAACCCTAAACCCTCTAAACCCAAAACCACAAACCCTAAACCCCAAATCCCAAACCCTAAACCCTCAAAACCCCAAACTCTAAACCATCTAAATCCTAAACCCTAAACACTAAACCCCTCAAAACCCCAAACTCCAAACCATCTAAATCATAAACCCTAAACACTAAACCCCAAACCCTCTAAACCCTAAACCCCAAACCCCCCAAACCCTAAACCCCAAACCCCAAACCCCAAACCATCTAAACCCCAAACCCCAAACCCTAAACCCTAAACCTAAACCCTCTAAACCATAAACCCTAAACACTAAATACCAAACCCTAAACCCTAAACCATAAACTTTAAATAAAAAATATAAAAAACATGAAATAAATGGAAGCTAAACCTAAAATAAAAAATAAAAAAACCTAAAATAAATAGGATAAACCCTAACGTCTAAAAAATTGTTAAAAAGTAGAATAAATAAAATAAACCCCAAACCCTAAACATAAAATAAAAAATATTAAAAACCTAAAATAAATAGAATAAATTCTAAACCTTAACATAAAATAAAAATATATAAAATATAAAATAAATAGAATAAACCCAAAATCCTAAAATCTAAAAATCTATTTTTTAAAAAGAAAAATTTAACCATATATGAAATAAAAAGAATTAGATAAACTTAAAATTCTAAACAGTAAAGTATAGACTATAGACCTAGATGGAATTAACCATAAACTAAAAAAAATTTCAAAACTTAACTTAATTACATAACATAAAATCATATGTTAATTTAATACATTCCATAAATTTAATATAAAAAAATGTAAGAAAAAATGACATAAATTCATAAGAAAAGCGAAAGAATGGGCAAAAGAAAAAAAAAAAACCACGAAATCAAAGAAAAAAAAATAGATTAAAGTCATTGGTTTTCAAACCAGTGCCCTCTCTTGCTGATAGTGGAAAATCTTCCTTCCCAGAGAGGCCCACAAATGTTAGCTATTTATTTAGTACGCAAACTCATAAAAGACAAAAATGCTTGATGGAGCGGACACTAGCACGCTGCACGCTCCATCAATTATGAGAAATCTCGTTTATAATATTTGATGGATATTACCAAAATGACACCGCATAGTATCGTTCAAATCAAATCATAAACGTTTGTTTAGTTGATCCAACGTCTATAAATCATTCCTACGTTTGTACCGGAAAAAAAAGTTCGTACAAGATCCTACTTCTATATATATATATATATATATATATATATAGATTTAGATTGATAGATTTAGGTTCATCTACAAACCATTATTTAAAATATAAATATAGAAATACTTAATAACTGTTAGATTTAGAAGATTTAAAGATTGAGATTAAAATAAATTTATAAAAAATTACTCACAATAAACGATTGAAACTGTTATTAATAGATGGCTAAAACTAGTATAAGTAGTTTAAAAAATTATAATATTTAAGTATTAGAAAAAAAATAGTGAATTTTTTATAAATATTATATATTTATATTATAGGTTTAGAAATTGCATACTGTAGATGGTGGAAACTATTCTTAGTAGGTGAAGAACACCATTATAAATATAACACCTCGATTTTTACTACTAAAAAATTTTGTTTTGTAACGAAAGTAATTAAGTAACATATTGGGGGTTACCACCATAATAGACATAATTATAGCTTATGCAACAATCCTTATATCAATCACAAGGCTAAAACATTTAAAATAACGTAAAAAAATTAGAAACAAAAGAACATTTATAGTATAATAATGAGTTTGGAGTCTAACTCCGAATTTAACAATATAAAATACAAAAGAAGGAATGCTATATATCAAGAATCCAAAAAGGATATCCAGTTAAATACATCAACCGGATAACAATTATTCTTCACCCAACCCCTAATATAGATGAAATCACTTATCCACACATAGGGTATCGTAGGGAGCATAATCATCTAGCTGATCTTTTGAGACCTGCACATAAGATTCAGGACTTCTTGCTCGTGGGAATGAGTAACACTCATAAAACGGATGGTCATTACGCTACATATTGAGTAAGGAAACAATACTATCGAAATAGGAATACAAATAACACATGCTTTTACGTCAAATAATAATTGAATAACCAAATAAATGAAATATCTTATAAGATAGAATATGACCTATATTCCTTTATTAAGTATAATCCGTTTTCATTCTTTTATATACATTGAGTGTAGGAACCCTACTATTCTTAAACCAGTGGAACAGTTTGAATCACTGTCTCAGGGACAACACACCTAAGCCACTATTCTTTTTGATGAAACAAAGATTAAAAATATTTTCTCGGGACAAAAGGCACCCAAGTTACTATTTTTCCCTGTGGAATGAGAATACACATACACACACACATAGGAAAAATAGATCACCTTGATCCTATTCATGTGCTCTTTCACTTTAAGTGATTATTATCTTATTAAAGATTGATTCTCAAGCATAGAACATATTATAATATATATATATATATATATATATATATATATATATATATATATATATATATCATAGGTTCAAGTCCTTAAGTCCTTTCAAACCCTAATTACACACCGTTTAGTATTTATTCTCCCATATTGATTATTCCACACAAATTACATTATATCATCTCCAAATCCCATCATTATTATCATACCTAAAATGCATGATCTAATTCTCATACACATATATTAATAATCTCATCCCGATTTATTACTCACAGAATATTCAAAACCCAAATTCCATATATTTGTCATAACACCTCCCATAAAATTTACATGATTACCAATTTCGATAGATAACTCTCATAAGGTTAAACATTAACAACATATTCAAAAATTTGAATAGCCTCTAGATCTTATAAATGTAATAATGATATTATCATTAGAAGATAATTACCCCAAATTATCCATTAAATCATTTAATAACCCCAAACAAGAATAATACTTCAAAGAATTCCTCATACTATTATTATCATATTTTAATCTAAGCTAAATAAAAATCTTTATTTTATAAAATCTTGTACCTTCCACACATATTATTTTTCAAGTCCATCATTTATCATCATATATCATGAGAATTCTTAAATCCATTTATCAAAACTCATTTAACTTATATTTCATACCATAAAGTATATTTCTACAAATATGATATTATCATAACAAAATAATAATGGTACCTCTTACTCATTCTTGTTTTCTTTCAATAACATAATATCCTTAATGTAATACTCTATTTTTAAAAATTTTATTTATAAATTAATAATAGTATGTTTAATTATAATTAATATTTTATGAGGTTTAATATTAAAAGTGTTATTATTTTTCATATTATTTTGACAGTTTAAGTATAAATTTAATCAGGCTAAAATTTTGATAGAAATTAGGTTATTTAAATTAATCCTAGTTTTTACCCGTAAATCTTATTTTAAATTATTTTATTAATAATATTTTGATCCGTAATCCAAAAATAATTTCCTAATAATTATTCCCAATTATTTTACTATTTTCGACCATTTTTAAACTTATCCTAATTTGAATAATTTTTTTCGAATTATTTTTCTACCCGGTATCCTAACCAATCCAAATTATACCTAAAACTAAATAAACAAAATTTACCTATTTTATCATATTATTTTTACCTGATTAACTTACCTATTCCTTGTCCCAATCTCCTCCTCCAATCACTCTCCTTGTCCCCCTCATTTTCTGACTCACCTAACACAGCATTCTGTATTTTTATATACATATATACACGCCACCAACACTCACGCACGCATCACCTAAATGGCCCTTTCTCCCCACCTCTGTTGCTTTTAGACACCCTTGCCCCGAGACTCCAAGCAAACAAGCCCCCCTTTCCATTACACATATACACACGCACATAGCACCTTGCACATCGCCACTACCTCACCTCACCACCCTTCTCCCATGCACCATTCTCCTACCTTCCTCGTCCAGGTAGCTCCCTCTTTTTATTTTCTTTGTGTTCGCATCCTCCTTGCAACTAGGCACACACACCCCAGCCCTACCCCTTCTTTTCTTTGCCCCTTCGATCCCTAGCACAGCACCTCGGCACACTAATCTCCACCACGACACCATCGACCATCCACCTTAGCCAACCATCTATACCCGCATACACACTCTAAATGCCCCTACTCCCTCTATTCTCTCAGCCTTAGCTCCACCACAACACCCCTGCCTTCAGTCCCCAAGCCAAACCCGGCTTTAGCTCTCCCCTTCCATGCCCGTTTGTTTCCCATGCACATGCATCACCCTCACGGCTCCCCCTCTCTATTTTGTTCGAATTTTTCTAGCCATCACCCCCTACAACTCCTTATTCCCCCTCTCTATTGGTTTGATCTCCTCGACCCTTCCCCAAGAAAAACCCAACCGTCGCCCCACGCACTAACTCCACCACCAATCTCCACCCTGCCACTCCTAGCATCGCAACCCTCCCTCTTTTTCTTTCTCCTTCTCCTGTAGCCCACCTCCCTACAACACCAACCACCACCTTCATCCTACACCATCACCACCGACAACCGCAACTCTACCATCAAATCATTGCCCTCTTCCTCTTCTCCCTTCTCTTTTGCGTTGCATGTATCCAACCAGCACTGTAGCCACAGCTCCAGTGGCCACCACCAACCATCACCTCTAACCGGCGGCACCACCAACACCACTAGCTGCCATCCTGCACCCCTTTCCCTACCTAAACCTTGCAGCCATCGTAGCCATCTGGCCTCCCTTATTTTCCCGAGGCTCACCCTGCACATGTAGCGTGAGAAATGTTTGAGTTTTAATAAAATTTTGGTACCCATTTTAAGTGTAAGGATATTTTGGTAATTTTAAAAAAATAAATATTTTTATATTATAATTATTATTTTACTTGATAGATATTAATTTGATAATTTTGGTATTATTTTTAGGTATGAAAGGTTGATTAGCAGGATTTGATAACTTTAGTAGGATACCGCTATTTTTGCATTTTTGTTGGAATTCAGGTAACCATTATACCCTACCAAAATTATAAATATTGCGTGATAGCACATTAGGGTTTTGGTGTATGAAATATGTTAAATATGATTTGTTACGTTATAATTATGTGTTAATTATTATTATTATTATAAAAATGGGTAAAACAAGCTTGTTATCTGATGTAAATTATGTCGGGTACGAAAGTATGATTAAACTGATTCTAATGAAGGAAGAATAATTTGTATGATAGTTATATATAAAATAATAGGTTGAGTATGCTTAGATATAATTATGGAATAATTATTATGGATGTGTGCCCTAGGGGTAATTTAGTCATTTTTTTTATCATGATTTCTATCCTAAAAATCATGTTTAATGTGTATTATCTGTTGTTTAGTATGTGAGCATGTGTTTTGGATGGATTAGAAGTGCATAATAGGATTTTATGTGTAGAATTATGTATAAGGGCATTTTGGTCATTATAAGTCAATATGAAAATTTTGGTATTTCAATGTGTTAGGTGGATCAAAAATATTCTAGTAAGATCATGTGGAGTGATTGGAGTAATTATGAATGTCATAAGTTCCTCAAATGAGAAAATAGTCTAAGTTGGAAATAGTAACCTTTAAACGATAATATTTTTATCACATGTGTAAAAAATTAGAATTAGGCCATGAATTTTGTGGATGTTATCAGTATTGGCATTTTAGGGATATATATTAAATTTGGTAATTAAATGAGTCTTACGGGAAAAGTTATGACTTACCTATGAAATTAGCGTTTTGGGAGTCTTATAAATAGTAACTTTTGAGATAGGGCTATTATTGCATGTGCAAGAAATGGGAGTTAGAATTTTATTTTTGGGTATATTAATAAAAATATTATTTAAGGAAGATATACTAAATATGGTGGGTAAATGATCAATATGGGACGAGTTACGCCTAAAGTGTGAAATTAGGATTTCTGGATGTAAATAAGCTTGTAGTCTTTGAGAAAGGCATTGTTATCTATATTTTGATGTCTTGATTACCTCAATTATGTTTTGTACTCATAAATCAATTATGAATAAGATACTAATTATTTAAAGTGAAAGATTACATGAGTTGGGCCGAGGTGTTTATGGGTCTATTCCATCGGACGATAATAGTGGCTCAGGTGTGTTGTCCTTGAGAGGTGATTCAAACCGTTCCACTGGTTAAGAATAGTGGCTCAAGAGCATTTTTCCCTAAGAGGTGTTAGGTCTATTCCACCGAACGATAATAGTGGCTCAGGTGTCCTATCCTTGAGAGGTGCTTCTGTCTGTTCTACCGGATTAAGAATAGTGGAGCCCTATATTCAATGTGAATAAGAATATGATATGAGTTAAGTAATGAATAAGATACTAATTATTTAAAGTGGAAGATTATGTGAGTTAGGACCAGGTGTAGGGTCCGTTCCACCAGACAATAATAGTGGCTCAGGTGTGTTGTCCCTGAGAGGTGATTCAAACCGTTCCATCGGTTAAGAATAGTTAGGGTCCCTAAACTCATCGTAAATAAATAAAATTGGATATAATAATGATAATTATCGGATTATTGGATCGTTCGGTAATAGCCTTGTGCCTACCTGTGGTTTTGATAGTAGCCTTTGTGCCTACTTGCGGTTTTCTATGGTTTCGGTAGCAACCTTTGTGCCTATCTTTGATTTCCTGTAGTTTAAGTAGCAACCTTTGTGCTTACTTATATTGGTATTATGTCTTTGAGCATATCTATGATGTTATGGATTTTATTATACTGTACCTGTAAGTGTGCCTGTGATGTTATATATCTTATTATGGTGTACCTATAATTATACCTGTCATGTCATGGATCTTAGTATATTATACCTATGAACATACTTGTGATGTACGTAATTGGTTGGGATTTTTGCTAAGACATGAATTATGTTGTGAAGGTTAAAATTGTAGTGTAGAGTTGGGTTTTAATTATTGCTTCAAAGAGTATCTCTAGGATGTTCATTGGTAAGTTTAGTTATTTTATATGAATGAATATGAGCAGTACATGACCTTGATGGAATTTGATTATCTAAATGATTATTGCATCTCAATCATCGTATATATATATGTATATATCTTATACCATGTTAGTTTTATATCTTGCATGTGTTCCATACTGTTTTATCATATTAGTTTAGTATAAAGGGTTACTTAGTACTGTAGTACTGAAGGGTTCATTCTCATGGGCCCTTGCCTATTCAATGGGCATTAGAATTTGCAAGTCAACCTCCAAGTTCAGTCTAATGCTGGTAATTTGGATTTGAGAGTGTAGGGCTATTCAGTGTCTCTTTTGCTATCTTATTTTCAGTTGTATTTGGACCCTTATATCCTCCTGTAATTTCTCTCTTGAGTTGTAAACTACTGATGTTGTTTTTAATTAGCATGGTATTTATCTAACATTCTCTCTACTCTAATTTATGTAATCATGCTATTTATTTAAGTGGAGTAATGATTTTAGCCTTAACAATTGGTATGAGAATGGTAGAAGAAACCAGACTTGTACCAAGTGTGGCGGCAACACCCTTTGTTTTAGCTTCCATGCTTAACTTTGCAAATGAAAATTTTCACTAGTAAATTTTGAGGTGTTATACTTAAGCTCATATTTCATACCATAAGATATACTTCCATAAATATGACATTATTATAACAAAATCATAACATAATGGTACCTCTCATCCATTCTTACTTTCTATCAATAATATAATATCCTTAATTCTTTATTTCATACCATAAGATATATTTCCACAATATGACATTATCATAACAAAATCATAACATAGTTCCGCAATAGGTGGTACAACCTTGGTAGAGAGAAAAGATCATGCATGGCCAGGTGGTACAAAGGTTGTACGATTATACAATAGGAGCTTTCAAGTGTTGTACGACGATATAGTAGGTCATGCACTCTGCAAAATGGTGGTGGACGAGGGTAAGAAGAAGGGAAAATAGGTGGTGGTCAGCGGCGATGGCCGACGACGGTGTTGGGGAAGGTTAGGGTGACCTTGATGGTTGGTCCACTAGCTAATGGGAGGAAAGTGGTGGCCTAGGTGGCGCATGGTGGTGGAATGGGTGGTGCATAGGCCAAAAATAGGGAAATAAGGAAGAAGAAGAAGAAGAAGAAGAAGAAGAAGAAGAAGAAGAAGAAGAAGAAGAAGAAGAAGAAGGAAGAGGGAGCTCGGGCAATGGCTTTTTGACATAGAAAGGATAGAGTGGAGGCTAAACAAAGAGGGAGAAGGAGAGTATAGTGTATGTATATATATATGGTCATATGTGTGTGTGTGGTGTGAATTAGGGAAGGAAGAAAGGAATAAAGGCAGGGGATGCATTCGATAATGATGTTGGCGATGTTGTAGCTACAAGGTGATAATGATGATGATGGTTGTAGAGGATGGTGAGGAGTAGGGTAGTACCCATAGGGTGAGGGTGGTGATGGTTGTATGTATGTGTTGCATGAGAAGTAAAATAGCAGGGAGAGTGTGCAGGGTGTGTACATGGGGTATGTAGGTTAGGTAGGGATAAGGGAGCAAAAGAAAAAGAAGGAAAAGAAGAAAGGAAGTATGGTGATGGGTGATGGATGCAGAAAGGTGATGGATGCAAGTGGGTAGATGTAAGTTGCAATATTTTTTTTAAATGTTATGGCTCGGACTAATGAGAGTGTGGATAAGAAGGGAAAGAAAAAGAAAAGGAGAAGGAAAAGGAAAAAGAGAAGGGTTGGGGGATTAGTTTAGGGTATTTTTAGATTAGCCATAAGTAACTAGGATTAATGGAAATTTTAGCGGGTTTTGATTTTGATTTACTAATTACGATTTATCCGAGTTAAGGTTTTAGATTTGGTTAAAGTTTTGGAATTAAGGATAAAAATAAGATTTCTTGAGATTATAATCAAATTAGGGCATGAATAATATGGGATTAGGCTAAGCAAATTTTTGGGTTATTACAATGAATGTCTCACAAACTATAATATTTAAGCATTAGAAAAAAAATGGTTTCATTTTTGTAAACATTATGTATTTACATTTTAGGTTAGAAAACTATCAAACTACCTTCAATGGATAGATGAAATAATTATAAGTATTTTAAAAAATGATAGTATTTGAGTGCTAAGAAATAAAAAGGTAGTGATATTTTTGTAAATATTAAAATTTAAATTAAAAAACTACCTATAGTAAATTATGGAAACTACTATAAACATATTAAAAAATTAGGGCGATCCTTATTAGATATGTCTATATATATATAGGGAATACTCAATGAGAGCAAGCTCTCTTGATGAGAAATGAGAACTACTATTTCGAGTTGAAGAAAATACCTAGAGTAAGTGGTGGAAACTACTGTTAGTAGATCAAGAAAAATAATGTAAACAGTTTCAAGAGACTATATTATTTAAGTATTAGAAAAAAAAATACATTTAGATTTTTGTAAATATTGTGTATTTATATTTCGTCTTTGGAGACTGCCTACCGTAGGTGGTGAAAATAACTCTTAGTACATGGAATAAACTACTATAAGTCTCTCATTAAACTATAGTATTTAAGTATTAAAAAAATGTGACATTTTTATAAATATTAGGTACTTGTATTTCATGTCAGAAAACTACCCACAACAGGTGGCAAAAATTACCTCCAGTGGGTGGAGAAAGCTATCAGTCTCTAAAAAAACTACAATATTTGAGAGTCAGAAAAAAAATGTGCTGGAATTTTTGTAATTATTAGATATTTATGTTTTAATTTAGGAATATATATATATATATATATATATATATATATATATATATATATAATATTTATTGATAACTAAAAAGTAACACCGTCAATGGAACAAACCATAATAGGTGATGTAAATTATTCTTAATTAGTGGAGGAACTATTGCAAAATTTTTAGAAAATTATATAATTTAAGTGAAAGAGAAAAAGTGTCATTTTTATAAATATGTGTATTTAAGTATTAGATTTAGAAATTATTTGTAGTAGATGATGAAAACAACTCTTAGTGAATGGAAAAAAAATTGGAACTCTTTTAGAAAACTATAATATTTGAGTACTAAAAAGAAAGATAGTGACATTTTTATAAATATTAGATAATTATGTTTTATATTAAGAAACTATCCATACTAAGTGGTGTAAAATACCTCTAGTAAGTAGATGAAACTATTATAAGTGTTTCAATAAAGTATAGTATTTGAGTGATAAAAAAAATGATGTATAAAAATTGGATATTTATATTTTAGGTTAGAAAACTAGCCACATTAGATGGTGAAAATTACTTTCAATAGATAGAAGAAACTAATGTAAGTAGTTCAGAAAAATAGAATAGTTATTTATTCCTACTATAAAAGGTGATTCTCTCTAATTATATTGTGTGTGTGTGTGTGTCAACACAACGAAAAAAACTTATAACTATCAAGTATGTGTGATAACTAACTCTTACCTATTGATGGCAAGGAACAACCATAATATCCATCATATTATACTCTCTAATAGCTCTACTACCATTGTCAGAAAAAAGAAGAAGTCCACTTTGATAACATTAGTGGCTAGATCAAGTTCATAGCAATAAATTGGTAGTTAAAATATAACATCTCAACAAGGATCAAAAGTTTCAGAGAAAGAGGCGAGTGGTGAGTAGTGAGCGTAACATATCCATATTCACTACTTAATTTCATTTTATCGAAGTGTTAATTACTAAATTACCGAGTGTAACCACCATATTTAGCATAAGTTTAGTTCCCTCACCTTTCTTATACCAAGTGTTAAGACTAAAACAAACCATAAATAAAGTAAATTAGCAGAAATATGAGATATTATATAAACAAAAGTTGTGGGTAATATACTACATATAGAAAATCAAAACACCAAGGGACATAAGAGTCTAAAGAAAATTGATTACATCAAAAATAGGTACTCGAAGGTACAACACCGGTTTGTTTTATCTCTTAGACCCAAAGATGCACTTTGAAAATGAGATTTCTTCCAAATTAATCTCTTCCTTATCCCTATAGTAATCCTCAAGTTACTCCATGCCCTTCATGTATTCATCTATAAAAGCAGTATCAATACGACTTCTTCATACTTATTAAATCATAATACCTCACAAGAGGTAGCATACCTACATTGCACATAGTTACATAATGATCTAAAATCGTATTGGAGCCCAAAGCATGTACCATGACCATATGCAAAAATTATGGAATAACATAAATAAAATAAAGTATGAAGCTCAACAATAAAACATACTAGCTCACTTCAAATCATCTCAAGATCTAATAGGCATATCTCATTAATCAAATAAATTCTAAAAACTAAGGTAGGGCACTAAGGTGACTACCGAACTAATAAATCCAAAATAATTCCAAATATCAAGGTAGAGCATTAAGGATACTACCAAACCAAAAATTCCCTTTTATTTTATTACATAATAAATACTTCCATTTTACATTACTCAAACCCAAGAATACAATGGTATGTCTGGTCATACTAGTGCACAAAGACAACACATTATCCTCTAACCTCAGTAACCTAGTCCTTATGTATTGATACCTCCTATAGGGTATATAAGTCAACTATATAGTAGAAAAAGACCTTATTAGGGCACAACGATACACCAGCAAACCAGAACAAATGAGGACCAACACCTTGTATCTAGGATAGCTAATCCTAGAGAGAAACCATTCCTAACTCGAGGCCTTTCAATTTAAGTATTAATATTTTACAAGGTGATCATAAATGTCACATATTGCATAACAATTTCCATTTTCATAGTTAACCAAATTTCCTTTTTATTTCTAATTATAAAGGTAAACCTTATTGTTATCGGTCTATGTCAAGCTAGGTCAACAATAAGATCAACTTATCAAAATTCTATGGCTATCCTAATATACAACTATTCTTAAAAGATATATTTGGTCAAAGTTACCAAAATATCTTTCAAAACCCTAGTTTTATCTTTTTATTCATTTCCATACCAAACATTATTATGATAATAATTTTTTCATGAAAAGGCTAAAATTTAATATTCTACATTATTTTATCACATAGGTAATCTTTACATTTTGGCGATTAACTATATTTTTCACTTTTCATGCATTTAGTTGGTTGTGCAAAAAAAACCCTAATTATGAAACTTTCATGTGTCACATATCCCATGCGGCAAGTATGTATGTATTTACATCATAATATAATACTTAAATAGGAAAATTATCAACACAATACATGTAGGGTAATATCTTTAACCCGAGGTTATGTGAATATAAATCATCATAACTAACCCTAATCATGTGTATATGATTCTTTATGAATCATAGTAACCCTAAATAGCATGAATAAGAAATTATGAGGTATTTATCATATCATTTAAATCATAACTTTACAAGGATGAAAATCCTAATAAAATCCTAGACATGCATACGCAAATCATATAACATATTATCATGTATATAGCTTAAATTTCAACAATTACATGCATAATTCATTCAACATGTTATCATTTTTTCATGTATGTCATATAACCCTAATCATTCATTCTACTTTCTTATGAGTGATTGGAATTACCTAATCTAAGCTTATACAAAAAGTCTTCTCCAAGATTTTTAAGAATTACCTAAGTATTTAACACCAAATAACACACTTATTATAATTTAATATTACACAAAATAACTCAACGTTTCTAAAACAACTCAAGAATTACTAACCAGCTAAAGCAAAGAAAAGGAAGCTAACTAAAACTCACACAACAAGGGAGGAGGAATCGGTGGAAGTGTGTAGAGGAGGATAGTAGGAGAAATGGTGGACTTAGTCGGTGCTAGGAGCCAAGAATGAAAAAAATGACTATTGATACATAGAAGAGAATGGTAGGGAAAGGTATAATAAGGGGGGAAGCCATGCCACAAATGGCTAAAGCCAAGGTAGGAGGGTTTGGTGCTTTTAGCTGATGTTTAGGGTGTTTGGTGATTTTTTAGGCTTTGGTTGAAATGTCCCAAAAATTTCTAATTTTATAAACTACATTAAATGATATTTATTATAAAAATTATTTAAATAATTTTTTTTAAATTGAATTAATTAGGGCAAATCAAGAAGAAATATATACGTATTTTTATTAGAAGAGAATCTAGGTATTTTAGCTAATTAAGCATTTTATTTTGAAAATTAATTAAATAAAGTATTTTATTTAAAATAAGAAGGAGAAGATATTTTCAAATTAATAATAATTTTATAAATAATTTTATTGGAGAAAATTAGGGTGTCTTGCTAAGTAAAAAGGAATTTTTGGAACATCTTTTAAAAATCCAAATTTAGACTAAAATAGGATTTAAATATTATTTTATTCAAATATTGTTATTTTTAAATATAGAAAATATTTTAATTAATTTAAATACCCAATATTGTTATTTTTCCTTTTTCCCTTCTTCTTTTTCTTTTTCTTCTTCCTTTTTTCTTTCCTTTTCTTCCTTTTCTTCTTTTTCTTTTTCCTTTCCTTTTTCCCCCCGACTGGGTCTGCCTGCGGCCCAGTCCTCTTCTTCCTTCGGCCCAGCCCACGCGACCTCTTCTCCTGACTCCTCCACGCCGCGTTTTATGTCTAATTTCACTAAAACACGTCGTTTTATTTAATGAGCTAACCCTCACGACCGGCGTCCTTTACCGCCCTCGCTGTGCCGCGTTCTTTATCGTTCCTCACAAAAATGCCGCATTTTTTTAACTATCCTTCGACCCGCGCCGATCGCTCAGTCTCCCTCCCTTTTTCTCTTTCTTCCCCGCGAACCGGACCAGCCCCTCCTCCTTCCTTCTTCCTCTTCTCTCCTCCGTCGACGCTGCTGCAACTCCCACCCCCGAAAATGGAAACGCCAGCTATGAGGACTCTGACCGGCCGATTCACCCCTATTTTTCTTCCTCTCGACTCACACATTAGCTTGGAATAATCAATTATCCTTAACTCTCGCTCATTCTCTCTCTCTGGCTTCGCGAACCTTCGACCCAACCCAAGCAATCGCCGGCCGATTTCTGACTCCGACCACCCAAACCCATACTGCCGACCTTCAAAACCCTAATAACCCATCTAAACTCTATAAATAGCCCAGTCGTGGATGATTTTGAAACTTCTTAACTCTCGAAACCCTAAGTAAGAACCGCCCGCCACCGTCACTTCAGACGCGTATTCCGCTGCCGATAGCCAAATTCAACACCACCTGTGCATCCCAATTTCTTCCTTGAAATTCCCTCTAGCTAACTAAACCCTTCAAATCCTTCGATTCCTATTGAATGAGCTGCCAAAACCATGCAAAGTTTGTTGTTCATCTCGCTAGAATTTTTACCCCGAAACCTTAAACCACCGTCCGCCACCACATACGCCACTTATGCCACCCTATAAACCACCCAATATCTCCTTATAAGTCTCCTCCACCGAACCATGAGCTTATTTTATTTTTCTCATTTCCCTTTCCCTCTTGTTCTTCATTTTTACCTCTCTTAGATCCATTTTTCGGCCACCTCCGGGAACCACCGTCGGTTCCATCTATACCCTCCGACTCAAGGTGATACCTTAAACCTTTTAAACACTTAATTTTGAAATATTGATAATTATTCTATTTTTATCCTAAATTTTAGGGGTAATTCAACTAAAATTATTATTATTATTGTTATCGACTGTATCCTAATTTCTAAATTTTTTTTGACAGGTATGGGAGTATTATTGAGTAAGATATATTATTAATCTCAGTCTTTACTTATTTAATTAAATTATTACATGTTTAACATTAATAATAATAATATTATTAATATTATTATCATTAGTGTAACTATTTAATTAATGTTTTAATTATTTAAGGAGGGGCAGAGAACACAAATTCTAATTAAGCCTCACACTATTACTTTCTATTAATATTATTAACATTTTTTAACATTTTTTCTAATTATATTATTATTATTATTATCATCTTTATTAACTTTATATTATAAGTATATATAACTTTAATATCATTATTACAATTTTGAATGGTATTATTATTAAGTTCGGGTGGTTCAAAAACCACCTTGTAATTTTTAAGAATTTTGGTATTATTAATATTAATTTTCTACTAATAAAAGTATCACTAATAATATTATAATTTTATTATTATTATTATTATTATTATTATTTCTAAATTTGGTTATTTAATTTACAAATAATATTTTTAGTATTATTTTGGTAAAGGGTCCGAAGCCCTTATTTCACTTTATTTTTGAGTAATGCCTTTTTATTGTTGCTACTATTTTTATTATTCTTGTGAATATTAATATTGATATTATTTTTGTGTATTTTTATTATTATTATTTTATCAAAAGCCTAGTCTTATATTAAGTTAGTGTTTAATATTATTTTGATAAGAGGGATTCTAATTTTAGCTTTTCCCTCATAATAGGTAAAACTAGTCAAAGCCCTAAGGAGGCATAGGAGCATGCTCCAAGACCAGTGTCGTTTTAGGTAAGGGGTGCTAAAGCCTTTTATGTGCTTATGTGCATTATGTGCTTTGTATGCTATGTATTCTATGTTTGTCATTATTAATTATTTCGTATGTGGTATGACATGGAGTTGAAGTATGTTTTTGTATGGCATGTGTACTATGTGTATGTGACGATATGTGTTGTGACCCTATAAGACATGCATGAGAGGATGTCGATGTGGGTTTTGTGGGAGAAAGGATGAAAAAGGAGGATGGGGAAAGAAGTTGACTAAGGGAAGTGAGTTGACCTAATTTTATGGTTTTATAAGGAATAATCTAATGTATGGTTTTATATGGAAGAATATAATTTATGGCTTTATGTGGAGAATATAATATATGGTTTTATTTAGGAGAATCTAATTTATGATGTTATATGGGAGAATCGAATTGATGGTGTGTTTGGGAGAATCTAATTTATGATGTTATATGGGAGAATCAAATTTATGGTTTGTTATGGAGAATTTAATTTATGATGTTATTTGGGAGAATTTAATTTATGATTTGATTGGGAGAGTCTAATTTATGATTTGTTTGGGGGAATCCAATTTATGGTTTTGCTTGGGAGATTCTAATTTATGATTTTATGTGGGAGAAACTAATTTATGGTTTTATATGGGATAATCTAAGTTATAGTGTTGTATGGGAGAATCTAATTTAGGGTTTGATAAGGATGAATCTTTGGTTGTGTAAGGATTGAATTTGAGGTTTTGTATGGATGAATCTAGGGTTTTAATTGTATGGAAGTATCTAGGGTTGCATGGTTGAATTTAGGGTTTCATATGGGATTTTAGGGTTTGCATGAAAAAGTTTGAAGGTTTGCATGGGGAGATTAATGTCTGCATTGGCATGAAACTTACGTGTGGAAAGTTGATTTGGGATGTAAGGAAGGTAATGTAAGTGTTGTTTGGGTGTTTGAACATTTTGGGTGAAAAATAGTACGTAAGACATTATGAGGGTATGGAGGTGACTGAAGTAGGGTTTGGAGTGATTGACTATGGTTGTGGGGGTCAATTAGGGTATGTTGTGGTTGATTAGGGTTTCGAGTGGCTGCTTAGGGTTTTTGTTGTATCATGTGTACTTGGTAACTAAAGTGTAATTATGAGGATGGTATTTATGAGTTGGAATATGTGGGGTGTTAAAATGATTTGGGTTGTGTGAGGTGGAGTAAGATGGGCCACTAAGGCCTAAATTAGGGTTTCGGAATAAAACCTCAGAGTGAGATGTGAAGTAGAATTGAAGGATAAGTGTAAAGGGAGCGATTCATGCATGTCTAGGGTTTGGTGGTAGCACATGTGTAATTGGTGAATAAAGTATGATGATGAATATGGAATTTATGATTTATGATTCGTGCATGTCCATGGTGAAAGTCTTTGAATAAGATACTTAAAACATTAATTATCTAAAGTGGAAGATCGTTGAGACGGGACCAACCGATCCACCGGTTATAATAGTGGTTAGGACATGATGTCCTATGTGTGATCGATCCACCGGTTATAATAGTGGGGGTTCCCGAGCTCAACAGTCATAAACCAAAATACTTAAAAGATACTAATTGCTTACAGTGGAATACCATGCGAGCCGGAGCCAACCGATCCACGGGTTAGGAATAGTGGTTAGGACGCGTAGTCCTATGTGTCTCCGATCCACCGGCTATAATAGTGGTTAGGGTATGATACCCTATGTGTCTCCGATCCACCGGCTATAATAGTGGGGGCTTCCGTACTCGCATGGATTTGATAAAAAGTATGGTGTGAATCGGACTTTGATAATAGATTAATGAAACAATTAATCTGGGTTATATACAAGCCTTTGTGCTTTTACTTGGATGATCACATGTGATATGTTATCATGATTATGCTCTTTTATTATCTTGCATGATTTTATGTGCTTATGTGTTGGCCTTATTGCTCGGTTACCTTACTTAGTACGTAGCGTATTGATCACCCCTTTCATGGGTGCTGCTCATTCCCACGAGTAGTATGCCCTTCTGATTTGTGCAGGTGGGCGAGACATTAGTCAGGGCTGTGTGTTGAGCATGTTTGGCTCAAGTTCGAGAGTGTTGTGGCCGTATTCATTTTTTACACAATTTCATTCCTTTTGTTATTTCTTTGGTATAGTATTTACTATTTTCTGATTCATTACTCGATTGAGTATTTTAATGAACCTTTTATCGGTTGTAAGTTTAATTCTCTTTTGGAAATGATTTACATTTCTTGATGCATACTCTGATTTTGTTTTACAATCGTTTAATGATTATTTGAAGTTTAGTTTGTATTAATATTGTAATTGGTTGTTAATCTTTTCTTTAGCCTTATCACTTGGTACTGGAACGGTCAGAGAGAACCGGTCTGGTACTAAGTGTGGCGGTAACATCTCCAGAATTCACGGGTTTTAAATTTAGTATTTTAATTACTTCTGCTTTAAAAAAAAGTAGTGAATTTTGGGGTGTTACATTGGTGGTGGAGGATGTATCAAGGAGTGGAGGTAAAAAGGAAGTTGGTGTAGCAAGGTAGGGAACATTTGCATTTTTGGCTAAAGTAAATGGGAGGAGCTTTGGTATTTTTTTCAAAGGTAGAGGGGTTGCTTTGTGTGATTGGATGAGGGATTTGGGTGTGTTTGGTGAGGATTTGTGCTGGTTTTGGGGTGGTTTGGGTAGGGATAACCATTGGAGGGGGCAAAGAATTAGTTTAGGTAGCAAAATATAAGGAAATATGGCCAATTGTGGAGTACGTTGCTAGCAAAAACGGTGACAAAGAGGGGTGATAATGGCAAATCGACGGGGCTTTTTCTTGCTTGAGGGAGTTCGAGAGAAGGAGGGGAGAAAGAAGGATGCTAGAGGGAGAAGGAATAAAATAAAAGGGAGAGAATAATGAGAGGATGAAGAGATTGAGAAGAGGATGGTGTGCAAGGTGATGTTGAGAAGAACAAGGAGAGGAAATCATGGGTGAAAGGGAGGTATAGTGTAGGAAAATGTGCAGGAGGAGAAAAATGTGTGGGAAGGGAAATGAGGAAAGGTTAATAAAATCTAGTAGGCTAGGGTAATTATTTAGGTGAAGATTCAGGTAGAAAATATCCTATAGGAATAAGATTTACTCAACACAATAGATACTGGTTAAGACCTAACTTAGGATTAAAATTTAATAATACACCCTCTAATGGATTTTACCCTACTTAAATTTATATCTAATATGTCATATTAATAATACACACATTAACAATACGCATCATACAAAGAATCCTAAAATAATAATTACAACCAATACACATAATATACTATTTTATAATTAGAGTTTTTGAAAATAAGTTATTATAGTGAGCACTATGAATGAGAAGATAGTTGCTCCGACACCAACACCACTAGGGTTGGGAATTCCTTCTCAATTTCCTTCACAGAATGTCATGGTCACTTAAGCAAATGTAAATCCCCCACATGTTAAAACAAAGAATGCACAATTCAATGTAAAAGAGAATCAGGCTCCCCTACCTTGGAAAGAGATTTTGTTTAATAGTAAAAAACTAGACTACATTTTACATTAATCACTATGTTATGTTAGTATTGGTTAACAAAATTGTGGTGAAAATCAAAAAAAGCAAATTGGGGAAGGAGTTTGAGTAGTGGAGATGGAAATTTAATGGCTATGTATTTGGTATGACACCTTCTTACTCTAAGTTAATGAACAATGTTAACCTTAATTTGAATCATGTTTCACTACCTCAAATTCACCTCTATGATAATGGATTTTTCTCACTCAAGTTTGCTTCAAAGTTAAATTGCGATATTATCTTTGCCAGTCCATATTGGAGTTTCGAGAATTTTCCTATGGCATTATACATGTGAGCTGCGGAGCTTAAATTTAAGATTGAACATAGTTAGTATTTGATTACATGGATTAAGTTGTTGGGATTGTCCCTATCCATGTGGTCTCATGATTCACTGAGTAGAATTATTAGTTTTGTGGGAGTATTGGTCTGTGTTGATTCCTTTGAAGCTTAAAAAAAATATAATATCATTCCCCCTCTTATTAGTAGAGGTGGATGCACTATAAGATTTGTCAGATGTTATACCTATCCAAACTCCACATATGAGTTTTTGGAACAATAGTGTATGAATGGAAGGCTCATATGTGAATATAATGTATAAGAAGTTTCATCACTTGAACCAATAAATATGGATAGGTAAAATCCACTAATCCTAGATAGCAAAGAAGATTTTTCAATGAAAAAAGGAAGGCACCACCACCTAAGAATAACACTTGGCTAGTTGCTAAAGATGTGCAGCTTGCAACAACACAAAATGACAAAGGTAATACTTCAACTAGTGGTGTAAAATTGAGTATTTATAGTGTAACTCCTCCAACTAATATCATTGACATATTTGAGTAATGTACAACAACTATGGAGTTTCAAGACCCTTATAAAGTATTTTTACCTTAATTCTTTAGAGGGAAATTTGTACCTAATACTAGTAGAAATTTTTTTGATGATTGACTACTAGAATATAAAAGGCTTGAATAAATGTTATTAGAAAAAAGAAGTAAAAAAAATTGGATACTAATGAATGAAATGAATCTTTTAGGAAATATGTAAACACATGTTAAAGAAAGAAAAACTTTTGAAATAAGTAAACATATAAATAGTAGTTGAGAGTGGTCATATAACTATACTTATTATGGTTAGAGCCAACAAAAGTTAACCCAACTCAACCCTAACCCATAACCCGCCATCAACCTAACCCATTATCAACACGACTTGCCATCAACCCAGCCCACTATCAACCAGACCCAACTTGACAAAATCAAATTCAATATTAACTAGTTATGATAATAAAAAAAACATGTCTTATTATTTATTTAAAGCTTTTAAAAATATATTATTATTTAGATTTTACTTATTTTTCTTACTTTTTTGTGACCTTACTTACTCACCAACAATACTATAATTTTACTGATTTTTTTGCATAAAAATAAAACATTAAAAAGTTAGAATATCAAATAAAAAATAATTAATAACACATTATTAATCACATGCTTACATGAAGTTAAACATAATTCTTACTTACAAGGTTAATGAGTTAGATTGATTGTGGTGGTCAATGTCCGATTTGACCTTAATCTAAAGTGATTTCATGTAGGATTAGCTTAACTAGAACTCAACATGACCCATCAAAACTTAAAAAGGCCCAATTCATCAAGTTGACCCAAACCTAAATTGTTAAATTAACTCAAACACAAAATTACCTGAACATGATCTTGCTTGGCCCAAACCTGACCTAATAGGGATGTAAACAGAGTGGGTTCAAGGAAGGTACATCCATGCCTGTACCCATACCTGATAAGAAAATATATACCCAAATTTATACCCGTACCTCGAATGGGTATTCATTAATACATCCATATTTGTATCTATTGAATATCTATTACCCAACATATAATTTTTTTACTTGTTAATGAATGTTATCCAAAGGATAAATTCATTACTTGAAAAATAAACCCATTTAGAGTTAGACCAAATGAAAAATTTGACCTTAATTTATACTATATTTATTTTAAAATTAAGGATAAAAGGGTTATTATATATTTAGTAAATGGTAAAGAAGTAGATATAAGTATGAGTACGAGTACAGAAATAGATATCCCATACTCGTATCCGTACCCAAATCCAACGCGTATTTTTTTTTCCATTATCCATATCTATTTAAGTATTTGATGGATAATTTCTATTGGATTTAGGATAAAATACGCCCAATTTACATCCCTAGACCCAACCCAATAAGCTAACTCAAAATAGTCCTAGCCTGACCATACTCAAAATTGAACTATATCAACCTAAACCTGAGATGAACTGATAAATTTAATACAATCAAGATTTATAATGACTTGAACCTGAGCTAGAATTGAATCAAATAATAAGGCGACCCAAAATGACCTAACCCATCCCACAACTGACCTACAAAGGAAAATGATTGGCAAATAACCCAAGTTTGGAATGACCAAACCCACTTTAACCCAACCCAAACTTGACCTTCCAGACTTGATTTCCACATATAATTGTGGTAATGGTCAAATTTGGGTGGGTCGGAACCCCTTGTAGTGGCAAGTTAAAGTCTATGTTACTTGTTATCAAGGCATTAATTTTAAGATTAAGAGAATTTTTTATGATATTTTTTTCTACCTTGTTGTGATTTATGGTAATGACTATGACAATGGGTTATTAGTACATGACCAAATGATTTTTCCTAGGTTATTTTGGGCGACTTCAATGTGATTCTAAATCCCCATGAGACGTTACAAGGTGATCCACCTCAAAAAAATTATATGGAAAAATAGAGATTGTCTTCAAACTTGTCTTCTCACATATACCAAGTACTTCTGTAGTTGGTTAAGTAGAAATCAAAGTGACAAAAAAATCTACTACAAACTAGATCATGTGTTAACAAATCTTAAATGGTTAATTTCCCCCCTTCGTACATTTTGATATTCCTTTAGTTTCAAACCACTCTCTTATGTCTTTCACTCTTGGAGAAAACCATGTACCTACCAAAAAGCCTTTCCATTTTTATAGCATATGGGCCTCTAATTATAGGTTTGAACCTCTAGTTAAGGAAGTTTGGAAAGAACTTGTTTATGGCAATGCAGCCATCTCTTTTCATATCAAACTAAAATGCCTAAAGCTAAGACTCAAAGTAATGAACCAAGAAAATTTTGGATCCATTGAAGAGAGAAAGTGAAAGTGAAACACTTCTCTAATTGTGAAGAAATTTTTTTATTTACAAAATTCTATAGCACTTTCTATAAAGGTATTATGGGGATCTCAAGTGTATCTGAAGTCTACCTTGATCCAAAAGTATTCTCAAGAGGGCACATTCTCACTAACTACAAATTTTTTTTTTGGATCTTGTGAGCATATAACAAGTCAAGAGGGAAACTTTTGAAATGGGCATTGATAAAGCACCTGGGTTGGATGGCTTTCATACCCTTCTCTATTAGTCTTATTGGAATGTGGTTAGTAAGCATGTATAGTTAGCAGTTTAAGAATTCTTTAACACTTATAGATTTACAAGGATTCTCAGTATCACCACCTTTAATATTATTCCTAAGGTTGATAAAATTGAAAAGGTTAAACATTTTTGTCCCATAACATGCTACAATATTCTTTACAAAGTCTTATAAAAGGTAATTGCTAATAGACTGTACTCTATTCTTCAACCCTTTATTGATACCTCACAATATGCATTTGTTAAGGATATATACATTGGAGACACTATCTTTATAGTCCATGAACTAGTTAAAGGCTACAACCAAAAACACATTCCATCTTGATGCATGCCAAAGTTAGATTTAAGAAAGGTATATAACTTAGTTTAGTGGTTTTTCCTTGAACGAGTCTTATGTGACCTTATTTTTCCCATAAATTTTATCAAGTTGACATTAAATATGTTTGTTTAGTTAGTTATTCAATTCTTTTCAATGGATATCCTTATATTCATTTCCCAACTTACAAAGGCTTAAGGAAAGATGATCCAATATCGGTTTACTTATTTTCTTTGTCATTGAACACTTTCATAGAATGCTACAAAGTTTTTTTTTGGTAAGTAATGCTACAAATTTTTTGATCTAACAATATATTCAAATTTCATTCTAAGGGTTAGAGAGAAAATATCATTAGTCTCTATTTTGTTGATGATACATTGATATTCTCATGTGGAGACATCAACTTAGTGTGAAAAGTTATTTAGGTGTTTGAAGTCTTCTCTGTTTAATTATGAATTTCTTTAAATAAGTAGAAGAATCATTGCTATAGTGGTATACCAAATAATGTATCTACAGGAAAACTACCTATTTCTTACCTTAGCATGCCTCTTCCTACCGACACATTTACTGTGAATTAATGCTCAAAGCATACAAACAAGATAACTAAGAAACTCACAGTTTGGACAACAAAAGTACTAAGGTAAGCTAGTAGATTTCATCTCATTAGGTATGGTCTCTATATTAAATAGGCATATTCAAGAAAAAATTTCATTCTCCCTAATAAGGTTATGTATATTATTAAGGCAATGTTAATTCCCTTATTTTGGTCCAGCATTACACATATCACTAAGAAGGCCTTGGTTTCTTGGTACACAATGTATTGACCTCAAATTTAAGGAGGTTTGGGGTTATATGACATCGAAATTTGTAATAAATTTGTTATTGAAAAAATATTTTGGAACCTAGCAATAAAGAAGGTATATTATAGGTAAAATGGGCACATGAATACTATTTCAACCATAATAGTGTATGGTATATCTATTGTAGGAGCTATCTAAAACTTTGAAGATTGTCTAATCAATCATGTTAGAAATATTTAATTCTAAAGAATAATATTTTCCTATAAATATGAATGTTATTGGAAAGCTTATTAAATGAGAAGTCTAACACAAATTTTGGATTTCAATTCCAAGTTTTGTATATAAAGCTAGGCCTATTTTATTGTACACATGTCGAACTAAACTTATATGCATGGATGGATAAGATATGGCTTGATTAGTATGATATTGATGCCATTGCATTTTAATATTTATTAACTAGGTTTTTATTTACTTAGTTAATAAGCTTGTTAATATATTAATTAGTTAATTAGTTTGCCTAATCATTAAGAAGTTGGGTAGGATTTATCTTTTTATCTTAGATGTGTTTTATCTTATTACAATTTTATCTTATTTGATTATTATTATCTTAGGATTTAATTAGTTACTATTTATAAAAATAGTATTGTGAGTATTATGTTAGTCATTAAGAGTTTTAATCTTATTTAGTTAGTTATCTTACTAGTAAGGAGGTTACATGAGGAGGTAAACGTTATCATATAAATATCTCTTATAAACTCATTTCCTCATGGTGGAATAAAGCTTTAATGAAACATGTTATCTTTTTGAGTTCTCTTTTATTTTATCAATTCAATTTAAGTTATAAATTAAGAAATCCTCTTTTTTAATTGTTTGTGAGTTAATACGAGAGTTATCTAGTGAATTCTTGTCTACGTGTGCTTCATTAGAGATCTTTTAAGACTTATTTGTGTGAGACTTTAAAATCTACTTTAAAGAATTAATCTTTGTGTTTTTTCATTCATACCCCTACCATATAAGCATCAATCACATCAATTTTGTTTAATTCATCTATAAAACCGCTCATTTACCAAGCCATAACTTTCTCTACGCATCAACATCCCTATAACCAATTGATTATCATGGTAAATGAGAATTTTTTTTCATTTGAGATCATCACTCATATCCATGAAATGCTTATCAATAGTCTTAAGTGTTCTTTTTTGCGAAATCGATTTTAAAATTACTATTTTTTAATAGGTGTCTATGAGCACTTGATAACATAAAAAAAAGTAGAAACAAAAGTAGCTTAGACTAAAATAAAATAGTAGGGGCAAGTATAAGTTTTTCCAAGAAAAGCTTGGTAGGTGCTCGTAGGGATACTTATAATGAATAACTTGATGTTGGCTTTTGGTGATTAATGAAATTCATTTGTTTACGAAAAAAAGTAGGATTTAATAGTATCGTATATTTATTGAAAGACCGTATGGATACTTTAGAGGGGGTGAATAAAGTATTTTGTAACAATAATTCTAAATTAAATTTTTTTGAGAAATAATTAGAAGGATGGCATGCGATTTATTATGGTTCAAGAAACTCTACAAAGTTTCTCTACATCCACTACCAAAAGGTTTTGAATTTAAGATTTGAATCTTTCTTCATTTAGAGTATATGTTTGATGATAATAACTTCTATCTTGGTTTATGAGCCTACAATCTCAATGACCCTCTAGGAGATGATTTGCACTTTACCTAGTTATCCTCTCTAGGTTTATGAGACTGCAATTTCAATGACCTCTCTTAGGAATGCTAGACAACACATCACTCTTCACTTATATTTCAGATGATGAGTTTGAATGAATACAATAAGAATCTTCATTAGATAGCATATGAAGAAATAATAATTACAAGTGTATGAGCACTCTAGCTAAATATGAAGAAAAAATTGATCACTAGAGAATTTGGATTTGGATTTTAAAGTGCAAAATTACAACTCTCTTTAATTCTTTGTAAGATGTGAAAATGATGGTTTTAGAAGAATTATGCTAGATTGATTGATGTTTATTAAGGCCTAACAAATCTTTTTTATAGTGCTAAAAGATGGAAAAAATTGACACCAGCTGTTTGGTGTAAAAAGTGCTCTAATGGTCAAAATACAACGGGAAAAAATCTCAGAAATGCCAAGCCCAGTCAATTGGTTTTGATAAACTAGTCTTTTTTGCTATAAAGTAGATATCTTAAGCTTTCCAAGGAGATATTATTAATCCAAAATAATCTCTACATAATTTATGGTGAACTTTTTTAAATAAGATCATATGCAAAACTACTTAAAATAAAATCAATTTAAGACAACCTTTTTCACAGATAATTGGTAATATTTTTGGTGAGTGAAATCACTTTAAGATCTTTCAAAATTATTTTTGAATAGGATTAGAAATATCCAATCATTGAAATATATTAGTGCTCAATATGTAAATCATGTGGATATATAAACTAAGACTGTAACATACAAAGTGAAGCTTGAGTCTTAGAATCTTGAGCACACTTGATTATTCCTTCATGGTTTTTATATTACACATATGAAATTGAAGTACTTGAATCTAGAGTATTATTTTGACCTCCTTGTTGATCTTTGGCTTGTGATTGGGATTTGATTTGTAAATTTAATCTCCTTAGCACTTCTTGACTTAGTTAAGTGTTGAATACTTCACTTTTTACTATGATATACATGCACACTTAAATAGATAAGTCAAATTCATAATTGAGCTTGTTATCATAAAAAAAAAGGTTGATTGACCTATGAGGTCAACAATCTCCCCCTTTTTTATGATGACAAACAAAAAGATGCCAATATGTTGAGAGATGATGTCTACAGATGTAAAAGTGAAAATAAATATTTTTATTTGAATCATATGGATCATATATTAGCCATTTTATAATTAAATCACAAAAGTATCATATGAATGGCAATATAATGATAAGAAAAGTTAGTACATTGCATCTTTTCACCCCTTTCTCCCCCCCTTTGTCATAAAAAAGTAAAGGGTTCCAGCAAATAAGATCTTTAATCAAAATATAAGTGCATAAGAAATTAAATATATAGGGAGTGAAACTCCCCCTCTAGACATGCACATTCTCGATTGATTCACAACAAGATTAGTCATACTCAATGACATTTAAAGAGTGAATAATGATAAATTTTTCTAAGTTAAGTTTAGCTAAGACTTGTTAACAAATATGTTTGTTATCTACTCATACAATATTTTACATTAAAGACTACGTAATATAAAATTGAGAATACTAACTTGGAGTTAGCAAAACTCACATGTATTCCTCTTTCTTCTACAAAGAGATAGAAGATGCTTTGATGTTTTAATTTTTGTTTGATCTTTCAAGATCTTTCTCCTCTTCTTCTTCTCCTATATAATAAATTTTCAAACACATACTTTTGGTACCCATATCTTTTTGGGGCCACAGGGATTATTCCTTAATGAATTATCAATAACAATATCATTTTCTAGAATCCAAATTATTTTTAAAAAAGGGAAATGAAGCCTTATTTTATATTGATAAAGGTTGTTTCAATGATTCTCATATTTTATTAAAGAATGAATTTCAATAATTTCATGTTTTTCATCCAATTCTATTTTTAAGCTTTTAACCTTAGATGCAAACTGTTCATTTTCATTCTTCAATTTTACATGCTTCGAGAATAAGTCGGAAAACATTTTATTTAACTCAAAATTTTGACAATCCATAAGTACAAAATGATTTAAGCAATGATCACCAATATCATACGAATTAATTATAGAGTTAGTTGAGAAATTGGTTACCTCATCCTTTTAACTTGGATTGCCATCATTTATAGGGATGAAATAATGATGCAGAATTTCTTCTTCTTCGTTACCCCCATAAGTGATATTCAATATTTTTCAAATTTCTTTAGCAGTGATGCATTCTAGGATGCGTTCAAATACATTTTCTCCAAAGCCACAATGGAGCATCAAGATAGCTTTGTCATTGAAGGTGGCCATTTATTTGTTGAGCTCCATCCATTCTTCAACCGACTTATCAATTAATCCATTGATGGTGGATTTTTGAATCTCAGCTGGACCATGTTGAATGATAAACCACAAGTCTTGATTTTGTGCATTGAAGAAGCTTCGAATCGCTATTTTCCAAAGCACATATTTTTTTCATTAATCAACGGAGGCTTTGAAGGTGTCGCATATTCACCCATGAAGTTATCCATACTTGAGGATCTTAAGCTTTTGATTTCTAGATCAATTTGATGAATCCCTAGGCTATAATACCAATTAAAAGACTGCGTAGATACTCTAGAAGGTGTGAATAGAGTATTTTGTAATAATAATTCCAAATTAAAAATTTTAAGAAATAAGTAGAATGATGGCACCTACTGTATAGTGGCTCAAGAAACTTTATAAAGTTTCTCTACATCCACTACCAAAAGATTTTACCTTTTGGATTTGAATCTTCCTTTATTTGGAGTATGTATTTGATAATGATTACTTATCTCTTGGTTTATGAGCCTACACCCTCAATGACCCTCTAGGAGATGATTTACACTTTGCTTAGTTATACTCTATAGGTTAATGAGACTATGATCTTAATAGCATCTCTTAGGAATGTTAGACAACACACTACTTTTCACTTGTGTTTGAGATGTTGAGCTTGAATGAATACAATGATAATCTTTACTAGATAGCATATGAAAGTAAGTAATCACTAGTGAAGATTTTTATCTAGCTAGAGAAATAATAATTACAAGCGTATGGGTACTTTAGCTAAATAAGAAGAACAAATTAATCACTAGATAAATTTAAGTTGGATTTGAAAGTGTAAAATTAAAACTCTCTTTAATTCTTTGCAAGATGCAAAAATGATGATTTTAGAAGAGTTGTGCTAGCTTGATTGATGTCGATTAAAGTCTAAAAATTCTTTTTTATAGTACTGAATGATGGAAAAAATCAGCACTACCACTGTGTGTAAAATTTACTTCCACAACCAAATTAAAACGGGAAAAAACTCAAAAATGCCCAGGCTAGTCGATTGGTTTTGAAAAACCAGTCGATCGGTGTAATAGTTTTTAGCACTACACACCTTTACAAAAAAGACCATAAAATGAGCTACAGACCTCGAAATTGAGTGCTGTCTTTTTTATTATAAATGAAAACTCTTAAGCTTTCCAAGAGCATATTTTTAATTGAAAATAATATCTATAGAATTTATGATGAATTTTTTAAATTAGATAATATATATAACTGCTTAAAATAAAATCAATTTAAGACAACCTTTTGCAAAAATAATTAGAAATATTTTTGGTGTATGATATCACTTTAAGATCTTTGAAAACGATTTTTGAATAGGATTAGAAATATTAAATCATTGAAATATCTAAGTGCTCAATATGTATATTATATGTACATATAAACTAGGACTGTAAGATACTCTTTGAAGCTTGAGTCTTGGAATCTTCAACACACTTGATTATCCCTTTATGGTTTTTGTATTACACATATGAAATTTAAGTACTTGAAGCTAGAATATTATTTTGACCTCCTTGTTGATCTATGGCATATGCTTGGGATATGGTTTACAAAATTAATCTCCTTAGCACTCCTTGACTTAGTTAAGTGTTGAATGCTTCACTTTTTGCTATGATACACACGTATACTTAACAAGATATGTCAAATTTATAATTGAGTTTGTTATCATTAAAATAATTTTTGATTAACCTATGAGGTCAACATTTATATTTATTTCACTAATTATACTATTTGAGGTAATAAATTAACATCTTAACAAATTCCCATAACACTCATTAGAAAAATAATTAAAACTATATACATATAACAAAAAAAAATATACTTACATTTTATGTAATTTGTTTATTAAAAAATATAAAGGAATTAAATAAAATTATTAGAGGGTTGGATTTTTAGGACATATCAAAATAATTTATTTTGTATGAACTTTAGAAATTCCATTAAAAATTAGAGTTGTGAAGAAAGATTTAAGGCTACAAATTGTTAACTAGGTTCACTTTAGTTGAAGTATGTGGAAATTGTTGAATACTAAATCATATTTTGACTATAAATTCATTTTATAGATAGTTCTTTTTTTATTCTTGAATTATAAGTATTGTTCCTTTTAAATAATGAAAAGTAGGGTAAAAGTTATACGAAGGGCTATTAGTAAATTTATGTTCACTATATCTTATAAATTTGTAATTATGGTTGGTTTAATTTTCATTTAAGCCACCATACAATTAATTTAATTTTTAAATGAATTAAAAAATTGATGCTTTATTTTATAGATGAATATAGATTTAGCTAAATATTTATATAAGGAAAGATATGATATAGGATCATTTTTTGCATTGTGTAACTATATACATAGAGCACAATGCATATGGTAGTTGACCTAGCACATTTATTTATATTAATGTACCAAAAATAATTAGTAATGGCCTTCAGTCGTTGATTAACCCTAATCATAAATTCGTAGAAGTACTAATCAAGGTATTGTCTCACAAGAATTAAATAAAGAGCACCATAATGATAATTAAACTTAACTACATTTAGACTACCAAAAGATTGAGATAATCATCTACCTTATACAATAAATGAGAAAAGAAAATAATGAAGAGAACTTAAGAAATCATACAAAACTTGTATAAAATATTGTGAATAATTAAGGTTTTAGTAAATTACCATGACTTACAATGTTTTTATTCACTCTAAATAATCCAAATTCATGATGCGTTATCAAATATGCTAATAGGGATATGAAGTGCTATACTTTCTCAAACTGTAACACTTTATTTTTAAGAGCTTATTGTTATCTTTCAAGCATGTTTGAAGGATTTAAATAAGATTTAGAGGGAAAAATATTCAAAAAATATAATTTTGATGACATAAGCACCTTATATTCTTCCTCTTTTATCTCTTTCTCCTCTATACATCCCTAACCTATGTAATTCAGTAAGCAGGGGTAGTTGCAAGCTATCTCCTTTGCCATTACTTTCTCTTTTTCTCTTCTCTTCTCATGCTTCACCTTTTTGGACCCTCACCTCCAGACATACTCTCTTTCTTACCATTTAAGGCTTGGGCAAATCCTCGCTATTGTTTTCCTCTCTCCCCATATAACCAAGAAATTTATGAGGAATGAGGGAAATCTTGGTTCTTTAGCCTTACGCTCCATACTTGCTTCATTTTATACCATAACTACCCATGTGTATAGGTTTTTGGCTATCCTTTCCCTCATATTCTCCTCCACCAAGATTATATTTTCTTATACTCATCATATTGAGCTCCTCATATCTTCTTCTATCCTTCATCTCCTACTCATTATTCCTTCCTTTAATCCCTTATATAACCTTTTTTGTTTCCCCTCAACAAAAGAGGATTAGTTTTGGGAGAGAAGTTGAAGTTTACATATTTTCTCTCCTTGTTTTTCTTTAGTATTAGAGGAGGTTGAATACCTTCTTGTTTTCCCTTTATTTTAAATCTTTCAATTTTATGAGATTTTTTATTCTATTTTTTAATTTTAAAGGTTCTCTAGGGTTGAACATTTTTTAGGTTTTTCAAACTTAAAAGGATATTTTATCTTATCTCTTGTTGTTTATGTTGACTATTTACTTTAGGTAAATCATTGTCTTTCCCATTGTGAAAATTTAGTATGTGTCATTGAGTGTATGCTTTTTATTTCTATTAAAGCATATGTTTAGGGATGGAAATATCATTTTTAGCTAGTTAATGCTTGATAATAGAAATAATAGGTAGAAAAGTATGGAATGAGGTGTGTGCATATACATGAGGTTTAGTCCAAGGGGATGGTTAGATTTGTGTTTTTTGTTAATATTTTCATAATCTCAACAAGTCTTAGCATGTGTATCCGTATTCATAATGTTGTATACATGAATTTGTAGCATGAGAAAGCATGTTATGGGACTCTATACTTCCTTTAATGATTTTTTTATAGTATGAGCATGAATTTGATGTATTAGTGAGATCCTAAGCATGATTGACAAACTAAAATATTGATTCATGATTTTTATATGTTAAGATCCATATATTCCTTATAATTGATGTTTAGTTTGAGTTATAAGAACAAGTATTAAACTCAAACTGATTGTTGCTTTTGTTTAGAGTAAACCAATCAACTAGTTAGGTTAGAACTAGTTTGCTTGTTATTCTAATCAAATGGCCTACCCCACTAGTCAATTGGTTACATAATCATCTTGGTTTTCTTACTCATGCGGACCACCAATCAATTGGTTGGTATAGAACTAGTCAACTTGAAACAACCTAAATATTACTTCTAAAAAATTTTATTTTACAAGGGAATCTTATAATCAAAATACCAGGTGTTACCATAGTAATTTACTTAAGTTTGGTTTATCATACCATCCTTATATCAATCACAAGGCTAAAACCATTCAGAGTAAAATAGAATAAGTAGAAGTGAGAGAAGCATTATAAATATAAATAGGAGTTTGGAGATTAACTCTGGGATATAATAATAAATTATAACTAAAAGGGTATCATGGATTTAAGAGTCCAAAAGGTATCCAGGTAAAAACATCATCCGGATAACATGACTCTTTGCCCAAATACCAAGTACAAGGAAAATTAATCCTCCCTATATAATGTATCAAAGGTAGAAAAATCATCAAACTGGTCCTCATATACATGCATAAAAGCATTAGGGTTCTTTGCTCGTGGGAATGAGTAGCACCCATAAAAAGGATGGCCCGTACATTGCATGTCAAATCAGGGATACATTTAAATACATTTATTCATAGGAGAGGATAAGTACAGATCCAAACCTTTTAATTAGATCTAACCATTTTATTCTTTTATTTACATTGAATTCAAGGATCCCATTATTCTTAAACTAGTGAAATGGTCTAAAGCACATCTCAAGGATAACAAACTTAAGCCACTATTATCGTTTGGTTGAAGGGACCCAACACCTCTCAAAGAAAAACACTCTTGATTCATTATTCTTAAACCGGTGGAATAGTTGGAATCACCTCTCAGGCACAACACACCTAAACCACTATTATCGCATGGTAGAATGGACCCAAAACCTTGATTTTGACTCACATACTCTTCCACTTTAAATAATTAATATCTTATCTATTAGGTTAATTATCTCAAATCATATTATTATTCTCGATGAGTATAGGATCTACTATTCTTAATCTAGTGGAAAGAAGTGAAACATCTCTTAGGGACAACATACCTAAATCATTATAATAATCTAGTGGAATAGATCTAACACTTCTTAGGAAAAAAAGGCTCATGAGCTACTATTATTAAAATCGTGGAATAGCCTAAATCAATTATTAGGGATAACACACCTAAGCTACTATCATTGTTTGGTCTCGGCCTGACATACATGATATTTTACTTTAAATGATTAATAGCATATTTGTGTTTGATTTGATAAGTACAAAACATGTTCAAAACAAGTAAGGCACATCATGAGATCATAAGGCCATTCTCTAGGGTTAAGACCCTTATGAAACCCTAATTTCACACCTTTATCATAACTCTTCTTGTAGGACTCAAACAATCATTCTATTCAATATAATATCCTAAAATAATAACATCAAAAACATATTTAGATTTTGTGGTTTAACTCTACCATTTCACATATGTGATAATAGCCTTCTTGTTTTAGGATTACTATTCTCTAATCAAATCATTTTCCTACTTTATCAAAATTATGTCATTATTAACCACTCTAAACACTTCATATAAATTCCTTAGCATAATTAGATGATATAAAACTTTAAAATTTCATGGTTATTATATTTAACCCATGTTGACCAAAATATCCTTATCTATAACAAAACCCTTATTTCATGCAAATCTTATATGTTAGGTAACTTTATTTATAAATCCATATTTTTCTCCATATGCCTTATTATACTCATTTCACACTCATCATACCATTAATAAACCCATAATCCAAACATATTTCACACCAAGGATTTTTCCACATAAAAAAACAATACCACATAATCTTTACTTACTCATTTTATGTCATATAATATCAATTGCATATCATAGCATTAACAATCATATATTAATTCACATAATAAAAATAACATGGTATAATAAAAAATCATGCATAACACTTAGAAAACAAAAACCCTATATTACAATAGGTATTCTTACAAAAATGATTCCTATCTCTATGCACACGACTCCTATTCCACCTCTTCCTAAACCTTAGAAAAATAACCTAATATATCATAGTAAAACATGATTAGGATTAAACCACATAATTAAGGAAATGGAAGAGTGAAATAATGGAGGATTAAACTAATAAAAACCACTTTGGGAGAGATAGAACAAACAATAGAGAAGGAGTGACAAGGTGTGTCGAGCTAAGGGATGATAGCAACAACACAAGTTTCCATTGCTTGGTGATGTGCACTAATGTAAATGGTCAAATAAGGGGTGGGTTTTTGTTTTTCGTGCTACAAAAAAGGAAAAGAAAATGGAAGAAGATAGTTGTAGGGTGCTTGGCCAAATGGTGGAGGGGTGCACTGGCTATTTTAGCCGGCGTTTAGTGGTGAGGTTCCTCAAGAATGGTTGGAGGAGGTGATGTTGTGGTGATGATTATCAAAGGAGGGTTGGGTGGAATTGGTGCAAATGGCTGAAGGTAGGGGTAGGAAATGGTGAGGTTGGCCAGTGGTTGTGGTGGTGCCTCGGTTGAGCTTGCCAGTGCTAGGTAGTAGGGCTCCTTTTGTGATGACAAGGATGAGCTGAGGGAGGAAAAAGGTGGTGCTATTTCTACAGAAAACAAAAAGTAGAGAAAATAGGTGGTTGTGGAATTTTTTGATGGACCCATATGCATACATACATACATATATACACACACATAGATGAGATAGGAGTTGCAGCGTCTGAAAGAAAATGAACCCCAACCCATGATCATAACGACTAGGAGTTGATAAGCTTATAAAGGTAAGGGATGGATTGACAAGATAATAGGTAGAAGATAGGGGATTGCCAATAATTTTCTATGGATAATTTTTCATCCAAGAAGAAAGGAAAAAAAAAAGAAGAGGGAGAAGGCTAGCTAAAGAAAGAAAGAACAAAGAAGAGAAAAGGAAAAAAGAGGGAAAATAAAATAGGAGAATTATTAGGTTTCATTTTTAATTAGAATAATATTAATATAATATAGGTTAGGATATTAGGATATATTAATTAAATGATCATATAGGATTATGTTTAGGTTAGAAAATATATTAATAATTCGAAATAAAAACTAGGGTTAAGCTAAGATGTAGAATTTGGGAGTTAGGGTAAAATAGAAAATTAAATTTCTTGAGCTTGTAATCAGGTTAAGATATTAATTACTCAATATTAGGTTTTGGTAAATTTCTAATTATTACACAACTAGTCATACCAGTTGACTCGTTAACCTTAACCAGTTAATTAGTTGTGATAACCTCAAATCAATCCACTAGGTTGTAAGACCAATCCATTGGTCCCCTATGGTTGGTTGACATTTTTTAGAGGCTTGACCCCTAAAGTTAACCATGTTTTTGACTAAGTTTGAATTTCGTATTATGGATTTAAATAACTAACTAAGAGCATGGGTTTAAGTGGAATATTGTGGCTTATAATGTTAATTACATTGTATGGTTTATGTTGATATTTTTCTTAACCATTGAATACATGAATAAGTACATGGTTAAAAAAAGATGTTTGATGGCATAATACCTAAGTGATGAACTTTAATAGTGGATAATGTATTTCTAATGTTTTGTAACTTGAAATTTTAAAGTTTTTAACATTGTGGGTATGGTTGAACTATCATACTTAAAGTAAATAAAGTGGACACTAAGGATGGTGTTAAGTTGAACTTGTAGAAAACTTAGATATAAACCTTAACCTTCAATTGACTATTCATTAAATAGAGAAATCATGTGGATTTAGGTTGATCCAACTTTGACTTTTCCTTCTAAAGAGTTAACTTAGTGTTAACCCTAATAAATGTTAAACAACATAGCTAAGTATTGGAATCTTAACTAACTATGTGATTTGTGAATTCCATTTGCACTAAGTGGAATAAATGGAATAATAATGAGTTGGAAATTACCTTGTTAAATTCATAAGTTGTGTTCTCCATGAGATATAATGAATAAATGAATTTGTGTTTTTTGCTATGCTATATCGCACTTCATGATAAGAAACTATTAAAGTGATTGAATGGTTGGTTTTTATGTATTGGGTGATATTTTCTAGTAAAAGACTAATCTCTTGAAGAGAAATAAATTGTTTGAGCCTATGATTCCCTAACTCTTAGAGTAACTAATATAGGGGTAGTTATATATTATATTTTCCTTCTATAATACCCCCATTTTTTACTATTGAAAATTATCATTCAAAAAATTATGGAAGTGGAAAATTACTAAATACAATTAGAAAAAATGGGATGTTACTACCACACCTAACGTAAGATAGGTGTCAACCGCCCGTCCCATGTTAGATATAAGGCTGATAAATGAAACCAATCAAAACAAAAGTAGAGTACATAAGAACCATGATATATAGATACTTAAAGAAAATGTTTACAAAACAAGACCATTACTCTCCCCAAAATATTCAAATGAAATTAGGTTAAATTGAAATAGAAAACTTCAATGGTAGAATACAATGGTAGGGCATAACCCCAATTCTTGGACCATTAAGGATCAAAAAACAACCATCTGATGTCCTCTCTCTCACACCCCAAGCCCAAAATGAGACATTCCCACTACCATCCAACCCCTAAAACTTGCACATGGTCCTCTTCTTGTGGGAAATAGTAGGTGGCCAACAGGCATATCTATACGCTTCATACTGAGTAAGAAAAGTTACCTTCTCAATGAGAGTCACAAGAATATAAAGTCCTAGTATAATTTAGAGAGAATACTAAGCATATAACATGATTATGCCATACAATTAAATATACATGATATATCATGGGTATATAATGCATCAGAACTTCATATTATATACGACTAAGACAATTCAGGACTCATCATGCTTATCAATATAACATAAACATTATGGATAACAAAATAAAATTTACTAATAAGATTATTAAAATGACAATTAGGGTTTCAACCATCCATTCACATAATTTTATATTAGGTATATTTTTCAAGATTACATAATCTATTATGTCGTTTATTTATAAGCCATCAATTCTCTTTCTAGTTATTTTTTTTCTTTTATCCATATCCTTATTCTTATTCTTATTGAACGATTGAGTATGTACCACCTAATAGTCTCACATGCCTCATAAGCCTATCCAAAATAGAAGACAAAAAGTACCGCTTAAGCCAAGTAATTACCAATGGACATAAAGTGTGTCCAAAGCCAAGTAACCACAAGTGGATATAAAGTCTGCCTAAAGCCAAAAATCACCTTGGTGACCAAACCTTTTAGTATCGATATCCCATAGTATATCATTAGGATCTAGAGTAGGTAAGACACCAAGATCTACTAGGATCCCTCCCAAAGGAAAATCTTGAAGGTACCAATAAACCCCTAATGGTAGACTAACCCCAGTAGATAATTGAGGATTAGTTAACCCAAACCTATTTACAACTCAATCATCTTCCACTTTAAGTGATTAGTGTGTTATTTTACAAGGTTATATGATCATATAAGTCCCATACAACATCCAAGTAATACATCCACTCACTCACTCATTCCATCTTAACCATTTTTACTCACTAACCATGTAGTGGGATTTCCATTAGCACTTAACCAATATTAATCAATCCATCATGATAACCCATTTTAGGCTAAGAATCCAAATTCTATTACCCAATAGAATCCATGACATACTTATTCAATTTTTTCCACCAAAGCCTTCCCAAGGACTTATTAAGAATAACATGAATTATGATCCATCTAATCCATCCATTAAGTTAGTCAATCTATGCCTAAAATTATATTTCCATCATTAAAGAATCATGTGTATCTTTAGGTACACTAAAAAATCATATCAAGTCTAAAAGATTAAAATCACATGATTTGGCTAAACTAGTATATTTATTTGGGCTAACCAGTCAATTAATTTGACTAGCTAATCGATTAGTTTAGGCCAAAGAGGTAATCACTTTAGCTCAGCCAAACCCTAAGGTTCCCTCAAATCAATTGATTGGTTTTATCAGAAAAATCGATTATTCTAAGACCAGTCAATTGGTTTTGATAAACTAGTCAATGGGTTTAAGTAAAGAGTAACCAATGTCACTAAAACCAACTAGTTAATTGATTTGGCCTAATTAGTCAATTGTTTTTCTCCCAAACAACACATATAATATATTTTCCATGCGAATCACACTCTTAAATTTTACGACATCCAAACCAAGTCATAGAAAAATAATAATATTTACCAAGCTCATAAATTGAATCATGCTTAACTTTCAAGCAAATCAACCCTATTTTCTATAAAATCTTACATTTTTTGAAGATTATCAATTAAAATAACATGCATCAATTAGAATCCAGATTCTCATGTAGGTATATAAAATTAACATCTTGCTTAGTGCATCACATCACATGCTTATTCAAGCCACATTTCAAAGGTAAGAATGACTTACTTGATGCTTAGAAAAGTTTCCTACTAAAGAGGAAAAATTCAGTCTGAAATATTTCAACTTCCAAAACCTTTAAAAATAAAAAATTAGAACTGATAAACCATTAAATAACTTCCACAAATTTGAAACTAAAATTAGGGGAGGAACAGGGGAGTTACCACCTCTAAGAGAAAAATATAAAATGATTTAGCTAAATACAACTAAACTTTCTCCTAAATCTAACTCTTTCTTGTCTAAGGATAAAACAAGAGGAAGATAGATAAATTATCAAAAGAGTGAGTGGAATTCGAAAGTAAGCTTAAAGTGGAGAGGAAATAACAAAAGTGTTAGAGGGCTAATATATTTCATATGCTAAAAGAAAAATGAGAAGAAAGGGTGATTATGGTCATTTATAGCTAATGAGTCGATTAAGGAACAAGTTAGGTCGTTTAACATATCAAATACCCTAATTTTACCATTCAAATATGAGATAAATGCGTGGATTTATCAAGAATAGGTTGAATTCTATCTCAAAGCTCAAATGGGATTTTTTAGAGAATGCAAGTCATGTTTATCCAAAAATTATCAAACACAAGAAGAAAAATTAAAGATCGACGTGGGAAGAAATCTCTTATCCTACCAGGGAAAATGTAGAAATTAAGCATACTTTCAAAGGCATTTAATTGAGAGAGAAAGAAAAAGATAAGAGTGAGGTTATCCTCTTCTTTAACTGTCAAAATTAATCCTTCGATTTTGTTCGAGGCAGACACTATAGACAAAAAAATAATAAAAAAGGGTCAAGAATCACTCAAGAGTAACTTGGAGTCAAATAATCAAAGTTCTATTTTGATGTAAGAAATTTTGAAGAAAAATAAAGTTTTGAAAAGCACTCCGTTCAACCAACCAATCGATCAGTTTGGCTAGATTGGTTCCCCAAACAAATTAATCAATTTGGTTAAGCAAAACCCCTTTGTTGAAATGATGAACCGATTAACTGGTATGCTAGAAAACTCATTTTATTCCATTTTCAAAACCTTACTCAAATTCATTTTTTCCTCAAACTTAATTATAGTTTTAAATCAAGATTAAACATTATAAAATTTTGTTAAACACCATAATTTTCCATTCTATTAATCTTATAAAAACATGGGGCATTACACCTTCGGGTAAGTGAACATGCATTTGTTCTAGTACCTCTTTTGCTCTACTTACAACCATTGGTATAGTTAGAGAATGTTTATACTTAAGGTTTAGGATACCTAATGATGTGATACAACTCGTATTTGTGTGTTATAAAGGTTGAGCTCTATGATATATATTTTAAGTGTTCGCTTGATATTATTGAAAAACTTATGAATGGGCAATCATAAACCTAAAGAGACAATAACTAGAATGATCCTTAGAGATATTTAAATGGTCTTATATCACCTAATATGCTTGATCTCAATTTAATTATATTATTGATGTGATCCATGATTTCCTTCAACCATGTAGCATGTGCGGAATTCAGAATGTTAATGCATGCATCCATGAACTTAAACTTCATTTACATTGTTGCCTTAGATACTCTATCATAATAGGATTATCTTAAATTTATGTGTAATGAAGGGCTAATGCATGATATATGTTATGAGTAATAAATAATTTGGTATGGTGTAACGGTACTACAAATGTTATATATTTAAGTATTGTACACCATATTATGTGAGTTATATTTATTGTTAGATGTGTATGTTTTATAAATAATAACATATGCATTATGTATGAATGCTAGACGTGATCTATGATACTTATGTCATGCATGCATGAAATCTAAGCATGATGTCACATATATAGCTTATTTATGAATTTCCACATATAATTAGATATGTTTTAAATTATGTGTCATAGCACGTTAGTTTAGTATGACCTTGCATGGATATCATGGGCATGGCATAGGATAAGTATTACATGCTTGTTTTAGAATGTTAAACTATAAGCATTACCTTACATGAATATCTTTTACATATCACGATATAAGAATCCCGATTATGAATTTGTATGTTATTAAAATGAACATGACATTTGTGCATTTTATGTATCATGATCTACATGATAGGGTTATATTGGTTTACTTAGTATGCATTCATACTGATAAGATTGTTGGTGTAATCCCTTTTTCAATCTCATGAGCAAGAGATCTTATGCAAGTTCTTGAAGATGACAATTGATTGGTCTTCCCTTTATTATAGGGATATTCATGTTTGTGTGGGACTATTGATTTTGAAGGTGTTCTCTTTTTTTGTTCCTTTAATGATTATGATGTTTTCTATTATATCTCAACAATCAATTTGGTTTTTAAACTCTTTCTCTGCCTATATTTCTACTTTTGTTTTAGGCTTGAGAAGCCTTGGTTTATACAACTTAAATGTTCTTATTTCTTATGGCATCTATTTTTCATGCTCTACTTTTTCTTATGTGGTATGGTTCTGGATACTTAATCTTGTATCTAACATGAGACAAATGATGGGATATCTATATTATGTTAGATACGGTTGTAACACTCCAATTTTTATAGGTGTTTTTTTTATATTTTATTTCCTTAAACATTTAATAAAATAAAAATTTCTGGTAGTGAAAAATTAGGGTTTTGTATTTCATATATGCACAACTCCAAAACACACTTCATAAGCCTTAGGGAATCCATATTTTAACCCCCTTTTAAGGAGTGTTTTTTTTTTTGCGTTTTTAACTATCATAAGGTTGTAGAGTGTTGCTTTATACCAAAATTTCCCATCTTACATGGTCATAACACTTGAGTGAGAGAAAATATGAACTTATATTCTAAACAACCTCAATTTGGTACTCTGTAACCTACTTATGAGTGTTTTTGCATTTTAGAGGGGAACTAACTCTAATGTCTCTGAGGAATGTTGTAGGGTGAATTTTGTATAAAAACATTGTTATAGTGTATCTAGGGTGCCTTATAGAGTGAATGCAATAGCATTATTTATGTTTCATGGATATTTCACTTTGATGTTTTGCATGATTATGTGTGCTCAATATTGGTCACTCTTAACACCTACATAGCCATATGAAGTTTCACCATGATAATTAGGGTGGGTTGTGGTAAGGTGATGGTAAGGTAGGTATAAAGGTGTGTATAGGCCCTATCATAAACACTATGATACTCACTATGTGACAATACCCAAACCCATGTGCTGAGATGATAAGAATATAAGAGTATGCTTCACCTTGAGTGAAGCCTAGTGAGAAGTATGATTTTCATATCCTGTAATACATGTCATGTTATATTATGTTGGGCATTATAATATTAGATGACAGAAGAATCCTCTCCCCACATTCCTTTTATCCTGATCATTTATTACCATGCCAATTTAGTTTACATTCATTTGTTGTTTGAAATTTGAGTCTTCTTACTCTTTATTTTCATACATTCAATATTTATGTCACCTTACTTGTGATTAGCATGTGATTATATTTTTTTACCCTACTTTGTAACTCTACCATAAAAATGCGGTTTCTCCAAATATCCATGGAATGATAACTCACTCACTTTGTATTACTTCTATTGACTACGTATACTTGCACATAGTATGATGCTCATTTCCATACCCTATTGCACATTGCAACTTGCATCAAGCCAACACTCTTGTCTACTTTTTAGTTCCAAACATTGTGTTTTTGCTCTATTTGATCTCATTTCTCTTCAAATGACAACAAAATTGACCAAGTGTAGTGAACATGAACAAATCGACTAAACCATGTGATAAAGTATGATAAATTCAACTAAAATAAAGGAATGCCTATTCCAAATTCATATCATTAATCGTAATTATAAAAATCATAGTTGATGAAACACTTAATTTTGTTCCAATAGGACCTATATTTGATTCTCAACTATTATAATTTTATTGCCTACCTCTTGCACAATTTTAAAATCGAAAAAAAAACAATGTGCCATATTATTTTATAAAATGTGCAACATAATAAAGGATAATGTGTATCTTAGTATTCAAATATGTGTATATCTATGAAGGAAAATATGTTTACTCTTCTATAGTAATATTTGTATTACATTACTATTATATGTGTATCATAATTCATATAAAAGCAAATATTGTACCAATAATTTATGTAATTTGTTTATTTAAAAATAAGGAATGTAATATAGTTTTGGAGGCTTAGAGTTATAGGTCATATATAAAATATTTATTTTAAATGAATTTTACAAATTATACTAAAAATTAGAGTTGTGTGGAAAAAATTATAACTATAAATGATTCTCTAGCTTCACTTTAGTTAAAGTGTATGGAAATTTACTCGATACTAAATTATATTTTGATTATAAATTTAAAAGGGAATCAAATACAATTGTTGGAGTATTAGATTTTTAGGTATTATCTAAGTGATTCATTTTTGTATGAAGTTTGCAAATTGTATTAAAAATTGGTGTTTTAAGGAAAAATTTACGGTAATACATCATTAACCAACTTCTCTTTTGTTGAAGTATATGGAAATTGAATGAAAAAAAAAATCATATTTCGAATATAAATTTGTTTAATAGCTTGCGATTTTTTTTATTCACAAATTATAAATATTGTTCGTTTCAAAGAACCAAAAATACTATAAAACTTATGCGAAGCATTTTTGGTATTGTTTTGTTCATTGCATCTTATAAATTTGTAATAAGGCTTAGTTTACTCTTCATCTGAGCCACACGACAATTACTTTATCTTTTTGGATGAATGAACTAAAATAGTTGCTTTATTTGATAAATGAATATAAATTTATCTAACTAGTTGTATAAGGAAAGAGAATATATATGATCAATTGTAGCACTATGCAACCATATACATAGGGCACAATGCATATGGTATTTGTCCCAACACATGTTTATAATAAATTAACAAATGTGATTAATGATGTTATTTAGTAGCTTAGTTGGTGAAACAGTCGATTTTAAACTAATAGTTTCTATGTTTGATTCTCTAAAAACACTTTGGATGATGGTAAATAGTTGGTTTGAGTGAAAATTGGAAATTTAAAAACTAGAACACAGAATGTATAGTAGTTCAAGGGAAAAACTCTTATATATCCACTACCATAACGTCTTTCCTTTTGAATTTTGAACCTTACATATGTTTTATTGATAATCTCTCTTTATAGGCTTATGAGTTTACTAACTCAGTGACATCTCTAAAGAGTATTTGCAACACTTCCTTAGTTATCTTCTTTAGATTCTCCTAACAAGAATGTCTACAAAATTTTAGGCAACGCATAACTTCAAAATCAATTTTGAAAAAGTGTTGTGGTGATTATAATAAATTTATCAAAATTTGTAGGATAAAAAATTAAGAAAGATTGTGAGGAAGTAATCTAGCAAATGTATTATAGATTTGAATGTGTTAAACAAATACCATTGATGCTTGAGAATTAATTGAGAATAGAAGAGAATAATTGAATAAAATTAATAAGCTCTAAAAAGTTGGTGATACAGTTGATTCAAACTCTCTCTCTAATTCTTATCTAGTACACCCAATCTACTTTGCAATGTGAACCCAAAAGAGTATAGTGGCAATTATGTAATTATGATCCACTTTTTTCCTTCAATTTTATTTAAGTGTCTATGCATCTCTATTTTAGTATTACTTATTTCAAAATAAAAGAACAAAAGACAAGGGAGATAAGAAAATGATGAAAAAGAAAAAAAAGGAGATGATTCATCAAATAAAAGTCGAGTACTTATAGATTCCCCTCAAAATCATGTTATATTTTTTTTTCATATTACCATTAATTTATTAATTTTTTCATTTTTTTCCAATTAAATGCCTACATATAGTTGAAAATCAAACAAAAATATGGCGTAAAAACAATAAATCATAGACTAATCATGAAGTAATTTCAACATGTTTGCTAAACCTAATTTAAGTATTTCTCAAACTTGTATGGATTAATTGTTGAAACTAATTTTTCAACTTAACATAAATTTTATTATATTATGATAGAAATAAATGATAACAAAGTGAATGAGTTGTTGATTTGTTATGAATTAAGTGCTTAACTCGCCATTCTACATGATAAGCCTATATGAAAAAAAATAGTGAACTTTAGTCAATCATTCATTGACTATGTGAGGATTAATCAATGAATCTAATCAAAAAATTGTAACCATTAAGGTGCCAAATATATAAAAAAAAAATTCAAGATTCTCAATCACAATCTCAATAAATGCCTTAAAATTGAACAATCTAGGTTTAATGTCTATTATCCTTGGAGCTTGCTCTAGTAGTTAGCAAATTGCACCATATGAATATGTTTAAGTTGATCATGATCCATATAGGATGGAAATAACAATTGTAGTTGTTTGAAGATTAATGTATTTTTTTGAAAACCTAAAGGCAACATTTATAATTTATTTTCTTTTATAAATTACTAGATTTAATAATCATGTTGTTAGATCTTTTTTTTTGCTTCTTTGGTAAGTGGAATGATCACTAGAAAGGAATTTTTTGGTATCTAATTTGGATAACCATAGTATGTCGGCTAATGGGATTAAAGGGATGGTAACTTCATATACGAGTATAATAAGTATAAATAATGACAATAAACATTAATTCTCATGAGTTTTGCTTGCTTGTTTTTGTGTGTGTGTGCATGTGTGCACACACGTGTGTGTGTGTGTGAGAGAGAGAGAGAGAGAGAGTAAGTGAGTGAGTGATTTTTTCTCACAAGTTAGTGTAGTAGTCTACTAGCTTATGTGAAGTGTATTTATACTAGTTTTAATGTGCATAACCTAAAATTTTCTTGAAGTTATTTATTTCTTAAATGATTCTATGTGAGTGAGTTATTATTTGCTGAACTCAATGATTATATGAAATGAACATTTATTTTCATTATTATAAACCTAATTATTTAATTTTATGAACCTAGTTGAACATAATATTTCATATATAAGGCTATGTGAGTGAGTTGTTAATTGTTGAACTAAGATGTTATATCAAATGAAAATCCTCATTCAACATTATGAACCTAATTGCTAAATATTATGTACCTGATTGAGCATACTAATTCCTATAGAATTTGTAAATGAAATTCACATAATATATATATATATATTCTTCAAAAGTAGCAATATGGCGTTTATTTGTAGAGGGAAAAAATGAGAATTATTTTGAGGTATATATTTGTTTTCTTAATAACTCATATTAAAAATAGTTCATTTTAACAAACTAAAACATAAGGGAGCCACAATATTTTATAAAGAAAGAAATGAATTGATATCTTATTTTTTGTATCATGACTAATGATGACCTATATTATAATGTTACTTTTTATTTTAAAAAATACTTGTTATTGTATCCACATTAGTTGAGAGGACCATGCATGGTATTCTAGGTGTATGATACAATTTTTAGTCTCTTTTATACGGGCTTAAAGAAATAATCATTGGTTGTATTTAATGCGCAACCTAGGATTTGAATGGGCATAACCATTCGGCTAGTTCCTCAAAGCAAATTGATTATGTCCAAATCCCCTAATTGAAGGTTTTTACCATTGGAAAATAAATAAATATAGTCATTATAGGAGACTAGTTTACTAGTATCTAAAAACCAATTGCCCCGTTATGAGACCTAGTTGACGAGTTAAGGATTAATTAAATAACTTCTACTTATATTAAGAGCTTGAAAAGTTTTAGACCTTATAATGACTAGATTTTCACCTGTGCGATGCACAGAGATATTAATAAATGATTCCTATTAAACATGTTTTGATTTGGAAATAAAAATTTAACCTAATACTTGAACATACAATGCAAATTTAAAATATTTGTGATAAAGTATTTATACATAACTGATAAAATTACATGATCAAATCTTTTCAAACACTTCCTTAAATACAACATTTTTTGTTGTATTAATTTCATGAACATTATCATGACATATCAAAATTTTTAAATCTCTACGATTTGTGACTAGAGAAACCGCAATATATAATTGACCATGACAAAATACTAGTTTTTTTAAAAATAGACCAACATTACTAAGAGATTGACCTTGACTTTTGTTGATTGTCATGGCATATGATACAATTATGGGAAATTTTCTTCGATTAAACTTGAAAGGCAATCTCGAGTCAGATGGTGTTAAAGACATTCTTAGTAATAATACTTGATGACCAGCATTATTTCCACCTAAAATCCTTGCTTCCAAGACATGTGATCCAAGTCGTGTGATGATCATCCTCGTACCGTTGCATAAACTAATTGAAGGATCAATATTCCGTAACAACATAACTGGTGTACCTACCTTCAAATTCAACACATGATTTGGTACACCTGAACACTTAATTCTATTTAGAAATTCTGGAGTGTGTAGATCTTGCAACAAATCGTTGTTTGCATTTGATTTGCATGTTGTATCAGAACTGAAATAGGTTTTTTCTTCACCAGAGTTTATTGACAACATGTATTCATTGATGGACTCAACAATATCAAGAGTTGGTGCTAGTATAGATCTACCTTCAAAATAAGCATCATCAGTGATACTTCCATTGTAGTCCGAATAAGTGCACTCCACAATAGCTACAATTGGGTCTTCAAAATGTTTTATTAAAAGATCATCTAGAATTTCTAATGTTGCATGACCATCATTACTCCCTCCAATTGTTCCATCTCCTATGCTTGCAATCCATTCTGAAAATTGCTTCAACTCAGAATACTCATCAACCGAGCTTATTTTTTATAACCTCATGTTCTTTGTTAAACATAACACCTTACAAAATCTCCATAAGTACGAAGAGTTCATAGTTGCATGAATAATGTCTTGTCCACTACCTTTAGGAATGAGTGGTAGTATTTGTCTGAAATCTCCACCTAGAACAACTATCTTACCACCAAATGGCTTCTTTAGGCTAAAGTCATTGGTGAACCGTAAAATATCTCTCATGGTTTTATCTAATGCTTCAAAGCAATACTTGTGCATCATTTTTGCTTCATCTAAAATAATAAGCTTACACCTTATAATCAACTCAGCCAACAGACTACCTTGTTTAATGTTACATGTTGAATCTTCATTTGGATTTATAGGTATTTTGAAGCAAGAATGAGCTGTCCTTCCGCCTGGTAATAAAAGAGAAGCAATTCCACTTGATGCCACATTTACACAATATCTCCTTCAGATCTTATAGCTGCTGATAAAGTCCTCCATATAAATGTCTTTCCTGTACCTCTATATCCATAAACAAAGAACAATCCACTTGCGTGAGACTTTGCTGCCTCCATTATAGTGTCATACATGTGTTGTTGTTCCGAGGTCATATCAGATATAAGTATGTTGAGTTCTTCTTTCAATTTTGATCGATCATAACACATTTCGTCACGCATCAATGTATTTCCTATTGTGTCAAAAAACTCATTCGGCGGGAATGGCATTGATTCAAAATCTCGTAACCTTTTACCACTTTTTGTAGCAACCCATAATTCTTGATGTCATCAATTTCCAAATGAAGTGTTAAAAAAATATAGGAATATTATAAAGACATGAGATTTATGTTGCAAAATTAAAATTCAAAATTATAGATAATAAGATTTTGATGAATAAATGAAGTGACCTTTGTGATGTAACCATGAACGTTGTTTATATAAAATGTCATTAGTCAAGTAAATCCAACAATTATCCCAGACAACTTCTAGCCTTAAAAGTGACTCTGATGCCAATAACGTGGCAAATAATATTCTTAAAGAAGATGTAGAAGCCCAATGACTTGCCTCAATAATACCATCAATGTATTCTTTATCATCATCTAACCAACCCAAGGTATAGCAAGCATCACGGTATGATGAATGTTATTCACCATTAATGCATCTTATTTCATCATAACTTCTTGGTCCATGAACAAAATTAAGAAGACATCTTAAATAGTACAACTCACCAGTACCGGGAGGCACATAGAAAATACGTCCAATTGAGAACCTCTTTTGCCTTGATCTCCACTCTCTGTTATACTTATCCCAAATGAATTTTGTTAGAAACTCTGCATAAGTTAATTCCCTTGCTTGTGGATATTGTCATTTGCCTTCATCCAAGCCATAAACATGCTTTGTTTAATAGATAACCGATCCACAGCATCGTCGATTCAATCAGAGTAAGAGAAAATAACATTGTTGATTTGGAAGATGAAAGCCTAACCTTTCCACCGATGGATCCCTGAATTGAATATCGTATTTGAATATCCTCCATGATGCCTCACATGATGATATGTATCTACAGTCATAATACATTTGAACTTCGTCTGCATTTTTGGCTACTTCATCTGTTGTTGTGCTTTCATAGAAGGAGGCAGTAACATGATCATGCCCTTTGTTGACGTATTTAAATAAATACGTGATAGAGCATGACTGATTACGCCATTCGACATTAAGATGAGCACTGTACTTTAGCAACAAATAACGATTGTGAGGAACAATAAATCTATTATGAAGGGGAACTCCATTCTTCTCCATTGTTACCCCATTATCTCGTCGCCTGTACACAGGATATCCATCATCATCAATAGTTGTTGTTTCAACAAATTTCTTGGGAAAATACTTAGTACAACAACCATCCGATATGCAAGGCGAGTTCCTTCTAATAGAATCACATGGTTCATGTACCATACATTCTTGAAATGCTTTGGAATATGCCGGATCAATGTTATTATTAGGAATTTTTGCTGAAATGATCTTGTCAATATCCTTGGCTGTTGGATACTTTTCTTGCAACGCAAGAAATAATAATATATGAGCATGAGGCAAGCCACGCTTCTGGAATTCAATAGTATATATAAGTGTAATTCGAAAAACAAATATAAGTATGTCAACAAAGCCAAACACAATTTAATGTGAAATAGAAGTGACAAATCAAAACCAAAATCTTACTTGATTTAACTGTTCCTAATATCTTGTTCTTTCGAAGATCTTTAATAAGACATTGCAACTTTAATTTAAAAACACGGCTAATAATGTCCGGGCGATCATTAGCCTTAAGACCTCTTTAATCAACATAACGAACTATTTCCGACCATTTCGAATTGCAGGTAAATCTGATGAAAAGGTCGGGATAACCAACCCATCTACAAATCTCCATGGCATCTTGATAATTCTGGATCATATATCTAGCACCACCGGTAAATGACGATGGTAAAATAACTCGTTTTCCTTGTGCCGATGGATCTGTCTCACCCCTCAATATTGTATATGCTATTCCACTATATAATTCACAACGCAATTGTTTCTGATGTAACTTAATGTATGTCAATCTAGAAGTCTCAACCATAGTATATGCATCAACAATAAATTGTTGCAGAAGCCGCGTAGAAGACAGTATAATCGATAACTCGGACTCCCTTTCATGAAGACGATAACAAAAATACTCTGTTGGGCTTATATTGATTCGACCACTCTGCTTACTTCCTTGATGACAGGTTAATGGGATATCTTCTCAATAACCATCTTCACCGTATGGAAAGAGTAGAGGATATTGTAGCCCAAGATATGAAGCATGAAGTTGGTTAGTGCGCTTCAGCAAACCACTTTTAGTTTTAACCAAAATACCTCTATCACCTAAAGATGCATCAAAGTCACCAACAATTAATCCAACCACTTTAGAAGCAGTAGGTAGATTATACCTTCTTCCATCACCAGTCCTTCTCCTAATCAACTTCAACTTCACATCTAAACAACCCTCTTTTTCAATTTTTTCTCTAACCATTCTAAGAAATGATAAATGGAAGTTTTACAACTCACCTAATAGAGTTCACTCTATTTGGAGGTTCATTCTTCGTGTCATAAATGTAAAGTTGAGCAAATTTAGGCACAGAACCCTCAAGTGGCAATAAGCTCCCCATAAGATGATAATTTTGGCCATGTAATCTAAATATCGGAGGAGAGTTTCCATTGTTCAAAGTCCTATCAACTTTTCCTCCCATAGACGTGAAACAAAACATATTATTGTAAGATCGGATATTTTGGAGATATTGTTTTCTTCGATCATTACGTAAAAATAATAGCTCATGTAACAATTTTGGAGGATTTCTCGCAGCTGGTAGTTGAGCTTTTCCTTGCATACAACATAAAGAGTATTTTGGATTTAGATGAGTCACCTTTGCTCATTCGTTCTCCATACCAAAAGAATGAATTACAAAAATTGCATGTATATATTTGATATCCAATATCCAAATACTCTACACATTTAATAAACATGATGTCAAACACTAATGATTTGCATTTGTATATTAATTCATATTTAATTAATATTTGAAGATAAAATAACTGAATAAATATCATTATACGTACCAGATGATGGTGTTCCATTGCCGCCTTCTAATTCATTATCTATAAACAATTAGAATATGATCCATTAAGTAGCGTACCATTATTTTATCTTTTTTCTAGGTTATAAATAATGTCAATACTATGACTAAGAAATGCTTATTAAATATTATAAATGCTGACCTTCATTTAATTGTAACTATTCACTTATGACAGAGGTATCAAAATCGTTCATAGAATCTAATCCAACATTGTTGGATTTTAATAAATTGTTAATACCACTATCACTTGATCCATGAGATGTGCATATCGTATTGTTGTATGTGATTGAACTTTCCAAACTTGAACAATAGTTCATTCCACCACCAGTGAACTCCAGTTTTTAAGTACAACTTTTAGAGTTGCAAGCTTCATTAAACATTGAGTAAAATAGTCAGTCAATTATAATAGTTTAAGCATTATATGAAAAATAGTTTCAATAACAAAGATAAAGAAATTACCATTTGTAATGTCACTGAGTGGAGATAACAATCTCTGATATTGGAAGGGATTAAATGTATAATTTGTAGCTGTATTTATTTCAATTGTTGTCTTCTTTATAGTTGTATTCAAATTTCCTGCATAGTTGAATACATGTAATATATAAATATATAACAATGACTAAATTAAATGGTGATAAAAGAAAAAAGAACAAATTGTTTTTGTAACACACTATACTAACAAATGTTAATCACAACAAAATTATAAATTAATTTTGTTATATTAAGATTCCATAATATCATAATACATACAAATAATTGTAATGGTCAATGTGTTGATATTAAACTTAATTATTAACATCAATCATATTAACTATAATTATTAAAAACATCTAGTCATTAAATTAAATGTCATGTCAAAAAATTTAAATAGTATTTACATTTACATATTTGGCATTTCAATAATAAAGTGAAATAATTAATAACTTAAATTAAATTTTTACACTTTTATAACTAACTTAATAGTCAATTATAATTTCATTACATTTACAAATATGTAAAGAAATTCAGAATACATGTACTAAAGTTAGATAAATAATTGAAAATTCAGTTCATGATAATAATATTCCATTTCAATAATAAGGTGAACTAATTAATAAATTAAAAAAATTAATATTTCAAAACAAATTTAATAGTCAATTGTGATTTTATTACATTTAAGAAGATAAAAAAATTAATAATACATGTACTTAAGCTTGGTAAGTTATTGTAAATTAAGTTCATTTTTTACATTTATATATTTTACATTCCAATAATAAGATGAAATGATTCAAAAGTTAAAAATAAATTCTTACTTCTTTAAAACACACTTAATACATATTTTACATTTTATTACATTCACGAAAATGAAAAGAAATTCATATTACATGCATAATGGAATAATAAATAAAAATATAAACTAATTACAAAACAAATTTTAATTTCCAATTTTTATAAGATAATCGATATTGTTTTTTGACTTTATTATCTTTCTCAACATGGAATAAAATTCAAAATACATATACTTAAGTTAGATAAAAAATTATAATTTAATTTTGTTATATTAAGATTCCATAATATCATAATACATACAAATAATTGTAATGATCAACGTGTTTGATATTAAATTTAATTATTAACATCAACCATAATAAATATAATTATTAAAAACGTCTAGTCATTAAATTAAATGTCATGTCACAAATTTTAAATAGTATTTACATTTACATATTTGGAATTTCAATAATAAGGTGAAATATTTAATAACTTAAAATTAAATTTTTACACTTTTATAACTAACTTAATAGTAAATTATAATTTCATTACATTTACAAATATGTAAAGAAATTCACAATACATGTACTAAAGTTAGATAAATAATTGTAAATTTAGTTCATGATAATAAGATTCCATTTAAATAATAAGGTGAACTAATTAATAAATTAAAAAAAAATTAATATTTCAAAACAAATTTAATAGTCAATTGTGATTTTATTACATTTAAGAAGATAAAAAAAATTAATAATACATGTACTTAAGCTTGGTAAATAATTGTAAATTAAGTTCGTTTTTTACATTTACATATTTTACATTCCAATAATAAGATGAAATTATTAAAAAGTTAAAAATAAATTCTTACTTCTTTAAAACACATTTAATACATATTTTACATTTTATTACATTCACGAAGATGAAAAGAAATTCATATTACATGCATAATTGAATAATAAATAAAAACCTAAACTAATTACAAAATAAATTTTAATTTCCAATTTTTATAAGATAATTGATATTCTTTTTTGATTTTATTATCTTTCTCAACATGGAATAAAATTCAAAATACATATACTTAAGTTAGATAAAAAATTATAAATTAATTTCGTTATATTAAGATTCAATAATATCATAATAGATACAAATAATTGTAATGATCAACATGATTGATATTAAATTTAATTATTAACATCAACCATATTAAATATAATTATTAAAAACGTGATTAAATATAATTATCAAATAAATCAATATAACATAAATTATTCATAATATAATACGAAATGTGATTAAAATTAATTGTTAACATTAATAATATTAAGTTTAAATACTAAGATAAAAAATGTGATTAAATTCAATGTTATATATTCATTTACATATCTTATTTTTCATGAATAAGGTTAATAAATTAATAAGGTTAATTAATTAATAACAACTTACTTTAATACGTTCCTAAATTTAACATATACTTAACTAATTACCTATTAATCCTTAATTACTATATTAATACGTTCCTAATTTTAACATACCTTATCATCAATCAACACCAATCGTCGACACCATTCGTCAATTACTACCATTGATTTCAAACAAAATCCAATCGTAGCCGTCCATACAATGCTGCACAGATTGACAAAAAAAAACAATATCATGTTATCCTAGCCGTTCAATGGGTTCAGCAAAACCGCACCATCCGATCTTACTGAATTCCACAGTCTGACGAACGGTAACCGAGGAAATCTTAGCCTCTGATTTTGTACGGGTCGATTTATGCTCGTTGATTAAAAAACCAAAAAGGATGTCTTTCCTTTCAACTTTATCGATACAAATGCCCAAATCTCGACCATTGATTTTGAATGACAAACCAATCGTCGTCGTCCGTATTGTCGGCAATTCATCAACTGAATAAAAGCCATCGATTTTATACGGCTTAAATCTAAACCCTTATCACTTTACCAACTTCATGATACAATCGAAACCGTCCATTTGTAAATAATATAAAATCTCGGCCGTTGATACCATTAACCCTAACTATAAAATCTAAACGGCCAAAAAACCCTAACATTTTTTCTGCCGCTGCAACCTTCGCGAGCGGCCGCCGAGAGAAAATTCTCTCCGTTGTTGACTCTTCTACAACCCTCGAGATAATCTTTGACCTGCAATCTTCTCCTTCGTTCCGTCGCTATCATTCAACATCATTTCTTTCAAATTTCCATTTTTAAACTACAATTTCCTTTCAACAAATTGAAGTATAGTTCAGTCTTTTGCATAGTTCAAGTTTTCTAGATGAAAACATTCACGAAATTGGTAAGTATTTTCACTACTTTGTCTTCTTATTCTCTAATTTCTTATTTTTTGTCTTAAATTCTATAGATTTTGATTACATAATATTGCAGGTTTCTTATTCGACTTTTTTCCTGATGTCATCTAACAGCGCAGATCGCGGACTGACATACGCAACCATGTCGTCTGAGGGTAAGATTCTATCTATTACAACTCCATTAACAGTGTACATAATCTCAATATTTGTTTTTTATTCTATGGTAAGTTTCGAAGATACGTAAATCCGTCCCTTTATTGTACGACTTAATAGTTTCTCTGTTTGTCTAAGACATAAGCGCTTATTCAAAAAAATTCTTTAAAATAAAATGACTTCGAACTTAATGACAATTATAATATCATACATACAACTAAAATCGAATAAACATTTGCTTCAAAAATTTAACGATATTATTACTTCAGTTGCAAACCAATATTATTTACACAGCTTGTCGTATATTTATTTTAAATATTTTACTTAAATTTGATTTTTTGTTTACATGTTACGGTTCGTGGTATATCCAAACATCGAGCATAATTCATGGTTACCAAGGTATATATCTACATCTAGCATTGAATAGTTCTTTCACTCTTTTCTGTTTTAACTAATTCAAATATTGCATGTAGGTCATATATCGTGACTATTGATTTCAGTTTTCTAAACTTGAACGGAAAAATAATTTAGGAAATACTTTGGAACATCTATTTTAACAGTTTACACTTGCGTAGGAGATAATTTATATTTTCATATCATGAAAAATCTGTATAACATTTTTCATATGCGTTGGAAATCTTTATTATTTTTATATCATGGAAATCTTTATTTGTTGTTTGTTTCTCATTTATTTACGTCTGACATTGTTGTTCAAATGCTATGGTTATTCGAATTTTTTACGATTATTGCTATGAACTTGTTACAAAAATAATTGAAAATTTGTAAATGGCAGAAAGAAAACGTGGCTATTGAGTTATAAAATTAGTATATCATTTTTTCTGAAATTTTTAATAAGTGTTGCGTTCGAAATGTTTAATAATTTCATGTCATGAAAAGTCTGTGAAAAAATTATTATTTGTGTTGGAAATGTTTAGAACTTTCATATCATGCTAATTTTATTTGCTGATTTCAGTTTTCTAAACTAGAACGAAAAAATAATCTGAGGTATAAAAATATTGCATGCTTAGGAAATACATTGGAACATCTATTTTAACAGTTTACACTTGCGTAGGAAATCATTTATATTTTCATATCATGAAAAATGTGTATAACATTTTTCATATGCGTTGGAAATCTTTATTATTTTCATATCACGGTAATCTTTATTTGCTGTTTGTTTCTCATGTATTTGCCTCTGATATTGGTGTTCAAATGCTATGGTTATTCGAATTTTTTACAATTATTGCTATGAACTTGTTACATAAATAATTGAAAATTTGTAAATGGCAGAAAGAAATCGTGGCTATTGAGTTATAAAATTAGTATATCATTTTTTCTGAATTTTTTAATAAGTGTTGCGTTCGAAATGTTTAATAATTTCATGTCATGAAAAGTTTGTGAAAAAATTATTATTTGTGTTGGAAATGTTTAGAACTTTCATATCATGCTAATTTTATTTGTTGTTTCTTTGTGATATCTATGCCAGAAACTAAGTGTCTTTAGTATGATATTTTCAATAATAAGGTGAAATAATTAATAACTTAAAATTAAATTTTTACTTTTTTATAACTAACTTAATAGTCAATTATAATTTCATTACATTTACAAATATGTAAAGAAATTCACAATACATGTACTAAAGTTAGATATATAATTGAAAATTCAGCTCATCATAATAAGATTCCTTTTCAATAAAAAGGTGAACTAATTAACAAATGAAAAAATTAATATTTTATAAAAAATTAAAAAAGTCAATTGTGATTTTATTACATTTAAGAAGATGAAAAAAATTAATAATATATGTACTTAAATAATTGTAAATGAAGTTAGTATTTTACATTTACATATTTTACATTCCAACAATAAGATGAAATAATTAAAAAGTTAAAAACAAATTCTTACTTCTTTAAAACACACTTAATACATATTTTACATTTTATTACATCACGAAGATGAAAAGAAATTCATATTACATGCATAATTGAATAATAAATAAAAACCTAAACTAATTACAAAATAAAATTTAATTTCCAATTTTTATAAGACAATTGATATTCTTTTTTATTTTATTATCTTTCTCAACATGGAATAAAATGAAAAATCTATTAATTAATAATATTTTTTGATTTAGTAATGGATGTTAAAGATTTAATACTATTAATCTGAATTAATTAGATATCAAAAATATCAAAGTAATGAACTTTCAAAAGGGAAAACTAACGATTTCATTTCACTTCTTTAACATGTACATCAATACTCTATCGAAGTAATTAATGTTTTTTTGTTTTCATGTGACAGTTGGTGCTGTGAATATGTTGAGCATAATCGAGGATGCCCCAAGTAAAAATTTATAGTTGCAATACTTAGTCTGTACGTTATTCTATTCTAATTGTAATTACATGACTAATGTTGTTCTAAATTATGTCTTTTTTTGTTAGCTCTCGCACTATCCTATTCAAATAAACTATTAAACATCACACGTAATGTAAAAAATTGGAGTAAAATTGTCATCAAACAGGCTTGATAAAAACAATGCTGCTAGACAGACGTGATGAAAATTTTAACCTAGACTTAAAGTCCATGCATAATTGTAGCTCAATACCTATTCTTGCGTCTTCTCTTGGTCTTTTAGCTCTAATAGTGGTTGTAGCTGTTAATTTCTTCATCTTCAACTCCTTCTTGATAACTTCCTTCTCTCTTACCAATCATGAAAATCGTACATAAATAGGAAGTTTATTAAAGACTATGATGATAATGTAATTCTATTGGTATTATACATTGACCAATGACTTACATTGATGTGAAATCTTAGTTGGTTGGGCTACACATGTTCTGCTGCATATTCTTAAAATTCATCAACTTAGTATCATCCATATGTTCCAAATCCCTTTATAACTATGGAAAATTTTGAACTGAAATGGAGGAGGGAAAGTTTGAAAATTTTCAACTGAAATTGTAGCTCCGAGAGCCATTCAAAATTTTGAATATAGAATATACATACATTGATAAAACATAAAAGTAATATAATATTTTTCTTTCTTTGACAGGTATTAACAAATTAATCTAATTTTTTAATTGAAAAGATCCCCATCTTCCATCAAACATGACTATGATAACTGGGCAATGAAGAATAATTTACTATTGATACGAATTTTACTCATTTTACGTTTGGTCATTTGTATTATTAGGGTCGTCTCTGATCCTATTATTCGCAGATGGCCAGGGGTTGATGATGTAAAGCTTGTGACATATTTTGAGCCCCAAAAAAAATCATAATCAATGCTTGTGATTATTTTCTTATGGTCTGTTTGACAGTGATGTAGGGGTTCTTTTTTAAAAAACTTAGAATTAATAGAGGCAATGATGAATTGTGGGGCAAATTATTTATAATGGATGATGTCTAGCTGATTATTTTTGAACCCTGAAAACAGTAAGTGTAGTTACATATACAGGGTGTCTTAATCGGTTTTACATCGCCATTTATAAATAGATTGATCTGAGCCTCCATATTATTCAATGTCTGCTTTTCATTTGCTTGTCCTTTAAATATCAGAAAGTTGTGTATGATCTGTTCCTGTTAGATAATTAATTATGTGTGATACATGTGATGTCTAGTATTCGAAAGTATTTCAATGGTGTAATTTTGCTATATAGTTCTGGTGTATGTTTGCAAATTAAATGTAGATGATAAGGGAGTTTGATAAATATGATCAAATTAATGCAGCATATTAACCTCAATAATAAAATTTAGTAGTAATAGGAGTACAAATATTTAATTGAAAATATCTGTTACATAGGAATAGTGAGGGTCAAAATTTCCTAAGTTAAACGACACCTGCATAAACTGCTAAATCATAGTTTTCTAGAATTAGTCCAATACAATTACATAAAAACTACCTACTTAAAACAAATATAGGAAAACAGTACAACTACAAATACAATTGTCAAATATAGTTGTCCTCTTTTCCTGATCAAACCCGTTCCTTCTTCACAGTCACTCTAGGTTTTCTCTTCTGTGTAACTGATGATGAAAGATCACCATTTTACTTCTGACAGAGTCATTTGTGAATTGTTTGACTCAAAGTTTGGTGGAGTTGTTACCTCATCTGTTTGAGATTCAACCTTGAAAAAAAATAGTTTGCGTTTTAGATAATGAATCATTATTTAGGCTGGATTAAATTTGTAAAAAAATATCTTGATTAAAACTTGTTTCAATGGTACCTGCTCATCTGTTGATTGATTAAGCTTAGAATTTAGATTTGAGTCCTGAAAAAAGTAAAGTTATATTATACTTAGGACTATACTAAGTGATAAACGTGTGTCTACTTTTACAAATTGGGATTGTCATAGTTATGATCTTTAAAATATATTGTTAGTAACATAAATAACGCACACCTGGTTGTTAGAGAAATAGAGGCCTCTATACTTGCACACTAACCCTGCATCAGTAGTTAATTTAATCACAGAGTAAGCACCTAGTTGCGGTTCCCTCGCTTGGAAAAGGGCTTCTAGGTCCACAAATTTTTCTACTTCTGTTGGAAGTGATATGTCATCTAATTTTCCCTACATTATAATCTTGGAGTTAACATTTGAAAAGAAAGTGAATATTGTTACTTAACATAAGCACTTTAAATACTACCTTGTTTTCCTCCTTAAGCTGCAGTGCCGTTTTTCCTATAACTTGTGTGCACTCCCTATCCCAGAGGAGTAGTGCAATGTTTCCCGTTCCATCAACAACTCTAATCTGAAGTTTATATCTTAGGTTTCCCTTGGTTTCATATGTGTTGCACTTTTCACAAATAAACCTTTGTCCAGAAGGTTTCAGTTTTTTCAGACATGTTTTACACGCCACGTAAAACCATTCACCAACAGTTTCTATGCCTGTAACTCTAACATGGATCCAAAATTTTCTACCTATAAAATTTAGAGTTAGAAATTATTTTTGATAAAATTATAACTCATCTGGGAAGAATTATACCTCGTTGTCTTGAAGCTCTTCTACTGTTTTGAAAATTGCTTTCCCTGAGGATAGCTCTTCTATTATGGTTTCTGAACTTGATAGTTACTTTGTGTCAGTAATAGTAACAGTTGTTGGTTGTCCTACGGGTAAACTAAAACAATATTTTTGGAAACTTTGTCATTAATGTTTGGATATTTAAATTAAAAAAAATAAGTGGTATCTTATAACAGAAAATTACTAATTAACAAATTCTATTATCTCTGCCATGTCTGGGTTTATTATCAGCTTCGTCACGTTCCATGTGTTAAATACCTTCAGTTGATCTGAAAAATTATTCACATAGGCCATAATTGTAATTTTAATACTTTTGACTGCCTCTAAAGAACAATACAATTCATACCTCGATAAATATTGACTCTGCAAAATTGTAGGACGACAATTACAGGATTAGGATTAGTTATACCAAAATAATCACTTAAATCTGTTGCATATTCTCCCCATAGCATGCATTGAACTCTATTCTCCGTGTAAATTCTAAAAATTGTTAGATCATTAATATGGATAATTTGCTGTTATTTTGTATTTTCTTACATTTGATCTTCAAGGATGAAGTCTAGGTAGCTTGTCACTTTTCCAGAGACTTCTTTCTCCCTCACTGCTTGGATAGCTGATACCCTTCCAATAATATCTGAAATATAAAGAATATGCTTCATTTATATTGAATTTGTGGATAAAATATTTTTGATTTTGTATTTATCTACTCACCGATGAGACTTGTGCTCGAAACTGTTGGTAACTCATCAAACGGAATAAACATAAATATTTGGACTGGGAATGCTTCTACTTCTGATTGCCTAATGCAGTGTGTGAAATTGTTGAAGTACATGACATACTTGAAGTCTGTTGTTTTTAATTTAAGCTGGTTGTCTGTCACAATAAATTTTTTCACGTGATATAGTTGACCTTCTTTCATTATTGCCCTGTATTGATTTATCTGAGATTTTCTGACTGTTCCATGTATTCTTTGCCCCTATAATTGAATAAAATATGAAGTTAAATGTGGAGCAGGTAGAACAAAAAATAATTTGAATATGAATAGTTTAAACATAGTTATTGCTGTATGAGTAATACTTACGTCTCTGCCATGAAAAATACATTCCAAGCTGAAAGCTTCTTGTTTGTTTCCATACGATGGTTTCTCATAAATTCGTACTAAGTGCAGTTTTAACGCCCATGTGCTCTTCGACGGATTAATATCTTTAATGAAGCTCCACATTGTCATTATTACTTCTCTGACATACAAATTATAAATGAAAATGGAAATAATGTCAAAATTATTGACATAAGAAGATTTATAAATGATTAAGAATATAAAGAAAAAAAACTGAGTGAAAAGAAGTGAGCCAATAACTACACCACCGAATACCTACAACTCAAGCACAGGAGGTTATATGTACGTGCATTTTAGGTGCTCAATACCTATTTATAGAACAGGGTTGATTCTATCAAATCATCCGGTGCTGCTGTGCTGCTTTCTAGCCATTGGATGATAGTGGTCAACTGATTCTGCGTGGCAATCACAAGGAAAGGCATGCAGCAAATTAAAATGTGACATGTGGACACTGTAATTTTTTATTTGGTTCGGATGATGTATTCTTCCTATACTATAATTTTAAATAAATAATTAGGATATTCTTGTATAGTGTGGACACGTGTGATTGTAGTTTTGGAGGGAAAAAATGTTGCAGTGTATTCTTCTTTTATATATAGTAAGAATCTAGTGGTAGTTACAAACTAGTTTACTAGTTTGGACTAGTGGCTTACTTTGGCAATCATTTGAGTTGATGGGTTTTAGGTCAAGTTAAATGACTTTCAAAGCATTACAACTAACTAATTAGTTAGTGAATCAATCGATTTTAAGCACAAAGTCTAGGGAAAGAGACTTTTTATGACATCTAACTAGTTAATTGGTATGGAAAATCAATTAAATGGTTAAGAAATTAATTTTATTAAGCCTAAAGTCAAAAGCATGTCATGGAAATTAACATTTAGTAGTTGATTCTTTGCCACAAGCTAGGTGATTGGTTCTTTAGTACTCATTTACCTATAATCAAATACCTCAAAATCATAATTTAGGAAATATAGAAAAATAAAGATTTATTGGGAAATTAAGTAAATTAATTATCTTATTAAAATAAAGGGAAATTAATTAAGGAAAAATAAAGATAAAATAATAAATAAATTATTTTTAAAAAAATTGGACATTTTACTAATTAACATGGAAGTTAAGGAAAATTTGTCCAAAATAGCCAAATTAATCAAAAAAGGAATTTAATTATTATTTTAATAATAAATATTACTAATTTTAAATATTTAAAAAATAATAATAATAAAATACCAGATACCCCAATCCATCCATTTTCTTCTTTTTCCTTTTTCCTTTTTCCTTTTTCCTTTTTCCTTTTTCCTTTTTCTTCTTTCTTTTCCTTTTTCTTTCTTTCTATTCTTTCTCCTTTTCTTATTTTCCTCTCCTTCTCCCCCGGATTGGGCCAGCCCACGGCCCAAACTCTATGCATTTTCCCCCATCCCGCGCAGCACAAACTCGCAACGCCTTTTTTTTTCCTTCCCTCACTCGTCGCCCCAACTGGTCTGCCTCCCTTCTTTTTTTTTTTCTTCTTTTCCTCCTCCTCAGGATCGGCCAATCTAGGCTATCACTCTTCTTCTTCCCCATCCCTAACCTGCAATGCTAGACCTACAACCCCGATTCCACTGGCAGCCACCAGCCCAATGACCGACCGTCCTTCCTTGCTCTCCCTGTCACTTTTCTTTCATTTTTTGACCCCAACCAGCCCCGCAGCGTCCCTCCACATGTGCCTCCCTTTCCTTTTCTCTCCCCCGACCTAACGTGCCATGGTAGGACTGCACCGCCTGCCACCATGGCCGGTGGTCCTACCTCACTTGCCTCGCTTGTCCTCTTCCTCCATCATCGTTTCGCCCTTAAATTAGCCTATAAATACCCCATTAGCATGTTGGATTGAGCTTCTATTTTTGCAACCTAGAAAATCCCGACCTTGCACAACAGCCCGATCAGATCCTTGTTCAGCCGCCGTCGGCGACCGCTGCTACCAACTCTACCCACCAAATCCTTCCTTGCACCACCCCCTACAAAACTAAGCTTCCCTCCTTCCTTGATTTGACTTGTATGAGCCACCCTGGCTATGCAAAGTCAGCTTCCCGATCAGCCCTCACCAACCCCGCGCCGCCGTCCACCGCCAATTCCACCGCAACCAACACCTCCTCCATCCTCCAAAATAACCAAGGGACTTCACCCTACCCTACCACACCTCCATCTTTCCCTGCCTCCCTCTCCTTCTCCCTTCTCCACCTTCCACCACTGTACCGACCGCTGTGCTCTGCCATTTTTAGCTGCACCACCACCTCCATTCCGCCCCACTCCACTTGAGACACCTTCCACCACCTCAAACACCCCCTCATTCCCTATTCCTTAGCCTATACCCCCATCTCTCCACCTCTCTTCCTCCTCCACTGCTGCCGCCGTTGCCGGTTCCGCCATCAACCCTAGGTGGTATTCTAATTTCCCTAGCCCTTAAACTCTTTTCCTATAAGTGTTAATAATTTTTAGTAATATTAATAGTATTACCCTTAATATTATTATTCTTCTTATTATTAATGTTGTGTTATTATTATTATTATTATTATTATTATTATTATTATTATTATTATTATGTATCACTCTTATTACCTAAACTAACTTTAGGAATATTTATAACTATGGTATTATTATTCAAAGGGTTACAACTTTAGTATTAATATAATTATTGTTACTGCTACTACTACTACTACTACTACTACTACTACTACTACTACTACTACTACTATCATTATTATTATTATATTTTTTTACTAATACTAACTTGGCCATTATCACTTTTATTATTGGTGTAAATATTGGGACTCTTATATTACTATTACCCTTTTCGATTATTATCCTTATCATCATCATTATTATTATTATTATTATTATTATTATTATTATTATTATTATTATTATTATTATTATTATTATTATTATTATTATTATTATTATTATTATTATTATTATTATTATTACCATCATTACTATTATTATTGTTGTTGTTGTTGCTATTATTATTATTATTTAATACTACTATAAATATTATTATTGTTAACTTGTCTTTTGTTAATATTTCATAATCACTAATCTATTATCACTACTAGCATAATTAGTATAAGAATCATTATGGTCACTACTTCTATATTACTTATTATTATTATTATTACTAGGGTTTGGGTCGATATTAGTATTATCACTAAAATTAATAATAATATTATTAATAATAATATCGGAACCATCACCTTAACACTATGAATATCACTATGACTACTTTAACATAAACCATGATGGCTACTAAGACTTATTTTGTTCAGTAATGGCACGATTAATTATTTTGGGAATAATAACTCTACTTTTAATTATAAACTACTATTATCATTATTATCCCTAATAGTAGATTATAATAAGAGTAGGGTAGAAATAATGGTAGTCTTTGGTAAGAGGGAGGTTAACCTATAGTATTTTCCTCTTATAGGTGAATCAAGCTAAAACCCTAAGGAAGCATAGGAGCTTACTCCAAGCCCGGTGTTGTATTAGTTAAGAATATGGTTAAAGCCTTTTATGTGTAAGGATGTGCTATGTGTGTTGGTTTGATGGGTGTGTTTTATATTTTATATTATCATGTCCTTGTGGAAACTTACTAAGCATGAAGCTAAGGTAAGTTGCATGTGTGTATGATGTGTGTAATGTGTTGTTATTACTTGTAATTGAATTGTTCTTATGTAATAATTCCCCTTATGACATGCATGATAGGAGGTCCTAAGTAGTATGATGTGGTTGTGAGAGAAATGGAAAAGAATGAGGAAAGTGAGTTGACTAGGAAATGGTAATGACTAACTAATTATCTTATGACCTATGAGTGGATAATAAGAGGAATAATAGAAATGAAATTAAGGGAATGGATTTAACATGAATGGGAAGTCTAGGGTTTGCATGGAATGGTTAGCCTTTTCATGGGGATGAATTTTACATGGGAGAAGTTGATTTGAGGATCGAGTAAGGTAAAGGAAGTATAGTTAGGGCGATTAGAGTACCTATGTGAAAAATAGCACGTGGGTTGATGTAAGGATGCATGGGAGATTTGACTAGGGTTTTGGGAGAAAACCCTAAATAAGAAAAATGTGTAAGGGATGAAAAAAATTAATAGAGATGGATAGAATGAGTTTAAAAGATGGACGGAGGTGTCACATGGGGAAAAAGTGAATCAAGAGATTGTATTTGGGTGTTGAGTGACTCGCATAAAAGAAAGGAGGAGTACTAGGGTTTCGGGAAGCTAACTAGGGTTTTGGTGATCATGTGTGGGAGTTGGATGGTGAGGTTGTAAAGTCAAGTGTGTGTCGAGAGATGTGATGGTCTTAGTAATAAAGAAGAGTTGTAGGTTCATAATGAGTGGGCAAAAGATGAAAGGAAGTCCCGAGATAATGGGTTGTGTTGGATATATGTCATGTGGAGGAGCTGGGGTAATTAAGGGTGACGAATGAATAACATCATATTGGGAAATAGAATTGCTAAAGTTTTGGAATGGCCAACTAGGGTTTCGTGACCACATGTATTATATGAGAAGCGAAATGTGGTACTTGGGGAAGAATCGAGCGAGGTGATAAATTGAAGGAGTATAAGTTATATGGGATAGAGGCAAGTTAGGTTATATAGACCAAATTAGGGTTTTCCTGGAAGAAAACCCTAGAGAGTTATATTAAGTTGATTCAGAAATATGAGAAGTGGGCCTCGGTGTTGAGTAGTCATGGTAATGAGGAAAGAGTGGGAAAGGATATTAGGATGAACTAGAAGAAGTAAAGGTCACAAGATATGGGACAGGATTATCGGGAATTCGAGTGAGTCATGCATGTCTAATCGGGGTAATAAGATACAATAAAACACTAAGCACTTAAAGTGAAAGATTATTGAGCCAGGGCCCGGTGAGGTTATATATTCTTCGATCCACAGGCTATAATAGTGGTCAAGTGCGTTTTGCCCTACTGAGTGATTTTCTGGTCCATCAGCTATAATAGTGGTCAAGTGCATTTTGCGCTGCTAAGTGTTTTCGGTCCATCAGCTACAATACTAGGGGGTTCTGGGCTCGATAAACCAAACCGTGTATGGCAATAAGTATTGGAAAGTGAGGATATATATATATTTTTGGTCCACTGGCAATAATAGTGGTCAAGTGCGTTATGCCCTATGGAGTGTTTTCAGCCCACCAGCTATAATAGTGGGGTTCCTGTACTCATGCAGAAATAATATAATAAATGTGTGAACCATAATTATACGGAATGGAAAGTTACTAATCATTTACAGTGGAACACCATGTGAGTCGAGGCTAGTGAGGTTATTATATATTTTTTGGTCCACCGACTATAATAGTAGTCAGGTGCGTATTAACCTGCTGAGTGATTTTGGGCCACTGGCTATAATAATGGTTAGGTGCATTCTTCCTTGTGGAGTGCTTCCGGTTAGTGGGGTTCCCGTACTCACATGGAATTATTATAAGTTTGGCCTAATCTTGTAAATCTTGATTATTGTCTTGTACGTCTTATGTGTTTATTCTCTTGCATAGCCTTAATTGCGTGCTTCTTGTTGGCCTTACCCATATGGTTACCTTACTCAGTACGTAGTGTACTGACCACCCGTTTCATAGGTACTGCTCATTCCCACGAGCAGAAGACCCATATGAGTTTGTGTAGGTAGGAGATGACGTCTTTGATGCCTAAGACACTTATGAGGCATCAGGCGGGGCTAAGAGTTGAGCCTAGAATTGGTCTGGAGAATCAAGAGCTACCTAACCGAACTCTATTTTCCTCTTATTTTACCATGTTTTGATCTTATTCTAGTTATGTCATGTCGTACGATATTTTATGTTTTTGGAAAAATGTAGTTACTTACTCTTTGGGTTGTAATTCTTAAATCGTACTCTAATTCTTGTATGACTATGAGGGAGTCCTCTCATGGGCCCTCACTATTTTATTAATGACTTGTGTTTGATGTTAACCCTATTTAGCCTTAGCACTTAGTATTAGAACAGTAGGAGTGAACCGGTCTGGTACTAAGTGTGGCGGTTATACCCCCGGAATTTAAAGTTTTGTTATTTTACTTCTCTCAAACCTTTTTATTAAAATAAAAATTTTCAGTAGTAAATTTTGGGGGTGTTACATATAAATCCTAGGTTCCCCAAAGAACCAATTGAATAGTGTATTCCAAAACCAATACTAGTACAAAAAAGGTGTTCTATTGAGGGGATAAAATGGAAATCCCAATTCGAATGCATAAAAATCACTTATGCATAGCATATCAAGAAAAACTATAAAAAATAAAATCACTAAATTGGGTATTCTAAGACAAAAATAAAAATTAATTTGTTATTGTTACATACTTTAGTATAGAAATATGAAAGGTCAATGATATACAAGAGTGATATCGATCCAACAAATTCAACATCATTATCATAAGCACATAAAACATTTTCTTTTAATATTTTTCAATTAAGATGATATTCAACAACCACAATGAGTTTATATGGAATTCATCATTTGTGTGTGTGTGTGTGTGTGTGTGTGTGTGTGAGAGAGAGAGAGAGAGAGAGAGAGAGTGTGTGTGTCTATATATATATATATATATATATATATATATATATATATATATGGTTAGGATCATATACAAACTCTAATATAAAATACAAATCTATGAACTAATCATATCCATTAGATTACTTATATTCACTAACAGAAAGTAGATATAGATCATTAATATAAATAATCTAATAGCTATGATTAATTCCTACGTTTGTATTTTAAGTTAGAGTTTGTATATGATACTAATTCTATATATATATATATAGAGTAAATATATTGGTTATTATACACAACAAGTTCCCTTATAGCCTCCAAAACAGGACAAACTTTATAGAATGATGTGGTATCATTATTATTGAAAGTTGAACTTTCAAATCTTAATTAATTCTATATTTTATTTCAAAAAAATTAATGTTATATTTTGGATTATAAATACCACTTGTCCTCCTCCATTTCTTTGAGAATCAAATGTAACACCCCAAAAAATTAGACCTATAATTTTTACAGATTTATATGCTTGATGGTGTTTGATCTTGTTTTGGAAATGTATTTTAGGTTTTATCTGCAAAGGATTTGGAAAATGAGAAGAAGAAATTGGTTTTTTGACTCACAGTGGATTAGTAATGTGAACAAATCAATTAATAAATCATTTTTAGTTTATTTTTTGAATCAAGGTAACTAGTTAATTGGTTAAAAAAAAACAATTGACTAAAGTAACAATCAATGGGTACACTAGACCAATTAGTTGGTATACCTCACTTGGGTAAATTCAAATTCAATTTCAGATGAAAAAATTCTTTCAATAGTCTTAAATCTTGCTAATCCACTCCAAAAATTTTTCTAAACTATACTTAATGATTTTAGCTATTAATATAAACTTTTTCCTACTTCAAGCGAATTTAGGTACCAAATTTATCAAAAAGTGGTTGACGACCATACGTCAATTATCTTTGTCTTCCTTGATTCTTACCATCTTTTATGCTTTATAAAAATATTTGATTCATCCCTTACAAACTCAAAAAAATCAATAAAGTTATTTCCTTCTCTCTCTTTTTTTGTCCATTTTCCTTAATTGTGTTTCTAATTTTCTATTTTACATGGCACTAGAACTCCTCAATTATCACCATTTGAGCCATGGAGAAAGTCAACCTTTTTCCTAGAAAATTTTCCTAAAGATTATCAAATTTGAGTGAGAGAGTTAGGGTTTTGAGTTGTATAATCCATTACCCTCTATTACCCATTATATCTACCCTATTTTGTTTAGCCAAAATCCTCTTTCTCCGTACTTTTGCTCAACCACATAAACCTTTCTTTCTCCTCTATTCCCTCTCCACTTACCTTCTTCTCTCTTTTTACTCTCTACCTCTAATCTTCTACACCTCCTTTAATCCTTCCTTTTAATTTTTATTTCACTCTTAAGTAGTATAGGGTTAGATTTAGGAAAGTATTGAGGACTTGAAGCCTTCCCATAGTATTATTATTTGGTAGATATTGAGTTTTTTTATTTATTTTACTAATCTCTTGTTATGATTTTCTTTTAAATATTTTTAAGGATTATACTAAGTTTTAATCTCTTATTTTTAAGATGTTCAAGGTATGGACATTTTTCAGCTAAGGAATTTTCCTATTTTATGTGTATTTGTTAGGCTTCATTTTAGATAAGTCATTCTTGGTTTTTGGTGTAGAGTAACTAAACATGTGGGTTAGTATAAGTTTGAAATTTTGGTTATTCTATATTAATATGTATAATAATAGTAGTGCTTGTTGTGAACCACACTTTGAGTTTGGTTATTTTGGGGAAAATGAGTGATATGCATGTATCTTAATGATTAATCAAAAATGTAATATGATTGAGGGTTGAGCATGACTAATCTTACTTTTTCAAGTGTTGTATGATATGGATGTGGTAGCATTGATGTTTAAGGTTGTGTATGAAAATTCTTACATACACTATTATACACTAATAAATGTGGTTAAATCGATCGATTAGTTGGTAGAACCATTAAATAGTTAGTCAAACCAATCAACTAGTTTGTTTTTGGTATTACTTGGCTTAGTATCTGACTGAACCCATCAAAAATTTCAATTGAACCAATCATATGGTCTCTAGAATAGTCAATTGGTTATCCAAACTGATCAACCAATTTTGATAGGGTCCTTAGGGTTTAACATTGCCAAACCGATAGACCAATTTTGCCTAGAATGTTTAATTTACCACTTTTTAACCTTATAAGGGTTTAAGAGTTGATATTATGTCATGATATGATTCTTAGATGTTATAAATCCACTCATTCACATGAATTAATGAACACAGATGATGGATTAAATTGGCTAAGTTGTGATGATATCACTTCTAAAGCCCCTACTAGGAAATATTAAGTATTATGAGTTAGTTATGTGATGGTATTTGAATATTATGACTTAAAAAGAAAGGAATAATTTGAGCCTATGTATTTCCAACCCTCAAGGTAGATGATTAGGGGGTAGCTATTATTATATTCACCTTCAACTATGCACTTGTGGGAAAGGAAACTCTTATTGGTTTTGGTACATCTCATACTCTATATTACATCTATGAGGCACTTATGAAGTGTCAAGAATTAAGGGTTTATATACCTATCAATACAATGAGTTAGTTTCTATCTTAGCTTATGAAAAAAAATATCAAGCATTTATATTTACTCCATATGGTTACTTATTAACCACTATTCAGGGTTCTATTATGATTGAGTTCCATAGTGGGGAATTTAAGTGGTTGGTTGAGATTCTTACATGATGGAAAATGTGTAACCATGAATCTACAGATATAATAATAATAATTAGTCTTAGAATTATATTAAATTAGGTTTATGCTAACTATATGCATGATCTTTATATAGTTATTTCATTCATGTGATATCAAGGTTATCTCATAATTAATGATTAAGTTATGAATGCCTGCATGATCCAACTCATTGCTTTTATATGTAAATACAAATAAATTACTATATAACATTGTGATTAAGATATTATGGATGATTAGAACATAACTTTCCTTACAGTTTACTTAAGAAGATCGTATCCTTAGTATGTCACATCACATTTTCATCTATTGATATCCTTGATTCTTGAATTTTGTAGTAAGCATGATCAACCGTGAAATCCCTACACTTGTTGTGGAGAATAATATTTCCATAAATTTCCATGTCTATCATTTATCATGATGCCATCTACTTTTATATGCATGTATTAGGTACCACGTTGAGAGTTCCATGCTAGTAAAACACGTGAGTTGATATGTTACTATATAAGCATCTGAATGTGTGATATCAAGAACTATATGCCTATTATGACTAAACGTGCATCATAAAATCCCTTAATAAAGTAACTTAGCTTACTTAGCATATAGCATATTGATGTACCCATTTACTTTTTCACCAACTTAATTTCACAAAGAGAGAACTTTATGCAAGTAGTTGAGAGCGTCCAATAGCCAACTAGTTTATTGTGTTAGGCCTAAGCCAAGAAAGTGTACACATTATAATGGATTCCTTTTGTTTTTCCTTGATAGACCTTAACTTTTATTGTTTCCCCCATCTTTCTGAATGCATTATTTATGTATTTCCAATTTTTTTAGACCTAATACGGTCTTAGTTTTGTAAACCCTAAGACTTACTATCTTTTATGCTATCTATTTTGCTCAATCTATTTTTTTGTTTGATTAGTTGGGTACTTAGTGTTGTATTTAGCATAGGATGGATGATAATATAGTTATCTAAGGTTAGGTGAGGTGGTAACATATCGCTTTCTTAAGAATGTTTTTCGCATTTTTACCCATGTAAAAAAACAAATAAAAACACTAATAGTAAAAAATAGAGGTGTTACACTGAATCTTATTTTCCCTTCCATTTTTCCTCATACTTTCTTGGTCTTTATTTGGATTCATTTTAGTGTGATGTAGAGGAAGATAAATTTTTTTCCATTCATATGTTATACATAAATATGATGTAATTTGAATAATGTTATTAATTGCTTGCCAATTTATCCCAAAATATAATCAATGCTTTATCCTTTTAATCATTCTCTCTCCCAACATACGGGATTCCAATTATGTAGATACAAAAAAGGAAGGAGTAGCTATTACCTAAGGTCGTGCCTCTTAAAGACTCCATTGGTTGTTACAAGCATCATTTTCATCAATTTGTCCCAAATGTTAATTTTGTTTATGATCAATGAAGATATATTATAATTATAAATAGAATAATGTTTTAATGTATTTTTGAATTCATGCTCATAATTTATAATTAATTTCTATATTTTTCACTATTAATAGATCAACATACAATGTTTCAGAAAAATTAGTAAATGAAACTTAGGGGTTATTCGCCATCTTATAATCATATACTTCATAAACAATTAGTAACTAGATAGTTAAAACAACACAATTAATAACTATAAATGTGTTATCAATGGCAGTTTAAGAAAATATAATAGAGAAAATTAGAGAATGACAATGGTTTTAATATTTAGCTACCATTATATACTCTAACACTTTTTTCATTTTTTTATGGGCATAATTCGGTAGCCTTGCTGCTAAAAGAAGAAGCTTATCTTTATTATAAATACTATTATTTCTAACCGATCCCTTATGTTCTTCCATCTCAGACATCATTCTCTACATTTCATTGCATTTTGTTTAGTTCTTGGCTAGTGTAGAGATGAATATTAAAAAAAATCCCGTGTATATATCTCTAAAAAGATAATCTTTCATCAATTTGTCAAAAAAAATGTAAGTTTACTAGCTAATTTGTCCAAAAAGGGTGATATTTTTGTAAAGCATCCATAGGGGTCAAATTTTAGCATATCTCAACAATGTTCACTCAAACTCACAACTTGTAGGGAGGGTGAGAGTAGGTTGTTATAACTAAAGAAGTTATAGCATATACCATCAGTTGTTAAAAGTTGGAATTTTCTAGTTCAACTTGTGAGTGAGTCTATCACAATATGCAATTGTGATTAGAAGTCCCATGCACTAAATTGCAGCTCTAGTATAAAGTTCCAGACTATCAGTAAACTTGCATGCAAATACATAAAACAAATACATATATATTTTCTATCACAACATCATTGTCAAATTGTCCCAAATGACACATCCCTTACTAGGAAAAAAACAATATTACAACCAATGCACGCCATTGTAAATACATTAAGCAAGACCAATACTGTTTTTTACCTTCATATGGCTTTTTTCATTGTAATTTTTTTATGGTTTTTTAATTCAAAATACGTTTGAACACTAAATTAATTATTAGATAGGCCTAATTTTTTGGTATAAATACACTACTTTATGGTATATATCCATCAATTCTTTGTTAGTATTAGCTTGAGATATGATGTGTTGTTTGATTCATATATCCCAAATAATAAAAATAAAAAGGGTTTTTATTATGAACTCTTTCTTTTGATTCCATTATAGGTTAATGAAGATCAAACGAAAGAATCTATCAAAAAAATGAAATATCATTTCTTGCTAATTTGCACCAACTATGCTAATTTACTCATCAACATACCTCAAATGGGACATTATCAATTTATCTCCTACTTAGACAAGTAATTCAAGATTGTTCCAATTGAATGTATTCCTCAAACCTATTCTAATAGATAAATATTCTTAATGAAGAAGGGGAGTGAAATTTTGTTTTTAGTAGTATTCATCCCTTTTTCGGAGAAGTTGAAGGCATTGTAACCATAGTTGTTTGTTACATAATCATTTAATCCAATGAGCCATTGCTTTTATTTTGAGTGAGGAAACCCTAAATTAAATGTTGATGGGTCTTTTTTCTCCCATAACTTGTTCTACCCTCATCAATTTGTACCAAAAATTTAAATTTTCGTCATCAATGTTTTGTGAACAATTAATACTTATAACAACCCCAATTTTTTTCCACAAAATGTCAAGACAGATTCATTTTCAACAATATTAAATGACTAAAGGATTTTATATTTTTTATTAGTTATTTTTTAAAATTTATAATTCAAAACAATGATGGTTTTTTAATCACCATGATATGTTTTAAATGACGATTAATCACCTTCATTTTTATTGAATATTAAAGGTGTAGCACCCCTAGTTCTAGTACTTAAAAATTTTATTTTAAAATGTTAATTACAGAAGCTAAAATATTAAAAGTATAGAGTGTTACTACCACACTTTCTATGAATCTTGTTCTTCTATTATTCTTATACAAAGTGTTAGGCTAAAATGTTGCTGAACTTTAAAAACTAACAAAAATCATAAGAATATAATAGATATTACATTACATATTATAATTTCCCCAATATACACAAAGGTATCGGTCAACAAGGTTACAACCTAGAGAAAGGAAAGATAGAAGGGACAAAAGAGTCCAAGGATATCTAGATCAAAAGATGTTGGAACACACACTAAATAGTCCTAACTCTTAACCTCTAAACCGTAGCCATCAAGTATTACCCTTTAAGAAATCCTAAAAAGTCATAAATATCCATTGAATAGGCACAGGACTATAAAATGGAACCTATCAATAAAATAGTACTGAGTAAACCTATTACACAACACTGATCATGCAAAGGTCACGTGGATCATATAGAGGGTGTCATGAGTGAACATGACATAAATACATGAAATCATACATATTAGAACATGGAATAAATATGCTAGGTCAAACTTGTGTAAAAAGATAGGATAACATGTCATGAAATATATATTACCAAGACACATTCTCATCATACCATTATATTTAATCATTATATGAAACTTAATAATTGTAACATATCGAAGGTGTTCCATGAAGGGAATGTACCAAAAAATTCTTAACCAATTTCTATGACAATCACATTATATCTCATAATTTAAAAAACCATACCAATAAACTCCAGAAATCCACAGAAAGGGCATAGAGGCAGCTAGCAAATATAAGTAGGGCACAAACACAACTACCGACCACAAGTAGGGCACAAAGACAACTTTCGACCATATCATACATGTTAATTATTATAACCAACAATGATTAGTTCTACTTTTAATTACTTGATAGGATACAATGGATAACCCAGAACCATAACAATACACCAGTCATACCATTGCCCGAGACATCATGATACCTTACAACCATTGAACTTGGACATATAACATCACATCGGACATACTAGCACTATAAAGGAAACACAATACTCTCCAACCTAATTCGCCTAATCATTACATATATATATCTCCTATATGATTTTTTGGGTCACTTATAGAGTAGTATATGACCTTAATGGGGCATTATAACACACCAGTGAAAGCAAACCAAAGAGAGGACTTCTACCTCATCTTGAGGGTAACAAGCCTTAAATAGTAACCATTGCTAATTTCGATATATTCCAATATAAATATAAATATTTTATTTGGTGATTATATAATATCACTAAATACACAACAAATTCAATTCCATAAGTATATATTCTTCCTTTATTTTTAATTATCCAGGTCAACTTTAAGGCCAATATTCTAAGCTAAAGTCAAATACACGAAGGTTAATGTAAGAATCCACTAAGGCCATCCTAGTCTAATTATTCACATTTAGGTTCATCAGGTCATAATAACCAAGATGTTGTTATAGAGGATTTACATCTAAAATGATCGTTTGAATACCACTTGTTGTTAGGATTAAGTAAAATTCATGGCATACCTAAATAACATTAAAAAAATCACTTTAGCATAAACTTACAATTCTATAAATTTTAAGCTCAATTAGCATACCAAACCCTAATTATACATATCTAGTATACCATGTTTCACACACTACTCATGCTCAACACTTAACAAGAATAAAAGCTAGAAGTTTTTAAAATATATGTGGAAATAATAAAATACCCCTAGAGCATGCAAAACTTTTCTAACTTTATCTAAACATATTCAAATCTCAACATATTATATATCAATCTTTCAGTAAAACATGTGAACAATTAAATGGTAAACTCATAAATAACAAAGGAGGTCTTGGCTAGGGCCAAATAGCCTCTTTTGAGTTATCCCTACAACACATGCATAATTATTTAACCATAAAAAAAATCCTATTCTAGCATGATATCGTGTATACCTTCAAATAAATAAAAGTGAATACTCTTGCAAAAATTTCCATGGCCACATCCTCATAGAAAAATGACAATATCATATACATGCATATTTTTATGGAATTACAAGGGAGCATAAATTTTACTTAAGCATATCATAGAAACCCTAAAACATGTGATCACATTTCATAATTAATAAAAGCGTATAGGTTACTTTCTTCCAAGTAAAAATGAAAAAAGAGAAAAAGATCACCACAATCCCTAGTTCCCAACTATACCTCATGATCCTTAAAAATATAAAAAACCAAAATTAGAATCTACCTCATTAAAAAGAATAATACAATAATAATAATCATAAAAAACTAAAAGGGAAAAGTGTCATACCCAAAAATAGGTGGCATAAGAATAGAAGAAATAATAAGGAAGAAACTCTTTTTAATTTTCTCTCAAATTTGACACTTATATCTGTAAGAAAAGATAACAATGCTAGATAAGATTAAGAGAAGAAGAACCAATAAATAAAATGAAGAGATGAGAAGGAGGGGTTTTCAATTTATATAGTAAGAAGGGTAATAGGGGACCTCTCAATACATAGGTGAAACTCAAAGAAAGTATAAGAGATGAGAGAGAAAAATGCAAAAAGCATTTGAATGAATGAAGAAATAAGGAATAAAAGCATAAAGAAGGAGCACATGGTTCAAAAATCAACCAAGCAAGATAGAGAAGAGGTTGACCAAGGCTTGCTTCTTTCACACATAAATGAAGATGTTCACTGTAAGCATAAAGTGTAAGAGTGTGGGCAAGAAGTAAGGTAAATTGAAGTGATTATGGTTAAGATATTGGAAAAAACTAAAGAAATATATGAGAATAGAATCCAATGTAAGGGGAAGTTGGTAGAAAGTCAACAAGGATAAAAGGAAGGGGAAAAAATAAAAACAACACAAATATACCCGTAAAAATCATACAGCCCATGTAACACCATGATTTTTCACTATAAAATTTTTTCAAAACTACAAATCCAACATATGAAAAATAAGGTGCCACAACCATATCTAACATAAGATCGGCCCCTCACTATCTATCGCACATTAGACACAAGGCTAAGTATCTAACTAATCAAACACAAGGAAAAAAATAGAGTGTATAAGAAAATATTTGGAGATAGGAAAATTAAGGTTTAAAACCCAAGGCTACATAGTCCCAAAATCTTTACAGAGATATATTAAAAGAAAACACTAACTAAAATAAATCAATTTCAAATGAAAAACACATTCATTTTTAAAGGAGAATAGAAGAAAGTCTCCAAGAATGCCTACTCTCAACAACCCAACTATGCTAAGAGGAGGATAGACCACTCACTGGACATCCTTAGGAAACCTACATCGAACCTTCTACTCGTGGGATTAAGTAGGATATTGCAACAACAACCCCATCTGTATGCATATATACTGAAAAAACTAATCTACTACTACCACGTAGGTTATAGTATAAGAAAGTCCCACACCACATGTTCACGGTATGACCTACAAAAATGTACATACAATCCCCCACCATGTCTTTCACGTATAAATGCATAAATCATACAAGACATATTTAGAACCACTAAAGCATGCTTAATTATAATTATACTATCACACAAGATTATACAAATTATAACATATAGAACACCTTCTTAAGGAATGCAAATTACTTAGACTATCCACATAGCAATGTTTCGAGTATAGCTTGAAGGGTAATGTAAAATAAAAATTACATATATGACCTTCTAACCATGGATATTTAATCAATTCTATCATGATTACAATAGAAATAGATCATGAATGCTAGAAACACATAAATGTTCCACTATGGGACATTCAAGGAAACATATGATTGGTATAGAATTTAAGGTAAACGTCAGCTACACAATATATTCATATTTAGGTAAGGCGTGAGCTCTTTAAGTACTCATAGGGCAAAGGAAGTATCATATCAGCAAAGTAATCATAGCAAGATCAAACATAGAATAAGATAAGGCCAATTAATAACTCTTTTAGTTACATTCCACTTATTATTTTTCATTAGGTGAATATATAATTCCTTTAAAAAATTATTAAGCAATAACTGATCATAGAAAATTTTACCCCTAGTTCTTGAGCAATAGATGATCATTATATTATTTTACCCCATGTTATTGAGGAATAGGTGATCATGACACTATTTACCACAAGTTATTAAGTAATAGGTGATCATAGAATTAGTTTACCCTAAGTTATTAAGTAATAGGTGGGATTATTCCCTATATTTTCTCTATACCATGGAACTTAAACTAAATAAATGGACATAAATTTCCATCTCATTCCGAAGTAACTTGGTGGACATAAGTCCAGGATCATGCCAAAGTAACCACGTGGACATAAGTCCTAGCTCATGCCAAATAACCATCATGTGGTGACTAAATCCTTTATTATCGATACTCCTAGTACATCATTAATGTCTATAGTAGGAAAGGCACCGAGATCAATGAGGATAATAGTATCAACTAGGATCTCACCTGAAGGCACCTGAAGGTAAAACCCTTGAGGGAAAACTAACCCAAATCTATCATGATGCTCATTCTACTTTAAGTGACTAATATCTCATTGGATTGGGATTTCATATCACATAAAGTCAAAACAAAAAATATCACACCATATAATAAGCTATTTCATTTCAACATTCCAATATGAGGTTCTCACATCATCAAGTGTTCCCACTTAGGCTATCTTCAAGTGATCATCCCATTATGTTATCAATTATGCCAAGACATGGAATTATATAATGTTAATAGAATCCATAAATGTCCAAGCCAAAATTTTATCTCCATTTATTCCCTTTTGATCATAATTCAAATCTAGGTCAAAGCCTAGGGCTAAGGTCAAAGCCATAGTTTATTTCTTAAACACAGTCTTACCATTCATTAGAGTGTCTTCCAATTTAATCCCTAAGACTAAAGATAATGATCGAATTAGAGGTCAACTAGATTTCAACCCTAACTCATGGTTATTTATCTATTTATTTCAATAGCCAAGTGAAAGTCATTATAGATAAGGTCAACTTCAAGCCACCATACATGTCCATGTTATTTTCTTCTATTTTTGCTAAGTCATTTAACTTAAAAGGTTTCACATTTTAAGTCCATGATATAAGTCATTATAGGTCTATTATCCATTATTTTGATTCATTACATAAATATTAACCATAGAAAGAGACATTTTTATCCATCTAATCATCTACTCATGTTATGGTCAAGATAAAGGTCGAATTCTAAATTAAGGTCAACATTGGTCAACTAGGATAAAATTTATCTTTACTAAGTTTAATCCATTATTTAAATTTCATTAATCTAGGTAAATTTATAGCTAATAGCATCTTAGGCATTATCCAAGCATGAGAAAAATCAAAACATCATATTCGGGAAGAAATAGGTAAGAAAAGCAAAACTAGTTGAGACTAGTTGTAACACCCCTAAGTTTTAAACCAAAAATTTTCATTTTTAAGACAATCCAAAAGTGTTTGAAAAATAAAATTGAGGAATTCTACGGACACATTAAACATAAGAAAGGTGTGATCATCACCTAACCCATACCTGATGTAGGGAAAAACAGAATATTGAATAAAAAGATGCATGCTCATAACATTAATTTGACAATACTAGAATATTTAAGTATTATTATTTTTTAAGTATCCTAAATATCCTAATTAATTTAATTAACCTAACCCATTATTTTCTCCTTTTTCCCTTTTCCTTTCTCCTTTTTTTCTTCCTTTTTCCTTCCTTTTTTTCCTTTTCCTTTCTTCTTCTTTTCTTTTCTTCCTTACCTTCCCCCGACCTCGGCCAGCCCAACAAGCCAGACCCCTCTCCCTTTTCTTTCCTTTCCCACAACCCGTTCTCTTTTTCCTTCCTTCTCCTCCTCCCTTCGTCCCCCTAAACAACGTGCTTTACTTAATCTTTCCCCCACCGCACCAACTGGCCCAATTTGCCTTCCTTTTTTTTCTTTCTTTTCTTCCCCAAACCACCGATCCATCCCCCACCTTTCTTCCTTCTTTCTTCTTCCTCCACCTCCTCCGACGACGTCAACCTACACCGCCGCCCCAATTCCCCGGATTTTTACTACTAATTATGCCCTATTGACCTGCCGTTTCTTCTCCTCTCTTCTCCCCTTGACTCACCGGCCCTTTTGACCCAACCCAACCCCTTTTTTCTTCCACACGATCTCCTCTCTCTACCTGCACAACTATCTCCACCATGTTCAAATTTTCACTGGCCAACTGTTATCGGTCGGCGCCCTCCCCCTGTACTATCCTCCCTTTAACCTTATCTCCTAATTAAGCTTATAAATACCCTTTACTAACCCTGGAGTCTAGTTATGTTTTTCTAACCCAGGAAATCATTCCTTTTCACCGTCGCCACTTTAGATGGCCTTTCCTCCGCCATCAGCCAACTACGTCGCTTGATCTACCTACCTAAGCCTTCCCTACATTGTCATCTACCCAACTAAACCTCCCATATCTCTCAATTTTCCCTATACAAGCCACCCCAGTTGTGCAAAGTTTGATTCCTAATCAGGCCTCTCTTCCACCTCCGCCGCCCTTCGAACCACCATTAGCCACCTCTCCTACTATAGCCACCACCCCCTACACCTCTCAATTTGTTCTACAGACCCTCCCCTTATTTCCTACCCTTCTTTTCCTCTTCCTCCCTCTCCTCCTCTCTTTTTCTTCTTCTCTTCATTTCAACCGCCACCACCACCGTCGTGCGTCGCCACCTTTGGTTGCGCCGCCCCCTCCATTCTACGCCTCTCTACCTAAGCAACCCTAAACACCCTAACTCCCACCTCCATTATACCTCTCATTTTCCCACCGTCTAACTTTTCCCCTTTTCTTCTCTTTTTTCGGCCACCGCCGCCACCGCCGTGCATCACCGTCGGTGCCGCCTATCATCACCAGTCTAAGGTTGAACCCTAAACCTTCTTAACCCTTTTTCACTATTTATACAAGCTTTAATTTATTTTATTTCATTTATTCAAATATATATGCTATTATTATTATTACTACTATTATTATAATTAATGTTTTTTTTTATTATTTCTATTGAGGGTCAAAGGCCTATTATATTTTTATTTTTATTTTATTATTATTGTTATTTTTTATTGTTGTTGTTGTTATTTTCAACTTTAGTATTGTTATTTTATATAGGTCTGAAACCCTATTGTTCCTATTTTGAATTGTAGTAGTAGTATTATAAATATCAAGTCTTATTATTATTAATATTATTAATATTTTTGTCATTAGCATTTATTATTATTATTATTATTATTTATCAAGAGGGCCAAAGCCTTTCTTTATTTGTTTAATTTGAATACTGTTATTATTATTATTATTATTATTATTATTATTATTATTATTATTATTATTATTATTATTATTATGAGTAATATGCATTATTATTATAGTATTCTTAATATTTCAAAGTAGGGTTGAAAACTATACTTTATCTTACTTTAGGTTATGTTATTATTAGTATAGTTATTATTATTATTATTGTTGTTAATATTATTTTTTTAATTTCTATTATTATTTCATTATTATTACTACTATTTCATCATTATTATTAATAATAAATTTTTTATTTATTTTATTAATGTTATTATTTGTATTATTTTGGTAAAGGGGTCGAAGCCCTTATTTCACTATGTTTTTGAGTAATGCCCTTTTTAATATTATTGTTACTATTATTATTATTCTTATGAATATTAACATTGATATTATTTTTAGTGTCTTTCCTATTATTATTTTGGTATCATTATTATTATTATTATTATTATTATTATTAGGGTAAAGTCTTCAACCTTATATTATCAACTTTTATAATATTACTATTAATTCTTATATTTTTAGCCAAATTTAGTAATTAGTTAATGGTTATTGTTATTAATATTTTATTATTTTATCAAAAGCGTAGTCTTAGAATATGTTAGTAATAATAATATATTTTCTAGGAGGGAATCTAATCTTTATTTTTTCCCTTATTTAGGTGAGACCAATCAAAGCCCTAAGGAGGCGTAGGAGCGTGCTCCAAGACCAGTGTCATTTTAGGTAAGAATGTAACTGAGGCCTTATGTGTGTTAATGTGCATTATATGCTTTGTATGTGTTGTATCTTATGCTTATCATTATAATTATTTTGTATGTGGTATGACTTGGAGTTGAAGCATATTTCTATGTCATTATTGTGTACTATGTGTATGTGGTCAAATGTTGTGGAATGTGATGATATGTGTTGTAACCCTATAAGACATACATGTGAGGATGTTAATGTGGTATTGTATGAGGGAAAGGATGAAAAAGAAAATTGGGAAATAAGTTGACCAAAAGGGAAAGAGGTTGACAAAGGGGAGTACGTTGACAAAAGGGGAATAAGTTAACCAAGGGATGTGAGTTAACTTAAGTATTTTAATGATCCATGAGTGGAAGAATAAAATGGGGAATTTTAGGGTTTCGTATGGGAGAATCTAACCTATTGTTTTGTATAGGAGAATCTAATCTATGGTTTTATATGGGAAAATATAATCCATGGTTTTGTATGAGAGAATCTAATATATGGTGTTACATGGGAGAATCTAATATAGGCTTTTATATGGATTGAATCGAGAGTTGGTATAGGTGAATCTTGAATTTTATATAGAAGAATCTATGGTTTTATATGACAGAATCTTGGGTTTTCTATGGAGGAATCTAGGGTTTTGGTATGGATGGACTTAAGGTTTTGCATGGCATATTTTATGGTGTCGCATGAGGGAATCTAATCTAGGGTTTTGTATGGATTGAATCTAGGGTTTTATATGGTGGGATCTAGGGTTTTTCATGGATGGATCTAGGACTTGCATGGTTGAATCTAGGGTTTCACATGGGAGTTTTAGGGTTTGAGTGAAAAAGTTTGAAGGTTTGCATGGGGAGGTTAGCGTTTGCATAGGAGTAAAGTTTGCGTACGAAAAGTTGACTTGGGATGTAAGGAATGTAATAGAGGGGTATTTGGGTGTTTGGAAGTTTTGGCTGAAAAATAGTACATAGGATATTATAAGGGTATGGAAGAGATTGAGTTAGGGTTTTGAGTGATTAACTATGGGTTGTTGTGATTAACTAGGTTAAGGTTATGGAAGAGATTGAGTTAGGGTTTGGAGTGATTAACTATGGGTTGTTGTGATTAACTAGGTTTTGGAGTGGCTAACTATGGTTTGTTGTAGTTAAATAGGGTTTGGAGTGGTTAATTATAGTTAGTTGTGATTAATTAAGGTTTGGAGTGGTTAACTATGGTTTTAATATGGCTAACTAGGGTGCAGTGGTAACATGTGTGTACTTGGGGAATAAAGTTTGATGATGAATAATGGATTGATGGGTTGTGAAAAATGGGGAGTTAAAATGATTTGGGTTGTGTGAGGTGGAGTAGGATGGGCCACTTAGGCCTAAATTAGGGTTTCTAAAAACACCCTAGAGTAAGGAAATAAGTGGAATTGGAGGTGTGTAGTAATGGGTCTTGACCCATATATTTTGGTGTTGGAGTTCTGGTGTGAGTTTGAGTGTAGAGGAAAGGTTGTTGGACAAGTTAGAAGGTGCAAGGTTCTCATGATATGATACAAATCAGTTGATGGATAAGTGTAAAGGGAGTGATTCATGCATGTTTAGGGGGAAAGCTTTTGAATAATATACTTAAGACATTAATCATTTAAAGTGAAATATTATTGAGTCGGGTCCAACCGATCCCCCGGTTAGGAATAGTGGTTAGGGTTTTTACCCTATAAGTGATAGATCCACCGACAAATAATAGTGGTTAGGACATGATGTATAATAAGTGACTGGCCCAACGATTATAATAGTGGGGGATCTTGATCTCAATAAACACAAACTAGAGTTTGCTAAGGCACTTAAATGATACTAATTACTTACGGTAGGACACCATGAGATCATGAACCAAACCGATCCACCGGTAAGGAATAGTGGTTAGGGTTTTACCCTATAAGTGACCAATTCACCGGCTATAATAGTGGTTAAGGCATGATGTCCTATAAGGGACCGGCCCACCGGCCATAATAGTGGAAGGTTTCTGTACTTGCATGGATTGATAAAAAGCATGGTGTGAATCGATTTTTGATCAGAATTAAGTAATTACTTCAGTCTATAATTGGGCTTTATATATCTACTAGAATGTTTGTACGATATTATCTTATCATGATTATGCTCTTTTAATCTGCTGCATGATTTATGTGATTTTATGTGTTGGCCTTAGTGCATCTGTTACCTTACTCAGCACGTAGCATACTGATCACCCATTTCATGGGTGGTGCTCATTCCCACGAGTAGTAGGCCCTTCTGACTTTGTGAAGGTGGATGAGAAATCAAGCGGAGCTGAGTGTTCAGCTTGTGGTTGGCTCAAAGTTCGAGACTGTTGTAGCCAAATTCACTCTTCTCTTTATTTTTTTCCCCTTCTTTTATTTCTTTTTGATTTATTACTTTGTATTGAATATTTGAGATGAACTTTTTAACTGTTGTACAATTATTTCTCTTTTTGGACATGAATTATAATTCTTTTATGCATACTCTGATTTTTGAATGTTATGCACTCTTGATTTAAGTAGTAATTAAAGTTTAACAAAAATTTCTTTTAGTGTTTGCACTTGGTACTATAATGGTCGGAGTGAATCGGTCTAGTATTAAGTGTGGCGATAACATCCCCTGAATTCATGGGTTTTAATTTAAGTGCTTCCATTTTATAAAAAAAACTATTAAATTTTGAGGTGTTACACAACTACCATCATGATGATTCTTATGAAAAGTTAGGGCAATCATAGTTGCAATCATAATTTAAATGTTGTAAATACATGGAGTTATTAATACAAAAGGGCTAAGAAAATAACAACAATCAATAACCAAACTAGGCGACATTTCGCTGGACCAATCAATCGATCCCTGGGACCAGCTAACTGGTCTGGTCGTACTAGATCTAAACCTTAACTAAAATACTCCAAAACCTAATTTTAAGAATTACAGCTAATTAAAGATTTATTATGAGAAGAAATTAAATAAATTATTTTTATTAAAATAAAAGGGAATTAATTAGAGAAATTCAAAAAGAAAATAATAAATATTTTTATTAGAAAAATTTTGGTATTTTAACTAATTAAGGATTTTATTTTAGAAATTATTTAATAAATTATTTTATTTAAATTAAGAATTAGAAGTAGGTTCAAATTAATATGAATTTTTTAAATAATTTAATTAGAGAAAATTATAGTGATTTGCTAATTAAAATGGAATTTATGAAAAATCTTTCAAAAATCCAAAATTAGCCTAAAAAGGGATTTAAATATTATTTTTAAATACCCCAAATATCCCAATTAATTAAATTAATCCAACCCACTATTTTTCTTTTTCCTTTTTTCCTTTTTCCTCTTCTTTCTTCCTTTTCTTTTCTTTTTCTTCTCCTTCCCAATTTGGGCTCATCCACGGCCCAATCCTTCTTTCCTTCTTTATTTTTCTTCTTTGGCGACTTGGGCTTGCCTTCTCACAGCCCATTCCTTTCGTTATTTATTTCCATTTTCCCCTACCATAGCCCAAACGCCCCTTTCATTCTTCCTTCGGTGGCCCAAGACAACATGTCATCCTTTCTTCTTTTCTTCCCTCAAAATGCTACATTTTGGACCATCATTTTTAACCTGCATCACCCAGCCAGTTCTTTCCTTCATTTTTCTTTCTTTTTTTTCTTCACCAAACCGGCGATCCAGCCCCCTTTTCTCCTTCTTCTTCCTTCCTCCTCTCCCACCATCAACCTACAACTCCCTTGCCCCCGAAAATGGTGTCACCAGCTATGCATGTCTTGACCGGCCATTTCTCCTCTCTTTTTCTCCCCCTGAATCGCCTGTCAACATGACCCAACCCACCTCCCTTTTCTTCCATGCAAAATCCTCCTCTTTCTATGCGAATAGGCTGCCACGATTTGAATTTTGTACTGGCTAATTAGCATCGCCAGCTACCCTAACCCTACCTGCATTACCCCCTCACCGACCCAAAGAACCCTACCCTCTCCTCTAAACTCTATAAATACCCCCATAATTAGCCCTATTTGAGCTTCTGATTTCAACCTAGAAAAATTTTACCCCTTGTGCCACCTCCCCTTCAGACACCATTGCCAACGCCTTTGGCCAATGCCGCCGCCCTCTCTGCCCACCCAACTAATCTTTACACTACCCTCTAACTAAATGAACCACCCATCTACCTCAATTTGCCTTGCACAAGCCACCCCGGGTGTGCAAAGTTTCCTCCTTGATTGGCCCTTTCTCCCACCTCTACCACCCTTTGTGTCGCCGTTGCCACCACTACCACCGCTGCCACCCTCATTCACCTCCCAATTTTTTCTACAAAGCACCCTCTACCTTCCCCTGCCTTTCTTTTCCTCTTCCTCCCTCTCCTCCATTCTTTCTCTTCCTTTTCCCCATTCGGCCGCTGTCTCCGACGTCATGCGCCACCACCCTCAACATGTTCTTTTCCTTCTACACAACCATAACCACCCTTACTTCCACCCTCATTCTCCCTCTCTTTTTCTCAACCCTCAACTTTTCTCCTTTTCTTCTCTTTTTCCAGCCACCGCTGTTGTCAACCCTTATTATTCATATTAATAAGGTGGAACTCTAAACCCTCTCAACCCTTTTTCCCTATTTAATCAAGCTTATTTTATTTTATTTCAATTTTTAACCTATTATTCAAATATTATTATTATTATTATTATTATTATTATTATTATTATTATTATTATTATTATTATTATTATTATTATTATTTCTTATTAGGGCGGATACCCTATTTGACTAATTATTATTATTATTAGTAGTAGTATTATTATTATTATCATTATTATTATTATTATTTAGAGGGATGAATCCCCACTTTATTTATGTAATTTAAATACTCCTTTATTATTATTATTATTATTACTACTACTACTACTACTACTATTATTATTATTATCATTATTTTATCATTTATATTTTTATTTCATTATTATTAGTATTACTATTTTTATTAATAATGTCTTAATGATATTATTAGTATTATTTTGGTGAGGGGTCAAAGCCCTTATCCCACCATTTATTTTGAATCATATTATTAGTATTATTAATTTTTAGTATGATTATTGTTACTATTATTATTATTCATATTAATATTATCATTGTTATTATTTTTAGTATCTTTGTTATTATTATTTTTAGTATCATTATTATTATTATTAGGGTAAAGTCTTCAATCTTATATTATTAATTTTTATAATATTACTATTATTTCCTATATCTTTAACAAAATTAGTGATTAGTTAATGTCATTTATATTAATATGTTATTATTTTATCAAAAACCCGGTATTAGAATAAGTTAGTAATTAATAGTATTTTCGGTAGGAGGAAATCTAATTTTAGCTTTTTCCTCATATAGATGAGACTATTCAAAACCCTAAGGAGGAGTAGGACCATGCTCCAAGACTGGTATCGTTTTAAGTAAGGGTGTTACTAAGGCCTTATGTGTGTTGATGTGCATTATATGCTTTGTATGTTATGCATCATATGGTTATCATTGTAATTATTTCGTGTGTGGTATGGTGTGGAGTTGAAGTATGTTCATGTGTTATTATATGGCATGTGTATTATGTATATGTGATGAAATATTGTGGTATGTGATGATTGGTTTGTGACCCTTTAAACATGCATGTGAGGATGTATAAAAGTGGTATTGTGTGGGGAAAAGGTTGAAAATAGAAAATAGGAAATAAGTTGACCAAAGGAGAGTAAGTTAACCAAAAAGAAATGAGTTGACCAAGGTATGTGAATTAACCTAAAAATGTTAATAATCCATCAGTGGAAGAAGAATAGGGATGAAAGTAAAATGAAGGAATGGGAGAATCTAGAGTTTCGTATGGAAGAATCTATGGTTCTGCATGGGAGAATCTAATTTATGGTGCTGCATGGGAGAATCTAAACTAGGGTTTTATATGGATGGACTTAGGTTTTATATGGGAGATTTTATGGTGTTGCATGGGAGAATCTAAAATAGGGTTTGGTATGGATGGACTTAGGGTTTTGTATGGCAGATTCTATGGTGTTGCATGGAAGAATCTAATCTAGGTTTTGTATATATTGAATCTAGGATTTGGTGTGGATGAATCTAGGGTTTTGCATGGAGGAATTTAGGGTTTTGTATGGTGGAATCTATGGTTTTGCATGGATGGATCTAGGGTTTCATAGTTGAATCTAGGGTTTCACGTGGGAGTTTTAAGGTTTGTATGAAAAGTTCAAAAGGTTGCATGGGATGTGTAAAGTCTTCATAGGAGTGAAATTTACATATGGAATGTTGATTTGGGATGTGAGGAAGGTAATGTAAGTGTTGTTTGGGAGTTTGAACACTTTGGATAGAAAATAGAACATGGAGCAATATAAGGTTACGTAGGAGACTGAGATAGGTTTGGTGTGGACAATTAGGGTTTGGTGTGGTTGCTAGGGTTTTTGTAGTAGCACGTGTACTTGGAGATAAAAGTGTGATGATGAGGGTGGAATCTATAGGTTGTGATGTATAGAGTATTAAAAATGATTTGGGTTGTGTGAGGTAGAGTAGGATGGGCCACTTAGTCCTAAATTAGGGTTTTTGGGGAAAAACCCTAGAGTAAGGAAGTAAGTGGACTTGGAGGTATGTAGTAGTGGGCCTTGACCCACATACATTGAGAATGGACTTCTAGTGTGAGTTAGAGTATAGAGGAAAGGTTGTTTGGGTAAGTTATGAAGTGCAGGGTTCTCATGATATGGTACGAGTCTTTTGGAAGATAAGTGTAGAGGGAGTGAATCATGCATGTCTAGGGTAAATTTTCTGAATAAGACATCGTAATACATTAACCATATAAAGTGGAAGATTGTTGAGTCGGGCATAGACCGATCCACCAACAAATAATAGTGGTCAGGCTTTGTACTAGTGCAGTTTTGGTCCACCGGCTATAATAGTGTGAGATTCCGTGATCAACAAAACCAAACATATTTGTGCTAAGACATAAGAAAGATACTAAGTACTTACAATGGAACACCATGAGAGTCAGGGCCAGATTGGTCCACCGATGAATAATAGTGGTCAGGAGCTTTTATGCCCTATGTGTTTCCGGTCCACCAGCAATAATAGTGGACAGGAGCTTCATGCACTGTATGTTTTCGGTCCACCGGCAATAATAGTGGTCAGGAGCTATATGCCCTGTATGCATCCGGTCCACCGGCTATAATAGTGGGGTTCCCGTACTCGCATGGATTAGATAAAAACATGGTGTGAATCGATTTCCGATCAGAGATTAATTAATTAATTAATCTGGATTATAAATGGGCATTTCCGTATCTACTTGAATGATTGTACGATAGTATGTTATAATGATGGACTATACGCTCTTTTGTTTCTTCAGCATTATTTATGTGATTTTATGTGTTCGCCTTAGTGCATCGGTTACCCTGCTTAGTATATAGTGTACTTATCACCCCTTTCTTGGGTGCTACTCATTCCCACAAGCAGAAGGCTCTTCTGACTTTGTGCAGATAGGCGAGACATTAGGCAAAGCTGAATGTTGAGCATATATTTAGCTCTAAGATCGAGCGTAGTGTGGCCAAATTCACTCTTCTTGTTATCTTATTTACTTCTATTTTTCTTTGTGTATTGGATTTTTCCCTTTTATGAGTGATTACTTTTTATTGAGTATTCTAGATAAATTTTTTATCTTATAAAAGTTTTATTTCTCCTATTTGGAATTTTGACCATGTACTCTGATTTATGTTTCTTTTACGTGTACTCTGATCTTTGATGTTATGAACTCTTGGATTAAGTTTGACGATATTCTTTTCTTAGCCTTAAAACTTAGTACTGGAACGGTCAAAGAGAACCGGTCTAATACTAAGTGTGGCAGTAACATCTCCAGAATTCACGAGTTTTAATTTAAGTATTTCTATTTAAAAAATAGTAAATTTTGAGGTGTTACATTAACAATATTAGAGGACTAGTTGACTAGTTGGCCTCACCGATCGACTATTTATAGAAATCAGTCAATGGTTTTGGTCCAATCAGTTGATGGACCTAAGGAAACACCAACCCATTTTGGCCTCCATAGAAACTAGTTGTTGGGTTTAACCAACGAAGTGATTTGTCATAAAAACCAGTCAACTTATTTAGTCCAACCAGTTGATGGGTCTAAGTAAAGACCAAACCATTTTGGTTTACAGAAACAAAAATCAATGGGTTTGACAAACTAATCAACTATTCATTGAAATCAATTTACTGGTTTATCAAACCAATCAACTAATCTCACGACCATCCGATCCAAATCTCCAACCCATTTGACTACTCGCAAAGCTAATCGATGGGTTTGAGGAACCAATCAACTGGTCTGGGTAAAACACTACTTAAACTTGTGATACACATGCCCAAAATTTACCACACTTTACCATATTAATCCTAGCTTACTTATATGTCATAACTCACATAAAAATACATGCTGCACATATAGAATCACAAGGACACGTGGTAATGTAAATACTTGAATAAATCATGATTAAATGGCCAACATATGCAAAAATTAGAGAACTTCAACAATGGTAACTTAGGAAAAATTATAGCACATGCTTGAATTATAGAATTTAAATTATATCATGCTCACATACACACCAAACACATGAAACCCCAATAAGCCACATAACATTATTTATGTTAAAGATAAGAATGCATTACTTGAAGCAATTCTTCTAGCATAAAATCTCTTACTTGATGGCTATCTAGAAGAACCTAAATTAATAAGAGAATAAAAGTTAAAAATATTTAAAATCATCTTTCAAAACTTCATTAAAACCAAGAAAAAAAATCAGAAGAAGAAGAACACAAAACACCACCTTTTTCTAAAAAAATAGGGTGTTAAAGGAAAGAACTGAAATCTTCATCCTTTCTCAAGCCTTGATTCTTCCTTACATAATGAAAAAATGGAGAACTAAAACCAAAATTAGAAGAAGATAGAGGAATACAACGTTCGCAAAGGAAAGGGAGAAAACAAAAGAAAGTTTATTTTTTCTCAATAAAGAGGAGAAAAGGGATAAATGAAGGGATACTTAATACTTGGAAAATTTTTCACAAAGAAAAGGGAGAAGAGAATAATAAAAAATAGGTGAGGAATAAAAATGGATTAGAAATGAATGGTATAGAGGTCAGGCTTGTTCGACATTCATAGGGGAGAGGGAGATGAGACTAGTAAGGTTGAGTGTGGGCAACTAAGAAATAAGAGCTGATTTGATGGAGTGATGTGGGGTTGAGTGTAGTTAGGAATGAGTATGAAATTGGGTTTGTGAGGTAGGAGATGGTGCATAGAGTTAACCTCACATCCCAACTTCTAAAAGAGAGAGGGATAGGTGAGGGAGAATAAAGAAGGTGAAGCTTGCCTCAAAAGTATTTTTTGGGAAAATTTTAGCTAATCAAAATTATGTAATGATCTAAATATTGTAAAAATAATCTCAACATACTAAAATATGCTTATTAACATAATTAGAGTCTAATTACTAGTTTTAATAAATATTAGAAATAAATTTAAATCAAAAAAATGGATATGAAATCACAAGATAACCAGCCAATCACTTTGGTTAAACCAATCGACTGGTTTGTCGAGAATAAAAATGTCGATTACTCGGTGCACCAGTTGATCGGTACTCTTGAAATTTATATTCTTGTTAGAACTTCAAGACCATTCCAAAAAAAAATATAGTTTATTTTATACCAACATAATTTTAAATACATTTTGAAGGATTTTTGGACAGGGTATTACAGCAGTCAATGGGTTTCCAAAACTAGTTAATGGGTCTTACTAACCAATTGATCGGTTTCATGCACTATTCAATCGGCTAAGGCTTTGCCAACCGTCCTTGTGGTCATCAACTAATTGATCAGTCAACCTTGTTGATTGGTTGGTGAGGTTAATTTTTCTGAGAACCAGTTGATTCGTTTGGTTAAACTAGTCGATGTGTCTAACTCGAGGCTAAGACTACAGGGGTCACAGACCAACAAGTCAAATAGTTGACTCACCCAGTTAACTATTCTAAGAACCATTCAATGGGTTTCGTCAAAATAGCCGATGAGTTTAACTTGATACCACGACCACTAAAGTCATAGGTTAACCAATCGATGGCTCTACCATAGGAATGGCAATTTTTTCTGAGGATTCGAGGAACAGTCAGGGATTCCCCATTTAGGTTCGAGTTTAGGAAGAAAATTTGGGGATTGGATGTGGGTTTGGGGATTCTTAATGAGGATTTTTTCGGGGATGGGGTAGGGATGGATTTAGGTTTGGGGTCCCCATTTCCGAACCCATCCCGAATAATATTTTTTTATAGAATATAAATTAAAAGTATAATAAATAAAAGGTTTAAGGATCGAGGATGGGATCAGGGATCGGATCAGGTTTCAAGGTCAGAGAATAAATTGGGGATGGAAAATATATTAGGGTCGGATCAGGTTCGGGGATTACTTTTCTTATCGAATTCAGAGAAAGGAATGGAGTCCCCATCCCCGAATTACCCCATTGCCATCCCTACTCTACCAGACCAATCGATCAATTGAGGCAAAAACTACCCCAATAAAACACACTCATACACAATTAATTTCCATAATCATATTTAATGTTTGTAACAAGATGGATTCATGAATTGGCATGCTTAACATCAAAATCATATTGGGAATCTCAATAAAATCATGCTTGCAATTTATAAACTTAATAAGAAATAAAAAAAATATGCATCACATTCTCTTCTTTCTAAGCCATCATGTAACAATATATCCATCCTATCACAAATACCATTGTCACTTAATATACCTAGAATATCAAATATTATTACAAATCTAAAATTAAATTTATGAGGTTTATACATACAAGACTTTAAGCAAAGCTTCATACTACTTCTTTTATTCATTCCATATTAGCAAGTTCAGGCACATTGTTATCTCTAATATTCAGTCTATTACATAATCATAGAACATTCACTATACTTACACGTACCATTTTCTACAAAAATAGGGAAAACAATATTTTACCTTAAAAGAGCTGGGTAACACACCAAAGAGAGAAAAACTCTTTGAAAATACAAACCCCTTTCCCACACTAAATACCTCTCAAGAAAGACAAATTAAAGCTTAGTAAAATCTTTAAAATCATGCAAAGAAGATTTAGTATAGGAGAAAATAGAGAACACTAGAGATGAAAGCCAAACCCTTAATCCTTTCCCAAATCCAACCCCATCTTCCTTAATATCAAAACAAGAAGGAGATAGAAAAAGGATTAGAAGAATAAACGAATAGTAGAAATGGAAGTCAAGGAGAGGAAATGTGGTAAAGAAAGTATAAAGAAAAATAGGGTAGTTCGGAGGTTGGGGAAGAAGGGAGAAAATAAAATCTTTGGGTTCAAATTACTGAGGGTTTCTACTAAGAGAAGAATGGTAAATGAGTGTATAAATTGAGACCCCAAACCCAAATAGAAAACCAAGATTTAAAGTGTAGGTTTTGAAGGTTAAAAGAAGACATTTTTACCTTTGAGCTCAATTAGTGAAAAGTGTAGTTTTTTATGAAATGTGCCTTCAAAATTTTGAACATAAGAAAGGAATAGCGAGAACAAAGGAATGGAATTAAAATTCAGTAATCTAAAGAGGTTTTAGGAGTAAATAACCTACACAAGAATCTTCCAAAAGAGAGAGAAAATAAGGAAGAAGAAGATAAATAAGTTAAAGTCGTGAAAGGGACTCATCATGAATTGTTTCTTTTTGAATCTATTGATAATCGATAAAAATAGGTTAGTTATACTCAAAAGATTTATAAAATCATAAAAAGAAACGCTCAAAACATAATTCTAATGCTGAAAAGGTTTTGGAAAAAATTCATAGTGAATATCAAGTTAAAAGAACAACCAGTTCAAATGAACTTGTCAATGGTTACCCCAAACCAGTTGATCAGTTCATCAAGTTTCAAACATCAATTTTAATGAAAAAATTATTTGATTGATGCCTCAACCATTCAATTAGTTTTTTGATAAAACCAATTATCTTTCAAAATCCAAACCAAGCTCGACAAAAATCGTAGTAATCCTAAAAATGCCTCTAAAACAAGATCAAACACACTTAAATAACCATCAAGTGCATATATTAGGACACATTATAGACCATAAAAGATAGGGTATTACACCCTACTGCTTAGACAAGCCCAATAGACCATTAGTCATCTGCCCAAACCCCCTAGTGCTACCAACTCTATCTCCACACCTAGTCGTTTGGCTCATAGGCTTTGGTAGACCATCCAACACCAATAACCCTAACCTTTAAATTTTAACCTAGTTAATCTAATCCATCTTCCATCTCAACCCAAATAAATATAATAAACCTATAAGCACATATTATCCACCTATTATTTCTATGATTAGATTTATATAACAAATTAAGTAGTAAGGGTTTAATAAAATGGGTTATTACAATAGGTTTTTTATATTTTTACTCATTATTTTAAAAAATTTTAATGATGAACAATCACTATTATATATCTATGCCCCCCAAATTTAGATATACAATGAAAATTTTTCTCATGAGTTCACCTTCTTATATTCATTCTAATTGTTTTATTTCTATGTTCAACATAGTATTATATAAAATATTAAATTTATATTTCTTTTGTATCATTTCTTATCACCATCTACACTTCTACTTTTTCCGATACCATCTCTTAGGATTCTCTCTCTCTACTTATGATGGCATTTGCTTCCTATTTTGCATTTTCCTATCATTGTTCCTTATCCGTTATTCCATTACCTAACTTTTTCATCCTCTTTAAAGTTGTAGGCTTGTCTCCATGTGAATTTTTTTCTATATGAGTAGTTCTCTACCTACATATCTCTATAATTAAAGTTTCTAGTGCCTGAGCTTATCATTATGTCAGTTGTGATAATCCTAGTCTTAGCCAATTCACTATGAGTAATTCAATTTCTCTATATCTGCTTCTCTTGCCTGTTTTATAGAAATTGAATTTTTTCATATGCATGTGCACATTCATGGTTTGTTTGAATTTGGGTAGCCTTAATTAGTATAAATCATGATATAACTACTTTTATTTTTGCCTATTATTTTAATTCATCTTGCGTTACAATGGTTAATAGGAAAAGTGATGATAATAATGATATATTCGAGGACGAACCATTTGAAAACATTGTAGATAGAATGGGAGACAAATTTTTAGATCATCCTATTATGTTTGATAATATGGTTGCAAATGTAAAAACACCCATATATGATAGGAGTGTGAATTACACAAATTTATTAGTTGTGATAAGATTGTACAGCCTGAAAGCAGGTCATGGGTGAAGTGATGAGGGCTTATCCTCATTACTTGAACTACTGAAATAAATGCTTCAAAAGATAATGCTCTTCCCAAATGTACTTACGAGATAAAGGAGGTTATCCCCTCTAGGGGATTGAATTATAAAAAATTCATGTATGTCCTAATGATTGGATATTGTATTGGAATAAAAATTTGTTGCTTGATTGTTATCCTCAATGCCAAACATTATGGCACGAGAAAGTTAGTGTTCCATCAAAGGCATTGTAGTATTTTCCAATTACCTATATTTTTTTAAAAATTAATATCCATGATGAACCAAAAAACCTAACATGGTATGTAGATGGGAGGAAATATTAAGGGATTATACTAGAGCATCATCTAACATGTTGTTTTGTTTATCAAGAGGCCCTTTACCTTAACTTTTATGCTACGAGTATTTTTTAATCAATGGGTATACATTCTACACAAAGGCTCATGATTATAAAAGTGGTATGAAAAATAGTAATATATTATTGGTATTAGAAGCATTGCCCTAATATGATATATAAAAATATTATAGTATGGGTTGATCTAAAGATATATGGATCATCGGAGTTAATCATAATAGGATTGTCCATAATTAGGATCCATTCATTTTTACATTGCAAACAAAACAAGTGTTTTATATTATTGATCTGATAGATAACTACTAGCTTATTATGTTACCATCAAAGAGCTGGAATTCTAAAGATAAGTAATATAATGTCATAGTTCAGGAATAAGTTTTTCCCCTTTATCTACCAACTTCTTCCACCATGATGATCACAAAAATGATGAAATTTACCTATGAGATGATTATGATGAAGGTCTTTTGTAGCCAAAACTGATTCAGCACATTAAGAAAGTAAATTAAGATCTTTAAAGAAGCGTAAACAAAAGAATAAATAATATATGCATATAAGTGTTACTCAATAATTATTTCATTTTATAAATTGCATTTTTTTTATCTTTTTCCCATAAACTAATAATTATTATTTTTTCCTAGGTAAATAATTGATACCATGGTATGCCTTACATGGATGCATTAACAAAGCAAATGAAGAATGTTTGGAATATAATGGAAAACTTAATTTATAAGTTTATTACCTAATCATCTTCAATAAATATGTGTAAAATAAAATATAGATGTTAAGAAATGGATATTAATAGTAGAATATTGATCTGTACTAAGTAAAATATAATATAAATAATTGGTAGATCTTTTGTAAACACAAATAAGCATCTTCTACAACACCTCTAGGAGAGTTCAGTTAGATATTTGTGGTTTGATTTTTTTTATCACTAGATTTTGCTATTGAAAATTAATAGATAGGATCGCTTATCTACTTATGTAAATGTTGAAGCTCAACACACCAAGCATTGATTATTGTGTTTTTTTGGTAAGTTCTATAATCTAGATGTAATCCCAAGCATTTAAAGCTTTGTATATTTGTAAACTATAGGTACTTGCAATGGCTATAATGAATATAATAACACCTCTTTGAAGAAAAAAAATGTCTAAGGTTTATGATGGCAATTTTTGTTATGAGAACATCCTCAAATACTAATTCTAAAAGTAAATAAATATAAAAATGATCATCATCTTAAAAACTGCAACCATGACAACTAAAAACGTTGTTGTAGAGGACTTCTAATGATGGTTGTAAATAATATTTCATCAATTTACTAGCGTTTAACATTGAATTTTTAATGATGGGCCTAAAGAGAAACAATACACAACAATGATGCTACTACTATCATTATATAATTTTACAATGCTCAATATGACTGCAAATGAAAACCATCATCAATTAGTTTTTTTTGCTATAAAAAGGCTTTTTTATACTAATGCAACCAACCGATATTGGCAAAACACTAATGCTAAGTCCAACACTACAAAAGTCACTTTCCAAATTAAATCAACTTTAAAATCCTTTATGGTATGAAGATATGAGAAGGTTTAAAAGTTGATTTTAAATAGAATTTCTAAGTGCTCAAGTATCAAATATGTCATAGTGATAATAGAGTTTCATAATAAGACTTAAGTAACAGTGAATAGCAAGATAAGGGTATTGGACAATTAGTAAGTATCATGAGAAAGAATCCTATATCGGAATTGAATGAGATAATGATGGCCTTAATGATTTCTCTATGTTATCTTAAATAACCGTATGAATAAGAAATACCTAATGATATCAAAATGATTGAAAGTGAATAAGTATCCCATCGTTGTGATTTTCGTGATCACCTTAATTAAACACTAATAATTAAAGTGAAAGATCTTGAGATTTGGAAAGGTGGCTCTTTATGGGTCGCTACCCTAAATACGTGGTTTAGCCCATGGTTCGTTTCGTATTTGCTAATGTGTCTTTGTGTCCCAACCAGACCCTACATCTTACTCTATCTTGCTCTATAGACCTATTTAGGGGGTATGCATACTTATGGATTAGGTGTTCTTATCGGTAGGGTACTGAGTAGTTGTATGGATCAATATGACCAAAGTACATTTGCATCCCTGGGTTGATAGTTGAAGGGTACTGAGTAGCTTGTATGCACCAGTATGAGCAGTGTAACTTTGTGTCCCAAGATCTTGATCTCCCCTTCGAGGTAAATAAATGGAAATGTTTTGCTAATTAAAAAGGGAAAACACTAATCATGAAAATGAAAGATAAATGAGTCGGACCTAGATGGATTATATTATGAGTATTGGTGCACCGGTTATAATAGTGGCATAGGAGTGTTTTACCCTAGAAGATGTTTATGAGTATCGGTCCACCGGATATAATAGTGGCCCGGGAGTGTTTACCTTGGATGATGTTTATATGTATTTCGATCCACCGACTATAATAGTAGGGGATCCCGAGCTCAATAAATCTAATTTAGTTGTGAATAAATCATGGAAAATACTAATCACTTATAGTGGAACACCATGTGAGTTGGGGCCAAACCGGTGTACTAACGAATAATAGTGGCCAGGAGCGTTCTGCCTTAGAGACTAGTCCACCGGCAATAATAGTGGTTAGAAACGTTTTTCTCTGTATGTATTCTAGTCCATAAGCTATAATAGTAGTGTTCCCACACTCACATAAATATATAAAATCCAAGAGATGATTGAATAATGATGGACTAATGGCTTAAGGCCCAGAAGTATTGATTGTATGTTTTGACCTATTAACATTTGACAGACTTGTTATATATGTGAATGTTATGTATGCACCTCTCATTATATATGTATATAGTGTTATATCATGTGCAGGCCTGCTTTTCAGTGTGTTTTACAGGGTTACTTAGTGCTATAGTACTGAAGGTTTCCATTTGTGGGGCCTCTACCTATTCAATGGGCAGTGTCCCTTGTAGGTCCTTTTCAAGTATTATTCAAGTGGGAAACGAGAAAGAATGTAAGGAATTATTCAAACTTTTAGGGTTTCACCTCTCTCTCTTTTTAACCCCTTGTTAAAATGTGGTCCTTATTCTCGTAACTACCTTTGGTGGATTCTATTATTGTAAATTGTTATTTATGCTACTCTGATTTATATATGGTTTAGTTTCTCATAAATTTTATTTTACTCTTTCAACCTTAACACTTGGTACTGGAATGGTAGGAGTAAATCGGTCTGGTACTAAATGTGGTGGTAATATCTCTAGAATTCATAATTTTATTATTTCGCTTCTGCTAATTCTTTTAATAAAATAAAATTTTTCAGTAGTGAATTTTTAGGGTGTTACACTTTTCTCCATCTTTCAACACTTTATTTATTAGGAATCACTCTTAATAAAATTAAGAGCAACATCTATTATAGTATATCGGTTATTAACTTAGAAAGATACCAAATTGATGCACTCTTTACCTCCCTATTAAATACTTGGATGTTCTCTTGTATAGTAATAAATTAGTATATTCTAAATATAAGCCATTAATTGATAAATTTAATACCAAGATGGGGATTTTACAATGAAAACTTCTCGGTCATGCTAAACAACTGTAGGTGATTTAGTATGTTCCTTATAGACTTCAAACTTACAAGAGCCTTCTCATGTTGCCACTACATAGGATGCTATATGTATTTACTACAATGTGTAGATATTTCCTATGGACAGATATGGTTCACTCTAATAAATCCTTAGTGACTTGGTTCAAGGTTTTTCTTCCTAAAAAAAAGGTGGTATTGGCCTCATTCAATTCAACTTGCAAATTAATAGCACAAAGGAGACTTTTATGGTGAATGGGTTCAATGAAAAATATTATTTAGATAAAATGAATACATGTATAATATAAAAAATATATATTAATATGTGGGAGATACTTATTAAATCAACTAATTCCTAAATGATGCAAATTTTGCTAAAGTTGAGGCCCATATTTCAACCTATTTTAACTATCCTTAATGTTATTTCCTAATGTACTTCCTAAGTAAATTATATCATTGCTAAGTTGTGTCTCAAGTTGAGAGCCTAAGAGCCTACCATCCCTTAGTACCTTATTATCTAGAAGAAGCTAAATCTACCTCATCATCAACTAATCCTCTAATTGGCAATTCAAGAAAGATTGGTTATCTGGCACAAATTTTCTACTATGGGTTTTGCTCCTGACCAAACTTGTAGTTTATGAACACCATTATAATCTATTCTTCCACTTTCACTATTCCAAATAGCTATGATGTATCTTACAAAGCACTTTAGCATTGCCTATCCTATAAATAAATAAATGCAAACTCTGAGTAAGATGATCAAAGGAGATGAAGGTTCAAAAATTCATTGCTCAACACTTAGAGCTTTATTCATGGCTTGTGTATATCACATCTGGAGGGAACATATAACACTCAAAAATTTACTACTAAAAATTTGGGGTTATTAGAAGAATATAGTTGAGTGTTACCGTCATACTTTATGTAAGTCTGATTTACCATACCATTCTTACACCGAATACAAGGGAAAAACTTAGGACTAAAATAGGTAAATAGAGAATGAGGAAACTTAAATAAGTGTTGGGAGTTTAACTTTGACTACAATATAACAAAATACAATCAAAAGGGATACATTGGAACTAAGAGTCTAAAAGGTATCCAAACAAAACTAATAACTAGATAGCATGTCTCTACATCCAACCTCAAAGATAATATGATCACTCCTCCTTAGGAAAAGTGCCATAATCAATAAAGTTATCCAAGTAGTCCTCATCGACCTATACAACAAAGCCTGGGTTGTTAGCTCATGAGAATGAGAAACACCCATAAGAAGGATAGTCGATATGTTACATAGTAATTAAGGAAATAATATAACCATTGTAAGTACATGTAATAAATAAGGCCACATGGAATAATATGCATGCATACTAACATGACGTGATGTAAGAGAAGAATTGATCTAAATTTTCCATCATCCGGTACAATCACATTCCATTTTCTTATTTACAGTGAGTTTAGAGACCCTAATATTGCTAATATCATGGAACACACTTAATCACCTCTAAGGAAAAATTGCTCCTGAATCACTATTATCATCTAGTGGAACGAACATGATATATACCAAGGAAATAAGATCCTAACCATTATTATTAAAATGATGGAATGGTATAAAGAACCTCTTGGCTTTCAGAACAAACTAATCCTAAAACACTATTATTGTCCGATGGAATGGACACAACTCCTTGGTCCTAACTTATGTGATATTTTACTTTAACTTATTAATATCTTACTATACTATTATTTATCTCAATATCAAAATGTTGACATGAGTATAAATATGTGAGGCACATAATCCATACAAAACATTATTATACAAGATACATTAAACACAACCACCTGATGATCAAAACATTTCCCAAGGAAAAAGGTCATATATCCCCTTTAAAACCCTAATTTCACAAGTTAAGCATAAATCCTTCCATAAGATTTATAATACCCCAAAAAATTTCTTAATCCAATCCCGCTTCATTAGCACCCTAATTTGATTCTAATCCTAATAAATCTTATATTAGCCTTAACTTATCCTTAATCCCAAAACATTAACTGATTTAAAACAACCTTAACTTTGATAAACCATAATTCGTAAACCGAAACCAAATCAGCTAAAATTTCTGCTAATTCTAATTACCCTTAACTAACCTAAATCATCCTAAACTAATCCCCTCGACCCTTTCTCTTTTCCTTTTCTTTTCCTTTTTCCTTTTCTTTTCTTTCCTTCATCCCCTTCTCCCGCCAACCTTTGCTGCAACTTTGCACCACCCACTTGCACCCCCACTTGCGCTATCCACTTACACCACCGCCCATCACCTTTCTGCACCCTCATCCATCACCCATCACCTTTCTTCTTCCTCTGTTCCTTCTCCCATCCTTTCAGACCTACACCTGTCGCACACCCCATCTCCCTACATCTCTCTTATACTTTCCACCTGTACGCTACACTTCCATCAACCATTACTACCCTCACCTTGAAGCTACTACCCTACCCTAGTCATCCTCTACAACCATCACCATCATCATCAACTTATAGCTACAATCATCACCATCTCCCCATTGCACACCGCCCCTATTAGTTATCTTCCTTTTCTAAACCATACCATATAAAACACTTGCACTTATATATATATCACACACTCTCCCTACTTCTCTTTAGTTTTGCCTCACTTTGCTGATATTTTGTGCTAAAGAGCCATAACCGAGCTCCATCACCCTTCTCCTTCCCTAATTCTCCTTTTATTCTTCTTCTTCCCCTTCATTTCCCTATTTTAGCTTCTACACCACCATCTCCTACCTCCAGACACCACCTCGTCTGCCACTCGCTGCCCTTTGGTCAGTGGACTGACCACCAAGGTTGCCCCAACCTTCCCCCTGGCCATCACAGACCATCGCCACTAATCTCTGCCTCTTTTCTCTCATTCTCCCTCTCGTGTGTTGCAATGTCGCAGTGTGCATGGCCGGTGCACTCCCTGCTACACAACCGTGCAATGCTTAAATCCCTACTACACAATTGTGCAATCCCTATACCATCTAACTACGCAAAAAGTATCCTCTCGGTCTGATTTCGCACAACCGTACAAATTCACACCGCCTGGTCATGAATTTTGTTTTCTCTAGACCAGAAGCCGTACCGCCTACCGCACAACCATAAAACCCCATTCCTTTGGTCTTGCATCCCTATTTTTACCTCCAAACCTCAACTAAACACCACTAAACTTCTACCATAGCTCTTCCACACATTCCTCTACACATCCACACATCTCAATCTCTCATTGGACTACGGTTATACCTACTTCTACCCTCTTTACCTTGATTTTTCCTTCGGTTTAACTCTTCAAGACTAACCATAATCTTATTATTTTTGTAGGTGGTTTTTTAGTAGCTTTGTAGGAGGAAGTCTAGGATTTTGTGTGCTTAGAGCCTAGTGTCCTAGTTGGTAAGGATATTATTCGATGCTTAGGACTTTTGATGATAATTGCTTGTTCGAATAAATGTGGTTTCCATGATTGCTAATATAATATGTAATATATGTTGATATTGATAGATTGTGATGTTATGAATGTTATGTTAAAAGAGTATAAGAGTTTTAAGAGATACCATTATGTTATGATTGTGATATTAATATCATATTCGTGAGAATGCATCTTACAACATAAAATATGGGTTGAGTATTGTTAATATCATACTTGTGGAAATACATCTATGGTTGAATGATGATAATATCACACTTGTGGGAGTATATTCATGGTATGAAATTTGGGTTGGTTGACGAGAATTTCATTTTTGTGAAAATATAATTTAAGGTATGAAATATGGGTTGAATGAGGAAAATGACATACTTGTGAAATTATATCTTAAGGTATGAATTATGGATTGAATGATAAGAATGTCATATTTGTGAAAATATATCTTAAGGTATGAAATATGGGTTGAATGAGGATAATGACATACTTGTGAAATTATATCTTAAGGTATGAATTATAGGTTAATTAATGAGAATGTCATATTTGTGAAAATATAACTTAAGGTATGAAATATGGGTTGAATAAGGACAAGGTCATATTTGTGAAATTATATCTTAAGGCATGAAATGTGGGTTTAATAAGTTGTGGTAAATGGGCTTAAGGCCTCTCAAGAGGTATGATGATAAATGGGGACTTAAAGAAAAAATACGTATGGAAGGTATAATATTTTATGAAAAAAAGGTGTTAATTGTTCTTAAAGGGTAACTTGGTCATTATGGGATATTAAGGAATTTTTGATAATTTAGGTGTTAGGAGATTTAAATTATGATAATAATAACTTGAGTAATTCAAGAAAATACTATCATTATTTGGGGTTCATAAATGTTAATAGTAAATTTTGTGGCAAGCTATCTTGAGATGTTAACATTATTGTTCCATCTTCAGGGTTTAGAGGTTATCTATTGTAATTAGAAATAATGATAATTTCATGTGAAGTGTTATAACGGGACTTGAGGATTTGGACCTATGTTACATGCACACCTATTTGACCGTGTTCTGTGTTTGAGAATCAATCTTAAATAAGATTTTAATCACTTAAAGTGAAAGAGCACATGAGTAGGGCCATGGGATTATTTTTCTTAAATCTATATATATGTATTCTTGTTCCACTAGGTAGACTAGTGGCTCAGGAGTGTTCTGCCCTGAGATGGTGCTTTTAATCTCTGTTCCACCAAAAAGAATAGTGGCTTGGGTGTGTTATCCCTGATAGATTTCAAACCGTTCCACCAGTTGAGAGTAGTGGGGCGCCTACTCCTCGTAAAATAAAATATATCTGTACAACCTATGGAAAAGATACTAATGATTTAAAGTGAAAGAATGCGTGAGTCAGGACCATGGTGATTTATTCCCATTCCACTGGGTAGAAGAGTGGCTTGGGAGCGTTCTACCCCGAGGAGATGATTTATTCTCGTTCCACAGAATAGAATAGTGGATCGGGAGCATTCTTCCTTAATAAGATATTATCACCTCCGTTCCACCGAAAAGAATAGTGGCTCAGGTGTGTTGTCTCCGAGAAGTTTAAGACTGTTCTACCGATTTAAGAATAGTAGGATTCCTGCACTCATCGCACATAAAAGAATGAAAATGGACTATACTTAATAAAAGAATTTGGATCGTATTATGCCTTATGAGATGATCATTTACTTGGTTGTATTTCTTTATCATTTAATGTGAAAGTATGTGCTACTTATATTCCTATTTCGATAGTATTTTGTATGGGTGTTTCTCATTCCCATAAGTAGACCTACCCTATTTTGTATGTGATTGATGACTATTAGCTTGGTGCGTTTACCTTGGGTAAGCGGTAAATGTATTGATAAAGGCTATGGTTATTCGAATATCTCTATCTCTCTCTTTGGACTCCTAGTCCTCTGTTTTCATTATTTATTCCCTTCTCTCTTTTTTTGTACCCTGTATCACGATGGAATCAAGTGCTTCCCACACCTGATTCCTAAGTATGAGGTTAATTTTGCCTTACACCCAACATGGACTGTACATAGGGAGTGCCTCTTCTATGTTCGATGTGGCGTGACATTCCCAAGTTTTGTGTTTTGACTTCCACTAGTAACTTTTTAAAACGAAATTTTTTAAGTTCCAAAATTTAGGAGTGTTACAAGATTAATCTCATCACCAAACTTATTAAATTATCCCAAAATATTATTATTAACAATAAATCTAAAAATTAAGGTTTAACAATAACATCTAACACATGCAGTAACAAACCTACATCTAGGGTTATTGTTCTAAATTTAAGCTATTTTCTCATTTTATTATAATTATTCTATTCATAAATTCCCTAAAAATTTCAAGTAACATAATTTGCATATTTTAAAATCATTTCCACTTTATTAACACCAATATTTTATATATAACCCATATTGATCAAAATGCCTTTAACTTATTGAAAGCCTCAAAATCTCATTTTAGATAGCTTATGCCCTAGTCGAAAAATATTTGATCATATTACTTAGGAAATAATTTATAACTCTAAACAATTATCATGTCATAATTATTCTTTCTCATTATCAAAAAATGTCCAAAACAACCACTATACCTAAATGTCAAAAAAAACTTACAAATTCAACATCATTAATTTTCCACCTTCCATTTATTACATCACCCTACAACTTGAACATATTCATTTTTCACTTTCCATACTTAATCGATACCACATTACAGTACCATAGATCATACTAACATACTTAAAGTTGCAAAACCAAACTTATCACAACAAATATCACATTAGTACATGATTTCTCACAATACTCAATTTTTATAATACAATACCAATTTATCATATAATAACATTAACAACACTTGTCAATATACTCATACCATCATGATAATACACACAAAATACACAAAACATTCAAATATTCATAACGACGGCATGTATCCTTACCAAAAACACTAGTCTTTAAGCAAACAAAAGACCTAAGCCTCTACCTCTAAGGCTATCAAGGGAATGCCTATAGATAAGAGAAAAACACACGGTTAGAGTATAGCAAGACTGATAGAAAAGTGACAAGGTGGGAAGAAAGAAATCAAAGAAGAGAGGAAGAGACTGAGATCATTGGTCAAGAGGAATGAAAAGAACTTACCATGGTTGGCAGGGCAGTGATTGGCTAAGACTAAGGGAAACGAAAAATGTCTTAGCTAAGGGGAAAGAAAACTAGCTTGGTCAAGGATGAGAGGGAAAAAGATAAGAAATACGCTTGACCAAACTACTAAGATAAAGGGAATAACACTTACTTAGTGAGTTAACTCGCTTAGGGAGTCCAAACTACTCGATAAGACAACCTAGAAAAGGAGCGATTCAGCTTGCTCAAGGGAAGAAAACACAACAAGTAACTGGGGTGGGGTCTAATTGGGCAGTTATAAAGTTTAAAGATATCAATCGGCAATGGTGCTAATGGCGGATAGGATCGGTGGCAGGAAATTGCTCAAAATTTAGTGAGAAAAAGTTTTTAGAGAATAGAGAGAGAAAATAAGGGATATTTATAGGTGAGGGGTGGTGTGTGGAGTTGAGAAATGGTCGAAAGTGTAGAGAGGTATAGGGAAAGACAAAGATTGGGGGGATTTGGGAACAATTTTCCCCACAACACATCCCTAGAGAAATGAGATGGGAGAAAGGTGATGATGATGATGATGATAGGCCTAGGTAAGCCTATGTAGTTGCACGCTAGATAGTAAGAAAATTTGGTTGTGAAAGGAAAACCACTAGGGAAAAGAAATAAGGTCCAAAGAGGGAGAAAGAAAAAAGGAAAAGAGAGAAAGGAAAAAAGAAGAATAAGTGTAGGAGTATGATTGGAATTTGGTTTAAAAGTAGAATTAGAGAACTAGAGTGGGATTAAAATACTAAGTATTAGAATTCACGTAGATAAAATTTTGGGGTATCATAGGACACAACTTTAGAACCTTCCAAAATGATATTAGGACTACCTAAAAGCTCATCAAGGAGATAATATTGGAGTTGGTTATCATGATCGAGTCATTTTCATCTTGCGTATTATTTCACAATTTGGTGTCATTTGTTGATATCTTAGTTTGAGTTATTATAGGTCTAGATTTTTGTACATCAAGCTTATATTAAATTAATATAAAAAAATGTTTTTATTGCCAAAAAAATGATTTTATTTGCCTATTATACTATATTAAGTTAAGATAAAGTTCTTGTTATTATCATATTTTAAAACAACAATGGTAAACTAAGGTTTTTTTTTGCCTTTTAGACTACATGAATTTGTAGTTTGCTATTTTCATGCTCGAGCTCATTTCTTCTTAGCTAATTTTTAAAGTATATCAAATTATATTAACCCCAATAAATTTGATAAGATCATATCATATTAATAAATTAATTAATAATGATTAACAATAATTTAATAGTGTATAGATAAAAAGTAGAAGAGCATTAATAATAATATATGTATTTATTATGATAAATACTATTAATAATAGACTTAATAATCATAAATAATATTAACAATTAATAATAATAATAATTAATGTAATAATATAACAATAATAATAAGCAAAATGATAAAAAAAATTGTAATAATAATTTTGTGCAAGAAGAAGAAGTTCATATTCAGAACCCTTTTTGTCACTTTCATAAGATTGGTTTGGCAGGAAAGGAATGCTAGAATCTTTAGAAATAATTTTCTACACTCCCATTTACTTCTTAAAAACATTTGTTTTGTAGTGTCAAGTAGGATTTTTGGTTCACATTGTCACAATAAGTATAACCAATGGAAAGATTATATAGATACTTTAGTGGTCTAATTTAGTTTGTACATATCTCTAATTTTAGTAGTAATAAAATTACTTACTTATCAAAAAAAAATTAATAATAATAATAATTCATTGGATCATATTATACTCCACCACCACTAACATCGAATTAGACGAGTAAAAATAAGGCGATTTAAATCGCATAGGTAAACCACTAAAAATAAATAAAAATAAAAGGAAAAGGAGGCCTCACCAACCATATGCAGTGCATGCGGTCGCAAAGGTTCTAGCTACGGCCAATAATATCCGCTGGAGCGGCCGGAGGAACAAGTACCAACCAACCAGTATCACGAGATATTCCTACTTTCGGGGCGTTTGGTGTCCGTATCGGGGGGGATGGGCGTCGAGCATCAAAGGATCATCCATTCCGCCCACCACCAGTATAGTATGACCGGATAAAAACCAGAGGTCCGTTACATTCTCTGGTCTAAAATGGAATCGTTCCAATTTCTATCATTTTTGGGGGCTGAGAACATCAAGATTCAAAGGCCGAGATCCGATGGGAATATCGCACGATAAGGTATATCCATAGCATAGTTAACACGCTATAAGAACTGTAATCAAGAATTAATAATTAGTTGTGCACGTCCACATATATATATATATATTCTCAGAAAATAAACTTACTAAAATTAATCTACGTCGAGCAAATATATGCTTCAGACCAAAATTCTCTTTCGAACACCTCACTAGATATCTAACGATTTCCTTCGAAGTTGTAGGTAGCTAGAACTTATTTGCAAATTAACAAACTCGAGTTTGAGTCAATATATATACATCAATCAATTTTCGATATTCAAATAAAAATATTAAGCTCGACTCATTTAATAAGACTAATCAAACATAAGAGTTTAAATGTAAATAAATAATACAGAATCAAATATATATATATATATATATTATGGATAATTTCCATCCGATCTCTCGTTTAATTTTTTTCTTTCTGTGTTCCAAATTATAAATATCATGGAGTCCTATCTGAATTCATATTTCAAGTAATGCGAGCCATCTTGTTCGGAGCATGCTCATTTTGCTTAGGACAGTTGAGTTTAACCGCTCATACTTAAAGTTCTCCCAGATTGATATTATATTGAAATACCATTTCGAGTTTGAAGTTTAAACCGTAACACAATCCGATCGACTCGAGCTCGAAGCCTCGATGATGGCCGGCTTCGTCCCTCTGTGTAATAAAGTAAGCCCAAAGTACACGTTGACACTCAAACCGATCAGTAAGTAAACATCCGACGCTCTCAGGCGTCGCGTAGCTACAAAGCATTTCAATCGAACACATTTCATTTCATTTATTAGCACTTAGTAGAACATTTACAGAGACAGAATCCACGTGCTAGCTTATTCAAAACGGAGGAGTTTCGCTTTCACATATATATATATATATATATAACTCTATACAGCGAACAATCCTAGCTTCCGCAGTTAACTTCCACACCAATCAAACGTTAGGGGGCTAAAAGACACGTATACGAGGATTAACGGCACCATGCACTCGCCGACGACGGCTTAGCTTACGACGCCATCTTTTTAATGAAACCTCTGACATGAGCTACCATCTCTTCCGTCCGTTCCCGAGCAAATGCCGAACCGTTCAAGATCTGAAACCCATGCCCGACGCCCCTATACACTGCCGCCTGCACCGTCTTACCTGCACCGGCCATTGCGGTGCAGAACTCCAGGTTGCGGTCCTTCAAGATATCCATTTCCGACACACAGACCAACATGGGAGGAACCGATAGGCCTCTCAGCTTCGTCGGGCCGCCGTTGCCGTTCGACGCTAAAGGATTACACCACGGATGTTCTCTGCTCGCCCCTGCGGGGAGCGAGAGCCGCCAGTAAGCGTCGGATGCTGATAGGCTTAGAACCGAACCGGGTGGTTGATACATGTTTTCTGATGCAGTTCTCGTCTCGCCTCCGAAGAATGGTTGGATTAAGATCATGCCCTTGAGACAGAACGACGGCTGCTTCGAAATGGTCGGCCCGAGCCGTAAGACTACGTTGTAAGCGATGTTAGCTCCGGAACTGTCACCGGCTAAGAAAAGGTTTGAGAAATTACACCGGTTCGCCCACCAGGAATGCCGCGGCTGGTCCTTGGAGCTGTGTTTTTTACAAGCCGACGCCGCCTGCTGTTTTAGCCACATGACTGAATTATAGCCGTCGTCATAGGCCGCAGGGAGTTTGTTTTCAGGAGCTAAACGATAATTAACCGAGAAAACGATACACCCCGTCTTAGAAGCAAGGTTGGTTAAGAAGTCATGGTAACAGCTCCAAGCTGCTGAGCCAACACAAAAGCCTCCGCCGTGAAAGTAAACAAGGACAGATGACAGCTTGGAGGAACCATGATCCGTGGCAGTTGGGACGTAGATACGTGCCCATAGGTTCTTGTATCCGTCGATCACGGCGTCCGTTGATGTTGCTGATCCGTGGTTCGACGGTGCCGCCGTCGTAGTAGGGGGAACACACGGGATGATTGTGGGCCTTTCTACGTGACCGGAACCGTATACCTTGATTAGACCTTGGATCTCTTCTTCTATAACCGATGAGCTGTGTTTGCCCTGTGCTTTGAGGTTTAGTCGTGGGTTTATGGATGAAAGTGCTGCCATTGTTTTTTTGGTTATAACCTCTTTCCTCACTTCTAAGCCGATCAAAGGTATAGGTATAATGTTTTGAGATAGGTACGGGTCTATGGTCTGAGTTTGATCTGAGTTTGAAGTATTTCATCCTTATATAGAGGCTGGCTGCGTGATAAAGATGCTAGATTAGTTAGCTCGGGCCAATGAGAAATACTTCAAGATGAAGCGAAAATGAAAGGCCAAAAGGTCGAATTTCCCATGTCAAAGATGACCTGGCATAGTGGGAATGATGTTTCGGGTACTCAGCTCAGCTGTACATGTTGGACTCGCAAGGAAATTAACCAACTTGTCACGAAAATCTTATAGGAATATTGTGGGCAGCTGCCCCTGCCCGCTCGCAGAAGCTTTGGCCAGATTCAAATTCCCCTTTCTGTTTTTTTAGGTGACAGTAAACCCTTTCAGCTGTGGCCCCGCAGCACTAAGGTAAGTGAAAGTCATAAATGTTTGATTTGTGACTAGGTACTCTGTATCAGTAAGAAGTGAGATATTGGCAGCAGATCATGATTTTGTCCATTACGCGGATTGAACTGCATGGTAGTTATATGTGGCCGGTCTTTGGGATGAGAAAAACGCCAAAACCCAGTGGATCGATTGGCATCTGCACTCACTTTCAGCAAGTCAACTATCCACGACATGGGAAGGAAGCCTAAAACTGAGCCACTTGTTTCCAAGATGTCGTAATTGTGGAAAAGTTTGTTGGTTAACGGGACCGGACGAACCAAGTGAGAAGACAGAGAAAACCCCCAGACTGTGTATAGGGTAGTGATGACCGACGGTCGAAACTGCACCAGCAACCTTGGGTCAATCTAAGGATGTTTCAGTGTGCATAGCCATCGAGCAGGATAGATCGCCAAGATCAAACCAAAGAAGGGATGATAGTCGAGACTCGAGAGTCAAAAGGAGCGTCTCGCTGGTTAACTTGGCACTATTGCATAATAAACCATAACGTAATTTTAATATGTTTTGGTCTACATTTACTATATTTTTATAAATATACTAATTAGAAGTCAAAATATGTTAAAAGTACTCAATATAGGTGATGTACCTAATTTTAGATTCACCGCCTTTATATTCACAAGTATGATGTATTTTTAGTAATTTTACTATATATTTAATATATTTTATAAATATATACTAAAACAAACTAAAAATATCCTATAATTATAATAAATACATAAATGATAAGTCCAAATTTAGGTGCATCATATTCATGCAATAATTCTTCCAATGGTCAAAGGATGGGTGAACCTCGGCGCTGTTCTAAGCCCCATTAATTAGTGTGGCTTAGAAATTCCCCATCGAGCTCTTTGATGGATGAAAATTAAAATTTAGGAATTAAAAGTTAGTGAGGTGACGTAGCCTAATCGAGGATCAATATTTGAGATTTATTTATTTATCTATTGTTATTTGTATATTTAGTGTAACATAAAAATAATTTGGAAATAAAATGTTATTATATTTCGTATGTGGAAATGAAATTTTTAAAAAAATAATGAATTTACTAAAAAAATTAAGTCGTAATGTTTTAGATATATAAATTAACAGAGTAATTTTAGTTCCTTTATTTTTAGTTATCATTTGTCATTGTCTATTAGGGGCTCCTATTGGTAATAGATTGATGCGAATATAACAGTTTTATTCTTGTTCTCATTCCCCCTTTAATTCCTTTTCTTTTAAAACAAAGGTTGGAAATTTTAAATCCTAGTTTCTATTTCCATTCTTACCCATATTCCCTAAAACCATACACCCTCTATATTTAAGAAATTTGTCACTCATCATGTATAGGGTGTTATATTGATATTAAATGTGCTCCTAGATTTAGATATGTAGTTGGTCTTTAGCTAAATATTAGATAGTAAGATACTACATATGTATTACTTTATCTAACCAGTGTAGGAGGTAAGAGAGAGAGAGACAGGGGAAGGGGAAAGGAGAATTAGGACCTTTAGGGTATTCTACTCCCATATTCAAAGTACATTAAATTTCTTTTCTTCCTCTCATGGACATAGGTACCATTATCTAACCTCGCAAAGTTTGTGTAATTGTTTCATGCTTGCATTTCCTGTTACAGCCTTCCTTATAGCATCATTATTGGTAGCAGGATAAAATCCGAATCACGAGTAATCATTGAATATGAATGTTGAAATCATGAAGTGTGGTGTTGAAATCATCAAGCATATTATATATAGTATTTGAATTATATAGAATTGTAATAATCTATGAGTAATGCTCTACTAGTAATTATTGAGTGTTGTCATTGAAATCATGAAATATAGTACTCCGTCTTTATAAAAAAATTGTTTTAATAACTTACACACTTTTTTTCGAAACTAATAAATGTAGTTTTAAAATTTTACTTACACCCTTCATTAAAATACAATAAACCATTGTTATCTTAGGCATTAATTTGTGTAGATGTTAATTGCAATAATTTTGTGTGAGTTGTTAAACAACAATTTATGTGACTTGTAGTACAACAATTTGTGTGATTTGTAGTTGATATATGTGTTGGCTTTTCAAGCCATACTTTTGTGTAAACTAGAATTCTTAGTATATGGCTTTCCTTTATTAGAAACACTAAGTATTATGTGTTTTGGGAGACAGTTATGGATGACGTGAGAAAGGACTTGTTGTTGCTAGGAAATCAATCAATAATTCTTGATCTTGTAAACCACCTACCTCATCTCAAGAGACTCAACCAACATTGAATACTCTATTACTCTGCATCCAACTCTTTCCACATGAAGTACCAATAAAAAATAAAAAAAATTAGCAATAACACTTATTTATGGTTCATTTTAGTGAATTTAGTGACATTTGGATTTCTAAAAATCTCAAATTTTTATTAGTTGAAATATAGCAAGAAGGCTGCTTATCTTAGATATCGTTGATTCTTGCCTACTCTACTACACAATCATCAATTAATAACATCACATAAATGATGCTTTTTTGGAAACCATTGATAAATACGTGAAATTTTGGACACGAGAATGTGGAGCATCTGTTAATAATGGTTCTATACATAAACCATTAGTAACATGAAAGGAAAAAAAATATACTGCCCTTGTTTTGATAATGGTTATATTAATAGCCATTATCAAAATGAGAAAAAAAAAAGCATGGCATATTTTAATAATAGTTATATTTATCCATTATTAAAATATGTATGTTAATTTGACCATCTTTTCCCTCTTGTCTGATTATATCTATCTCTCATTTTCAATTATCTCTCTTGCTCTCACTCCCTCTTCATCCTATTGCATGTCAATTGTTGTCCTCCTTTTGCCAGTCGATGACCACCTTACTCCTTCTCTCATTCATCATCATTTTCTCTCTCTTTCTCTTTTCCAAGGTTGTGCACTACCATTGGGTAGTGCTTCCTCTCTCTTGCCCTTCCATCCATTGTCATTTATTGCTCCACCACCAATGGTAGTGTCATGTGCATGGAGTTGGTTCTTTCTCCAGTGCCAACAATTGTTATTTTTAGATTTAGCAAGGTAGTCATTTTTTTTTTCTTTCTTCTTTTATAATAAATATATGCATATATAGTATTTAGTTGGTACTACATGTGTTCTTGTTTGTATGATATCTATTCACCTCTGATACTACATTGTTATGCTTTTTGGCTATAGGTTGTATTTTCCTTTATAAATATATGCATGCATGGTTGTTGGTTGATGCCTTTGATATTTTAAAAAATATATATAAATATATGTGTGCATGTTAATATGTTGTAGAAAATTATTATGTGATTTATGTTACAATCATTGGATACTGAATGGTAAGACAAAGTCTGGACAAAATAATGAGGAAGGTAAGAGGAAAAGTAGCGGATCATTTTAACAACAATGAGAGTGATTTGTTAGAGGAGAACACTCAAAATATTGTGGAAAGGGTTCGAGATTATCCAAAAATGTTTGAAAAGTTATTAAGTGACTTGTAAAAACCTTTATACGGAAATTATAATAAGTTTAATAGATTATCAGCTACTTTAAGGTTGCACAACTTAAAAGCTTGTAGCAGATGGAGTGATAAGAGTTTTAGGAAATTATTAACACTTGTGAAGGAAATTATTCTAAACGATAAAGTTCTACTTGATCGTACTTATGAAGCGAAGAAAATCCCTTCACATATGTATGAGTTATGAGAAGATACATGCATACCTTAATGATCGTATATCATTTCGCAATGAATATGCATCTTAGATAATTGTCCCAATCATGAATGCAAAACATCATGATACAAGAATAATAAGGATCCATCTAAAGTAATATGGTATTTTCCTATAATACTAAGATTTAGGTGGATGTTTAATGATGTCTGAGATACAGAGAACTTGAGATGGCATGCTTATGAGAAGATAAATCATTAGCTTATGAAACATTCATCTGACTCTCCACAATGGATGATGATTGATGGCTTATTTTCTAGATTTGACAAAGAATCAAGAAACTTGCATATTGTACATTCTACGGATAGTATGAATCCTCACAATTAAGGCACACAAAGCATATGACCAGTGATTTTGGTTATAAACAATCTACTGATGTGGTTCTACATGAAATGCAAGTATATAATGTTATATTTACTTATTTTGGGGCCAAACCAATAGGGAAATGATATTAATATTTATTTGACACCTTTGATTGATGATTTAAAGTTATTATATGACTTGAGTGTTGAAGTATCTGATACATGTGGTGAGGAAATTTTCACTTTAAGAGCAATGTTATTCTATACTATAAGTATTTTTTTTTTGGTATATGGCAACTTATCAGATTATAGTGTGAAACACATGCTCGATATGTGAGGATAATATTTTTTTTTAGATAGTGCGTGTTTAAAAGATTTTTTTCTTAGGCATTGTAGATTTTGAGTGAAGAATCATCATTATCATAGACAAATGACTTTTTTTAATAGTTCCCAAAATAAGGGCATGCACCAATTCAATTGATGGGTAGAAAAGTATAGTTAAAGATGAAACATTTGAAGGTGTTGTTTGGGAGGAACAACAAAAATACACCTACATTAGTTAGGTGGTAGAAGATGTATATATTCTTCAACAATTTATATTGGGAATCACTATACGTGAGTCATGCCCTCGATGTGATATATATCGAGAAAAATGTATATGATAGTTTGGTTGGTATATTATTTAATGTTCCACAAAAGACTACAGATGGAAACAATGCTCAATTAGATATAGAGGAAATGGGCATTAGGCATGAACTAGCACCATGACATAATAGAAGAAAAACATATTTACAACTGAATTGCCATGCTCTCTCTAGAAAAAGAGAAAATTATGGTTTATGAATGCTTTAATGGTGTTAAGATTCTAAAAGGGTATTCTTCAAATATAAGAATGCTAGGGTCAATGAAAGTGTTGAAAAAAAATTAATATGAAGTCTCATAATTGTCATATACATCATTTGATGCCAATAGCTATACATAGAATTTTTTTTAAGTATGTTCAAATAGTTATCACTAGGATTTATTGGTTCTTCAACTCACTTTGCTCAAAATTCATACACTCTAATAGTTTTGTTGTCTTGTAAAGAGGTATTATGAAGACTTTCTGCTAACTTGAAATTTATTTTTTTCCATCATTCTTTGACATTACTGTGCATATAACTGTTCACTTAGTTTATGATATTAAATGTTAGGACCTATTTATTGACATTGGATGTACCACCTTGAACAAGTTATGAAGTTTATAAAATTTTATGTGAAAAATCAATATCAGAAAGAAGGATATATTGTTGAGTGTTACCTAGTAGAATAGACAATTAAATTTTATGAAAAAAATTTTCCAATGCTAAAGCTCTTGGTATTCCTAAATGTTGGCATGCAAAGAAAATCATATGGTGTGGTATTAGGGTCAAAACATTTGGGCATGTAGAACCTAGAATGTTTCGTAAAGTCCATCTCTATGTACTATATAGTAGTGATGATGTTCAGCTATATGTTGAAGAACATATGTGTTTTTTGAGGACTAAAAATCCATCAAAGACTAAGAAATAGATAATTGATAAATATAATATTTCCTTCATACATTAGCTAAAAGACTGCATCATTGCACTCATCGGACATTCCCCAATATCCATTTCTAAAACCTGCAATAGCTGTCTCAAATGCCCCGACATGAAGACTTCTCATATACCAACTAAGCCATCAATGAATACACTTTTTACATGAAACAACAAGATGAAAGGAGTACAACGCATAATAGTGGAATGACTTTAGTGCTTGAAGCAATGCATATTGCTAGTAAAAAGGACAATAATATAACATATGTAAATATGAATTATAATGGCATGATTGACCATATTTGGGAGCTAGATTACATTGTGTTTAAAGTACTTATTTTTATGAGCAGATGGGTTGATAATAGTTATGGGGTTATATATGAAGATGGGTAGAACTTAATAGGGTAGAGCATAAACAAGGCCCATTCATCTTGGCATCACAAGCAACATGGGTTTTATTTGTCACCGATCTTGTTAATAAAAGATGTTATGTGGTATTATCTATGAAGAAAAGAAATAGCAATGAAAGTGATAATGAAAATGATGTTAATTAAGAGAAATACTGTGCCAAAGCAATGCATATAACTCAATAATTGAACAATGATATCAATGATATTCCCTAGGAGGAAATCGATGCAAAGGATAATATCCATGAAGTAAGCTCAAACCATTTCATTACTTCATTTGCATAGCCAATTATCAACCGTTCATTGGATAATCATTTGTCATCATTAACTAGTATTTACCAACCATATTTTATTATCATCGATTGATGGATTGTGCACCATCCCATGATCTCGCATACCATGGAAGCCTATCCAAAAAGGAACATAAAGTTCACGCCAAAGTCGATCACCATAATGGACATAAGTCCAAGCCGAAGCCAACCAATATGGACATAAGTCCAAGACAAAGCCAAATATCTAGATTACCAAACCCTTTAGTATCGATAACCCCTAATACATCATCAGTGTCTAGAGTAGGTAAGGCAGTGATAGCTAATTGAGGATTAGGTAACCCAAGCCCATACTCAACTTGACTTTCTTTTTCTTTGAGTGATTATTATTTTAGTCATAAGGATGGATTATCATACAAGGCTTATACAAAAAATAAAGGTAAATTTCCATATCAAACCATATTAATCCTTTTATTTCCATTATTTCTAATCATGTGGGTATCCAATTTCCCTTGGCCAAATTTAGTTATATCTACCATATGGTTTAATTCATACCCTTGTTGATTCCCATTAATCTTATCTCTATATTATCACTTGAAGTACACCTTTAACCTTTACAATACTCATAATGTATGCTATAAGATATGATCCATTTTAATGCCTTAATTTTACCAATAGGCCTTGCTAAAATTTGTATTTTATCCCATTAATCATCAAGGTATATTCCTAAATATAACCCCCAAGTACAACTGAACCACAAAGAAACAAATCATTCAAACTAGTCAAACCAGTTGATCGGTCTGGCCCAACCAATCAATCAGTTTAACTAAACTAGACCATGCTTTCTTTAAATCAGTCGATTAGTTTGGGCAAACCAATAAATAGTTCATAGACTAATTGATTAGTTTTGTCAAACCAGTTGATCAGTTTAAGTAGAGAGAAAGACCAAGGTCTCTACAAGCATACAAATTGATGGATTAGGTCTACAAGTCGGCTATTCTAGGAACTAGTTGATTGATTTGACCTAACCGGTTAAATAGTTTACCCTAACATAGCACCAATTCATAAAAATTTGTGCAAATTCTTGCATGAAAATTATTTCTAGTCACATTAGAATATTTATCAACATCAACAAACATATTTCTAACTAGATTATCATGCATTACTTACTATAAAGCCATTATAGCCTATTTTATCCATTTTCATGCTCATTACTCAATCTATATCATTTAAGTAGGTAATTCATGCATACAACTGTATTTCTTCATAACAACATGTATCAACCAACTAAGATATCACTTTTCATGCATAAATACATACTATTATTTTAAGAGTAAGAATTACTTACTTGATGTAGGCTAAATCCCCTTCAAAATAGAATTTCCAAATCTATGAAAACTTCAACTCTTAAAACCGTAAAAGCCAAAATCATAACACAGATACTATACCAAAACCTCATTAAATTTCAAAAAATAAAACATGAAGGAATAAGGACATACCACTAAGACAAAAATAAAGAAAAACTCAAATAAACCACTCAAACTTTCCCCAAAATTTAACTTTACCTTACTTAGCAATTGAAACAAGATAGAGCTAGAGATAGGATTAGGAGAGTGTGAAGAATAAATTGGAAAGTTCTAAAAGTATGGAAAGAAAATAGGAGAATGTAGAACTTAGGGGAGTTTGGTGGCTGAAAGAAAGTGAATTACATAGGTAATTGAGGTTATTTATAGCCAACCAATCAAAGGAAAACATAGAGGGTTTGAAAGGCAACTCGAAACCCTACTATTAACCATTTGAATTCAATCAAAATGAACAGATTTTTCTAAATTCACTAACCTAGTCTCCCGAGATCAATTAGTAACTCTGGGGAACTCAAGTCAATCAAACCAGAATTAGTATACACGAATGAAGAAATAGGAGGTCGGTGTGGAAGGAATCTTCCAGCTACTCAAAAGCATGCCTCTAATTAAAGCAATTGATCTTATAATCGGGAAGAGGATAGAGGAGGAGGAAGATAATGGGTGAGGTTATATCTCTCCTACATTATTCTCAATTGACCTCCAAAGAAAAAGGAGCTAATATTTTGGGTTAAACGCATTATAAAAATGGTTAGGAATCTCTTAGGTACAATCGGTATGAGTTGGTAAGGTTCCATTTTAATGTAAGGGATTTTTCCACAAAAATCAAATTCAAAAACATCAACATCTCGACAAATCAATCAATGGGTTTGGGTCTATCAATTGATTTTTCATCCACCAGTCGATCGGTTTCCCCTAACCAATCGATCGATTTGGTTGAAAACCAAAATTTGGTTAAAATAACAAACTAGTTGATTGGTTCGTGGAACCAATCGATAGGTTTGCCTATAAAACTCAATAAAATTTATTTTTCCTAAATGAATTCAAATCAAATTATATTCCAAATCACATCACAATATTGAATTAAAATCAAAGGTCCAAAATTTGACAAAAATTCTCATCCATCCATTACCCAAAAGAGTGGGATATTACAATAATACTCATTTAACCATCAAGTTTAATAAAATTTTTAAAATATTAATATTGAAAATATAACCAAAAATTGAGTTATAAATCCAATGTCTCATATATACGATAACAACTTGCCTCTAAGGTTACTATACTCAAATCCTTAAGAAACCCTAATTTCACAAGTTAGACATAACTTTTCCTATAATACCATATAGCCATAATATTCAATAAACATGCCTAAATTAACAATATTAACAATATATCTAAAAATCAAGTTCTAATTATAACATTTTACGCATGTGATAACAATGCTACCCATAGGGTTATGATTCCCATATTAAGCTATTTTCTCATTTTATGGGTTTTAGGCAATTCATAATTACTCTAAATATTTCACATGATTTATTTAATATATTTTTAACTAATAAAAACATTATAATACCAAATAATCCATATTTAACCTATATTTACTAAATTGCTCTTAAGATAGTTGCTCATATTTTCAAAAAAAAACTATAAGCCCAAATAATTGATTTTTAACTTCCAATATATATCATCATGAAAAAAAATATCGCAATCATTAACCACTTACATAACTAACCAAACTACATTAAACTATCATAGATCATACTAACATACTTAGGGTATCAAAACAAGATTTGTTACAACAACAACATGTAAGTTCATGCACTTCACATATCCTCACTTTCCATATATTTGATAAACATAATAATAAAACAATATTATCAACATGAAATTATCATCATAATAACATCAACCATGATTTTTCATACACATTTACACCTTTCATACAAAAATCCTAGCTATGACGTTTATACATACCAAAAATGTCTCTATCTTTAAGAATGTATAACCCTAAGATTCCTCCTCCTATAATACCATCATAAAATCACATATGAATCAAATATAATACATCATTATAATTTAATAAAATAAACAAGGAAAAGTTAAGGAAAAATGAGGGTGGGAAAGGAGCAAAACCAAAGCAAATAGAACACGGCACGAAGTGGATCAACCAAGGGGAGTTGCATGACAGACTCATGTAGCTAGGGGTGTTGTGTGAGTTCCTTACATTGATTGAGGGGAAAAACATGAGGACCTTATATTTGTGGGTTATAGCGGCATGAGGTTGAAAAGATTCAGTGGATGGTGTAGCATGAGGTTGGTGTAATTTGGTGGATGGTGCAGTGTAGAGTTTTGGTGTATTTGGGGGGTTTTTCATGAGCTATGGATGCTAATAAGTCTTAACAAATGGTGATCTACTCACATTATGGCTAGTTCACGGTGTGATGTGAAAAAGATTTTGCAGAGATTCATTAAAGAAAATGGTGGAAGGGCAATGGACGACACACAGGCAAGTTGAGGGGAGGAAGAGGGAGTATGGGGAGAGGCTAGTTAGGCATTAAATGAGGTAAGGAGAAAGAATGGAGGGGTATATATAGATAAAAAGTGGTGTGAATAGTGAGGGATGATAGAGAAGGTAAAATGGGAAATGTGGGTGCAAAGGAGAGATTTAGGAGATTTGGGGGGAAAGTATTTTTACGTCCTACACCAGAGATTTGGGGAGGTGATGATGGTGATAACGATTTTAGGATAGGTAGGTTGTAGGGGTAGAATCTTCACCAAATTAAAATGGTCGAGGAGGAAAACACATAAGAAGAAGAGGAAGAAGAAAGAGGCCAGAAGGAGAAGAGGAAAAAGGATAAAAAATAGAGTTAATATTAGAATTATGTTTAAAAAATTAGATTAGGGAATTTAGATAAGATTAAAATAGTAATAATCCTAGGTTAGGGTTAGGATTGTGTTTAAATTTAGGATTGAAGAATTATGGTAAAATAAAAATATCAATTACTTGAGATTAGGCTTAGGTTAAAATATTAACTAATCAGGATTAGGGTTATATAAAGATTAAGGTATTACATATATCCTTAAGTTATGATGGCCATGTTATATTATGCCTCTATTACCATGATGCCCATGTTGTGAAAGTTTAACCCAATAACATAAGACCATGGGTGGAAAATAGAGTTGTTTATATGATTTGATATCTAATAAACCAATTTGATATCTAAATCAATTCGACCTGAAAAATTAAATAATCAATCTAACATTTTTTCTAGATCAAATAATCAATTTAGTCAACAAGAAGTCAAACAAATTAAATATCTAATCTAACAAATACAAAAAGTATCCAATATGATGTAGATAGATAGATAGATAGATAGATAGATAGATAGATAGATAGATAGATAGATAGATAGATAGATAGATAGATAGATAGATAGATAGATAGATAGATAGATAGATAGATAGATAGATAGATAGATAGATAGATAGATAGATTCTCTAAATTAGTTATTACTATTAAATTTTATACTTTTTAATTAACATTTTTATTAAATATTTAAATATTATTAGAAATGTGAAAGTACTAATTGAATACAGTGTATGTAAGACCCGAATTAAATCATTTTACTCGATCAGTTCAAGTTAGATTGGTTTATTATTTTTAATCTGGTATTTTTTATTTGTGACATGTCAGAAATTTTTAGATACAGAATAGATTATTTGTGATTCAATTTGAAGTTATGGATATCCAGAGTTTTGGATATCTAAAACTTTTTTTGGAATATCCAAAAAATTTTAGCGAATATTTGATCATCAATTGTCCAAAACACTAGATATCTAATCTATGAATACCTCTAGTGGAGGGCACGTATAACCCAACATTATTGTGTTATCTATGTTTATAAAACCCCAATGTTCTTGTGCTATCGAACTACCATGGCTATTGACTATGAGAAAGTGGGTGTTGGAGACCCGATGTGTCAAAGTAGTTTGGTATGGATAATGTGAATAATATATGCTTAATAAATAAATAGTTTTGATGTGATATACAAATACTTTGGACATGGATAATGTGGATTGGTATACATGGATAGTCTAGTGTTATACAAAAACACTATATATGTGGATAAAGTAAACAACCTTCATGAATGAGTTCAGGTGTGATCTTAAACACCATTGGTTACTAATAAGTATAATATGATTGGTATTACTAATGGGGTGATATTTATGAGTGGTTTGGAGTAATTTTAAAACACTATGGTATTATGTGATAATATGATTTGGCCAAATTAACATGTTTGGTATGGATAACACTTGATATAGTTCGGTGTAAACTTAAACATTGTGGCTATGTGAATAATATGGTTAATGCATGTAGTGCTTTGGTGTAATCATAAAACATTATAGTAGCATAAGAAAGAAGGTCTAATATGAATTGTGTGGCTAAGGAAAATGAGTAAAACTTTAACTAATTAAATAGATACATATGATCAATATGATATATAGGTATGCCTCTTCTAGTATGACTTATTCTTAAGTGTACATAGGAGTTGAGTTTTACTAAGTACCTCATGGTACGAATGTCTTAGTGGTGTTGCCTCGATCCCATCTCATTCGATTTCAATGGCTGAGGCTCTTAATTGGGGGAGAGTGACAATTAGCTTAGCTTATCATATTTTGATTTTAGTAGTTGTAGCTATATATTTTGATTTTAGTGACAATTTGTTTCCGGTGTTACCTTGTACTAATTTACATATTCAAAACTTATATTTTAATTTAGAAATGTATATATACATCTTAGCATTGTGTTGAGTATGAATTAGGTAAGTAATCACATCTCTCTTCATATTTAATACACCAGTAATATCTCTATTTCTTTCTTTGCTTTTGCATATTCTGTATAAAGCTGGTAAAAAAATTGACTAGTAAAAAAGAGGGTATTAAAATAATATATTGAGTAATTAAACCTAATCAAGATTTCTAGTTTCATAACACATGTGCCTCGTCCATTGAAGTACGAAGTCATTAAATTTTAGTTGTTTATTTTGTGTCGCCTTATAACATGGATGCTTCGTACATTTACTATATTTTTTTCCCTTCTTTACATCATACCCAAATACACCTTGTATGATGCAAGGCACATTGAGTGGTATCATGTCATTACCTACAATGTAGTTGATATTATCATGTTAGTCAATAAGGGACCTATAGCGTATTGGCTACCGTTTCGTTTCACAAGTCGATTTCCATCTAATACACATGTGTTCCCCCTCCACCAGAGACCAGCGTCGAAGGAAAAAAAATATATTTTTTTTTTAGTCTTGTTTTTGGAAACGACAATATATTCAGTGGTACCCAAGTGGAGGATATTATTCCCTCCCTCTCCTCATATATGAGAAGGAATTAAGGAGCCAAGTAGTCCATATGCAGGACCACGAGAATAAAAGTAGTACTCGTGTAGGATAATGCTTCAACCAAGCCGTCGCGTTGGCACCCCTATGTGTTACGATATATCTTAATGATCTTGACTGGATTTTCCAATTAAGCAGATGAGCAAATTACGTGTGTTCAAGATTTTTTATTAGTGCTACGTCACAGGCTTCCTTCTGGGGCCTCTGAAGCAGGCTTATTAACGTGTTAAAAATATCCGGTGAACTAATAACTTGATGATATTGTTCCGAAGTGGTCAATAATCACTATAGATGACGATCAGGTAAGGCAGATCAAGTCATTTTGGGTTCGAACTATTTTGAATCATCTTATTATTTGGGTCGAATTCGAATTCGAGTATGGATTATTGCAAATCTGGATTGTAAATAAACCGGGTTGGGTTGAGGTTGCATTGAGTTTGGATTGAGCTAGTTCATATTCGGGTCAAGTCGGGTTCGGTTATTTTAGGTTAGGTTATTGAGGTAAGTCGGGTCGAGTTTGGACCGAGCAAGTTCGTATTCAAATGATTTTGTATTCGAATTAATTTGACAAATCAAGTTTAAGTTTTTATGACGAATAAAATATTTTTTAGATTTTGATGAATTAGGTTAGAATCGAACTAGAGATGTAAATGGAGCGGGTTCGAGGGGGTGTACCCATACTCATATCCGTATTTGATAATAATAAAAATATGTACCTGAATCCATACATGTACTCGAATAGGTATCCACTAAAACATCCATATCTATATCCGGCGAATATCCGTTACCCGTTAATGGATATTATCTAGCGAATAAACCCATTTAGAATTGAACCAAATGACAATTTTAATATTAATTTATACTATATTTATTTTAAAATTAAGGGTAAATGGGTAATTATATATCGGATAAATGGGTACAAATATGGATATGGGCATGGGTACGGTACAGATAGGGGTATTCCATACCCGAACCCGAAGAGTTTTTTTTCATCCTCCATATCCGTATCCGTATCTATTTATCCATATCTATATCCGTTTAAGTATTTATTGGAAAAAATCCATCGGATTTCCCATAAAATCTACCTCATTTATTTCTCTAATTCGAACCGAACTAATCCTAGTTTTAAATACTTTGGATTTTGGTCAAATAGGACATTAACCACCAATATTAATATAACTCATTGACCTCAAAAGCAAATATTAATAAAATAAGTAAAAGTTATAAAACAATATATGTTTAAAAGCTTTAAATAAATAATAAGATATGTATTTTTTTTTATCATCATAGCTGGTGAATATTGAATTTGGTTTTGTCAAGTCGAATCAAGTTGATAACAGATTTAATTGATAGCAGATCGAGTTGATAACGGATCAATTTGATAGCGGGTCGGATTGATGTTTGATTACATGTTGGGTTTGGGTCGGTATGGTTTGGATTTGACCACTTATGTTTAGATTAACATTGAGTCGAATCAATTTTAGATCAAATTAAATTTTATATAAATTAAATCAGATTGGACGGATCGAGTCAACTTTGTCGCCACTAATAATCAACAATTGTTACATGAGCTGTATGTCACATAATTTTGCTATAAATAAGGGCTAAATATAATCAAAATCACATAGGCAGCATTTTCATCCCGTTCCGAAGAGATCGGCAAAGCAAATATATTTGGCGATTGACAGTATCAAGGAGGAAAATGACATAGCAAATTAATTTGCTGTCTCCTTTAGGTGGTCAGAAAGTTGATAAGAGAAAAGAAAGGTGAAGGAATAGAATTCTTAACCAGTTTGGGATTGACAGGTCGGCGTCTGGTTGGGATATACAAGAAATAAAGATGAGAAGAAATGAAGAATAAAAAAATTCATATTCTCTCATAGAAAATGCGTGCCGCATATCAGTTTGCTTGCTCGATAAGTTGCTGATAAGGAGCGGGGGTGGGGATTCAAATGTGCCTATAATTAGGCGTCTTTAAAATTCATTCTGGAATGAAAATTTAGATCGGATCAACTGTTATTTTACATTATAATTTAAGATTGAATTGATATTTCGGTCTTTGATCCGAATTTCAATCCTAAAATAAATAAATAAAAATTAATCTATAATTTATTTTGATGTTATCTGCTCCCAATCTTTCGACTGAATTTAAAATATCATTAATATTTTATTTTAAAAATATATAATTTATTAAATCTGATTCTAATTGAACTTAACCTAATTCTCGTCCAATTCTATTTTGCATCCGTACCCCAGAAACGTTTCTTCCTCTTGAAACGTTTCGGAGTTAAAATTTATATTAAAACTATTTAATTAAAATTTTTATTAAAAAATATTATTTAATTAATTTTTATTAAAAAATAATTATTAATAATTAAAATTAATTAATATAAGTAATAATTTTATTTTTTTTATTTTTCTTTCATAATTTTAATAAATTTAATCTATTTTAATATATATATATTATTTCTTTTTATATTTTCTGCCCTCTCCCTTTTTTAAATTTTTAAATTTTAATATTTCTATCTTTCATTCCGCCCCTATTTTTCCGTCCCCGTCCGGATCCCGGTCCCGGTCCCAGAGCAAAACTGCCTACATAATACCTTCCGACCGTACATTTAGAAATTAAATCTCATGCATGCACGGTGACTTGATTCAAATTAGTATTTAGTGAGGAGGCCAGGAAAGGGAATAAATTCTCGGTCTTGGCACCAGTGAATATTTCATTCTCAGTGCTCTTTGGCCTTGGATTAGCTCGCGCGGAAAAGATATCATCGTACTTTATTAAAAAAAATTATATAGTACGTTAAGGAGCCGGGCAATATTTTTTGGAAAAAAAAAACTTAGTTTAGTTAGTATAGATTTATAAGATTTAGAATATTTTTGTTAGGTACAAATAAAATCCCACGTTAATAAAGAAGATGAAGTCAGACCGGTTAATACATATATAAATGTAATAGAATACTTTTGGTGTTACTAATTGATTTTAAGGTTAAACTGCACTAAAGTTTATCTTGGGATAAACAGTATTAGTTTATTTCTTATGAGATTTGACCTTGAAGATTAGGAGGAGGAGATATCTAGTATGGGGAGATGGGAAGGATCACTTTGGACTTAGAGTTTATGGTGAAGATAGGTTCTTTTTTATTCAGAAGTCGAGTAAGTGGAGCAATTGAAAGGTTTTATTAATTAGTTCCCCCTGACCAGAGATAAAGAGGACGCGTTCAGATGGACGTATGAAGATAATGGGACTTTTTCAGTAAAGTCGTTTTGCCAGATGACGTATCAGAAAGCTGAATGGGCCAGTCATTGAAGGTCGAATCTCAGTTTGATTTGGAGCGGATTAGTACCCCCGAGGGTTGAGCTTATTTCCTGATTTGTAGTTCAGCAGAGGTTTAATAAGAAAGACAGATTGGCTATACTTCAAATTGTGCGTCCTAGGGAAATAGGATGCCCGTTTTGTAAGGAGGTAGAGGAATCGGTGAATCATGTGTTCCTCTATTGTACTGTGGTAGGGAAGATTTTGTACGAGATTAGCAATTGGCTGGGTTTTTTATGGGTGATATCTGGTTCTATGGAGGAACACGCTTATGCTTGGCTTGGCATTAAAAGAACTGGGTTAAGGGGAGATATATGGCACACAGCTTTTTTCGCTATAATTGGAGCTATTTAGAAGTTTAGGAACAAAGTAGTGTTTGATAATATCCACGTGTGTAGGAGATGGCTAATCTTGCTCATTAAAGTTAGAATAGAATCTTGGATTAAGGCAAACAGAAGGAAATTTCCCTATAGAATTCAAGAAGTGGTTCATAATATTCAAGTTTTTTTTGTAAGGTTGTATTGTCTTGATGGCTCGGGTTGCTATCTTAGTTATAAAAAAAACAGAGATTTGACCTAAATTGATTTTATGGTGAAACCTCAATTCACCTTTTTTTTTATAATTAGTAGTGCATAAAGCATGAGAAACAAAATACACAAAAGCCACACGAAATAAAGAAAAACCTCCTAACTCAACAAGGCTTGGACATTGTGGACCACCTCCTCCAATTTGTAAAAAAAATTCTTTCTACCGTTTTTCATTCAGAACCCAATTCTCTTCTTTATAAGTATAAGCATCCATCCACCTCACACATAAATATTATCAAAAACTCTTTTATTCCTGAACTCCCAAATGGTACCCATAATAAGAAAGAATGCAACTTGTCAAATCTCCCCCTCAGACCCTTACCGAAAGCTCTTAGCCACGTGGTAGTATCATCTTCAACTGACTTTAGGATCACTCAGAGGTAGCCAACCCAATCACAAATCTCCTACTAGACCTTTTTCTGTCACATTACAATGTAGAAAAATGTGATTGATCATCTCCTATTCCGAGTTGCAGAGAGGACAAACATTTTAGATATAAAAAATACAAAGTACGAACAAAAGTATATTTAAAGACATAAGCATTTTGAGTTTTTTGTTAAGGCATAAACGTTTAAACATTATGTACGTTGAAACATAAACATTTAGACTTTATTCATTTTAAGATATTAATGTTTAGACTTTGTTCTTATTAAGGTATGAATAGTTTAATTTTTGCTCCCATTAAATTAAAATTAAAAAGAATCAAAGTTACTTAAAATTTAAGATTTAAAACTTTATAATTTAATAAAAATAAAGTCTAAAATTATATATCTTTATAAGAATTAAAAATATATATATCAAAAAACCCGCACCGGTCTAAAATTATCAAGAACTTTTGACCGGTGTAAAATAAAGTTTATATATATATATATATATATATTCCCTTTTAAAAAGCACCGGTCTATTTAATTTTGTACTCCCATACCAATCGTGCATTTGGTTAGAATGATATTCTAGATTGACTAAACTTACTTCCGCCTCCGGATATCAAAAAATGCACTCCCTTTCCGGCCGCGGAACTGCCGCGGAAACTTTAACCGAATATTACGCTAGCTTCTAGATGATGTTATATAGCTAATAACCATCCACGTAGATCATATGATCGCGATTCTTTTACTTTCCCTCCCCCGGGTACGAAATAGAACCGGTTAGACTCGTCTAATTAGCAGCGGAAACGAAAACGAATACGGAAATAAAAATTTAGAAGAAAACAAAAATGACAGGAAATATCAAAAAAAATTATATATATACATATTTTATATCTCTATATTTTTTTTAAATATATTAAATTTATTAAAATTAAGAGAGAAAATAAAAGAAAATTATAATTATTATCTATATTAATTAATTTTAATAATTAAATAATATTTTTAATAGAAAATATTAATTAAACAATTTTAATATAAATTTATATAAATTTTAATACTAAATAATTTTTGAAAGAGACGGAATATTTTAAAAGAAAAAACGTTTTCGGAATATCTCGGGGACGGGGGACAGTGCCATCCCCATGCATCACAGCTAATTAGTACCTTTGCTAGTCGCACACGTATAGGGCTGTAAATGAGCTGAGCCAGTTTGGTATTCGGCTCGGCTCGGCTCGTTAAAAACTTGGTTCGACTCTCTCGTTTAGTTAAACGAGTCTAAAAGTGAGGCTCGAGCTAGGCTCGTTTATTAAACAAGTCAAGCCCGAACTCGAAAAAGGTAGGCTCGATTTATTTTTTGGCTTTGGCTCGTGAAATCGGCTCAGCTCATTAAAAGCTCGGTTCGGCTGTTCGTTTAGTTAAACGAGCCGAACCTAAACATCATTTTAGGTTCGTTTAGATAAACGAGTCGAGCCCAAACCTAGGGATATTCGGTTCGGCTCGACTCGTTTACAGCCCCACGCATGCTTGTTGCCGACGGTGCGGAGATTCTGTTCCGCCGGTCTTGAAGTTCCGTCGTGCTAAATCCCATGCGTTCGATGCGACCGAAAATCAATGGGAAATAAAGTAGCACCAATCCCCAGTTAGCTCGACCACAGAATGCCCGGTCGTGGAAGGTTTATTCTTTCCTGCATTGGCCTTAGGGCGGCTGAAATCTCAAAACAACTAAAAATATGTTTTGTGAAAACTAACAAAGGGATACGATTCTTTTTGGTATATATTTATCCTTTTTTAATTAATCATCTAGAAACCTAGTAAGCATGTTTGATTGAGTGATTCCTCCTTTGTTAGTATTCGGTCTTCCTTGAAATCTATCTCTAGTTACTTCATACGTCGGGATATTTTATTTATTTCTAAAAAAAAATTCCATCTAGACAAAGTCTAAAAGAATTCATATATATGTATATATACCCAGAAAAAGAGAGCGCGCATATCTCTGACTGTTGGTGTTTTATAAACGACGCAATGGATCGACGAAGGAGCCAAAGTAATAAATAATACGTCTGTCTAATCCGCATGACCACGACATGGATATAAGGGTCGGTCACATATGCTTTCCTTGATACTTTTAATATCATCAGATTTTTGTAAGATTGGAATATTTGATTTCGGCACATGCATGCATGCTCGATTGATATATTTGTATATGCACGAACGTCGGCACTAGAAAGATATATATAAAGTCAAGGGAAGACGTGCGCGCGGGTATCTTCCTACCCTCTCATGTTCCGACTTCCGATTCCTCTCCGTGCGCGCGCGGAACGGTATTGGCCTGCGTCGGTCGAATGGGTTATTACTATTATTACGGATAAAAATGATTCTGGTTTTCTTGAAATTCAACGGCACCCAAAAGAAAAAAAGACCGGGGTCGGATCATGCAATGCAAGTACGATGTCGTGTCGGTGTACTTAAGCCCATTGGATGCGTCGAATGGATCGACCGGCGCATTCTGCTCAGGTTATGCTTGGACGAGCAAAATGGATTAAGAAAAAATAATTGAGGGGGGAATGATTAAGAGGAAAATTTATTTATCATTTTTATTTGGTATGTAAGGATAAATTATTCAAGAGAATATTTTTTTTATGTTTGATTTGAAAGGAATAACTTATGTTAGAATAATATTTCATTTTACTTTATTTGCATTAAAAATTAGCAATATTTTTTTATTAGATATAAATAGTTATTTATTACATGAATCAAAATTTAATATATTATATTTTTTTAATTTAATTTTTATAAATCTAAATAATATATTACAATAACTACAAAAACTATGAAAGAAACTAATTGAGATATATCGCAACAATATTTAAAATACGATATTTAAAATAAATTCACATACTAAATATCCAATAGCTAAAAAGATAACAATTATCCAAAATAACATAATAAAACTCCACAAAGTTCATCTAATAAAAAAAATATTACTTCAATCCATCTAATACATAATAAAAGTATTTTCATAACCTAAAATTCATCCAATAACATCCTAAGATAATCATCTTTAAATCGACGAAAATTACACACATCTTCTTCATTCATTTTTTTCATTAATTTCATTACTTCCATTCTAGATATGCCATGAACTACTAATAATTCTTCATACAACCCATCTTTGTAAGACCTCGGGCTTCTATCCAGCATACTCATTAACTCCTTAAATTGCTCCTTATTATCGGTAGATATTTGCTTCATAGTTTCTCTTACGATACTATACGCCGATTCCACTTCCTTATTAACTCTAGATTTCTTTGAACTACCAATAGTTGCACTTGATATCTTTTTCTTGCCCCTGGTGTTAGATGCTTGAGCTGATACATTGTCAACATCTTCATCATTTTCATTATCTTCGTGTATCATATGAGCATTTTCTTGAATGGCTTCTAGGATAGAGTCATGTGACGTTGACCCTCCACTCATTTAGATGATAGTGTTGACCCCTATAAGGAGCAAGGAAGCCATCATATTGGTGTAACCCGCATCAACCAAATAATAATATCCTATGTACAAGCGGGAAAAAAATTAGTTAACTTTTTAAATGCAAAAAATTTTATAACGCCAAGTTTAATTTTCTTACCACGAGGAACTCTTAATGGATGTCTTCTACTAATAGCATCTCTCAATATTCTACCATTTGCGGCAGAACCATCCCACCCAAGTAAGACATAAGTAAATTGCATGTCGATGAAACATGCAACTAGAACATTAGTTGCCAACTCTCCCTTCCTTGTTCGATATCTTGGCTTGTCTATATCTGGTACTCTAACCTTGATAAATGTTCCATCTAATGCTCCTAGACAATTCTATTGATTCAAGATGGACCAAAATTATAACGAGTTAGCAATATGAAAACCTAGTTACATATTCCAATATATATTAATAAAGTAAGGTTGAATTCTACCTTAAACTATTTCCATCTTTCATTTGTAGAATTTTCTGGCACTGGTTTTGGAGTCTTCATCAACACGATATGAAAATGTAAGACAACTCTAAGCACTTGATGAAAATTTCTACTTATTATTTTGGTGGATCTTTTCAATCTTCTCATAATCATCCTATGCTTCTGATCATATGCTAGTATGTTCAAAAAGATTGCAACCCTTTCCTCAATTGACATATTTTTGGACTCTTTTAAACCACCTTCATTTCGAAGCAACCCACACAATGCATGGAATATATGCCTATCCATTCTAAGTTGATCAATAAAACTAACATCAAAATTAAGAAATGCATCCACATTCTTAATTCCTTGCTCAAGAGTTCTTCGAGCTGAATGTACAGTCCTCTTGGATTGTTTTATAGATTCTAATACATCAAGTAGATAACTTAATAATAATATCATGTATTGATTCTTCAATCTAATAAACCAAAATGCCACCACAATATTCCTTTCCATCCTTGATAATGGCAAATGAGCCATGGGTTTACTAGAAAAATCACCACAATGTATGGAATGATCCAAGTTACAATAATTATAAGCATCAATCATAAACGAACTAAAATTTTAAGAAAAAATATAGGAGGGGGAAAATGATGCCAAAGTTTTTCCACAAGCACTGGAAACTCCTTGTGATCAAGAAGAAAAGCACCATACAGAATGAATAAACTAATGCCCAAAAGTCAAGCAAGGATCATCGAACTGCAATAAAGAGCGTAAAACGAATATAATATTTTATTCAATTAAATATATAATTGGATTGATTAGATCTTACAAAAAAAATTCCACCAAACAAAATTTGAATCATTACTACGTCTTATATCCTTTCTTTTTTCATTCTCAAAAGATCAGTGAAAGATCGAATGTGATAATTAGCATAAACGGAAAAATACTGGTACTTAGCTCATCTACTAAAACTCTAACCAAAAGCAAGAGAGGATGGATTTCTGAAAAAATAGCCAGGCAGTCGGTTATAGCAACTAGCAAGAAATTGCCATTACAAGGAACCATATTACTTGGCTATAACAAAAAATACGAGACTCTAAATTCTATGGTGATAAGATAAATGCTGACAACAAGACATGTGAATCGAAATGCATGGTTTTGACATTTGAGTTATGGAATATGACCTAAATCAGGACGCGTTGTAGAGTATTGAAACCAATAAAGGATATAAGACACAAAAATTTAAAATCACAAGAGACCAACCCACGGCTCACACAGATCCCGTGTGTCTCATCAGAAATATATCAGCAACATTTTACAGAGCCTATACAAATCTAACCTTCAACAAGACAGGAAAATCGATCCAATCCTTGTATATATTGCCACATATAATGAAAAAGGATCTTGTCTTGTAGTAGAGCAGACAGATGACACATCCAAAACTAATAACGTAGGTGTATGAGGCAATGCTCTTGTTGTCAAAAACAATGGAGTAGTAATTTAACTCTCATTACAAATCACCCGAAACTTGGAAGAAAAGTCCAATGCTATAGACATTTAACCTCATTCTAAAAATACTGGGGAATATGTATATGGGGAAGGAAGGCCGAGACTGAAGAGTTGAGCTAATGTATGGCATGTTCATTTATTCATAATGACCATAAACCTGAAGGGCTTGCTTCACCAAGAAAACTCAAAACTATGATGGTTCAGCTATCGAGGATTGTTGAATTTTTCTCTCTTTCATTGTAACGCATATAAGGGTATTGTATTTAACTATTGTGTCATGATTCAGAAAGCCAACTAATTCCATGGCCTTCCACACAGTTGTCCTAGGCTCCTATCCCAAAAACAAAAGGATTTTTTTTCTTTCTTTCATTCGAGAAAGACTATATAGACTAGCACCATAAATATAATTCGATTATTGGCTTAAAACTAGTGCTACTATACAAGAAGAGGAAGATGATTTGAACACGGAGTTTGATGTGCTCAAGATTTCAAAGTTAAACATCAAGCAAAGAGAACATGATCGATTGTGTCAAACAGTTCACGAAATTTATATTACATATTAAAAAAAAAGGCCCAAAGAATTGTAAAAAAACACACACACAAAAATATCAAATTACAAAATACATTTCATAAGAAAATAAAGTCCGAAGTCACAGATCTTTAAGTCACAATTGGCACTGACTAGGAGGTTACCAGGCTTTAGGTCTCTGTGAAGGATGTTTGCAGAGTGGAGATACTTGAGTCCTCGAAGCAACTGGATTGAGGAATGCATATGTCAGTATAAATGGCAGGGAAGGAAATAGTAATGAAGGAGTAAGATTAAGAGAATTTAAGACGGTATTTTAATTGGTGGGAAGAGAGCAGCTTGATTGGCATAAATATATATTGTCAAGGTTGAAATTAAGAATTTGTTCGAAAAGAAGCTAACATTTTCTAAAGCTATCAGTAATTAGGGCCAGGTTCTTATTGGTGAAGAAGAATAGTGGGAAAGGCATCTCAAAATCAGTACCCACAGCGAGCTGCTCAATACAGCCGATACTGTACAGGAATCCTATTACTACAACTTGATGGAATCCCCCTAAACTTGTATAAAAACATGTCAGTTCTTGGACACACTACTCGTAACCACTGAGATCGAGACTAGTCAAAGTAAATAAATAAATAAAGGGTCCAGTTTAAGGCAAAGTAGGATTTCGGACATACATATATAATCACAGCTCTCTCATCCAAAATAGCATTCGAACACGGGGCCTGGTGTCTAAATGAGGCACATGAGTAAATTGCCGAGGTGATTGCCTAAAGATAGGGCTGAGCTAGAATAAGCTACAGATTTCGTACAGATTGCAACATATCATCAACATACGACAGAGGCGACGGCCAATGATATGCCAATTCTCGCAGACTTTTCGTCCCAAAGTAATTTCCTTCTTTGATTCCAATGACTTTATTTTTCCAATTCTTTCATGCGACAAAATGTGATGGGAAAAAGATCAGAGATGAAGGACGACTTAATCTTATGCGCGAGGCAAATTCCTTAATTGTTTATGTTCTTCCGATTAACCTTAAATTTCCCATGTATCAGACATGGCAAAGAATCAATCAATCCCTAACACCCCCCCCCCCAAAATGTTGAGAAATTTTACAAGAAGAAGGAACATACCTGATTTCTCTAATCTAATGAATACTTTATCAGATCTAAAAGACAACTGATTATACGCAAAAAATCAATGCACGGATTCATAAATAGAACTTACATATCTGTTGAAGGAGGCACCGGAGAGGTAGCTTTGAGAGGCAGGCTTCGGCTTCGAGAGGGGCAGGCGATTGGTGTCGAAGATTCGTTCGGCACAGAGAAGACACGTTGAGGGAGAGGAGTCAGAAGACGTGGTAAGGGAGAATAAAATCACCCGAGAGTTGAATCGGGAAAAAAAATTTCCTAACCTAACAGTATAATTTTACCCACAAATAAATTTTTTCCCATACCAAACATAACAGAAAAGGAAAATAATTTCCCTTGTAATTTTTACACCACCTTTACCCCCATACCAAACATAACCTTAGTGCTAATTTGATCCCAAGGTAATGACAGCCTAAAATATAACTATAAAGAAATATTAATTTTAGTCGTTACAAACAAACTAAAATAAGCATTTCTTTTCCAAAAAACAAAAATCTATTATTTTAAATAAACTATCATACAAAATACGTAACATAAGGGACTAAATTTTCTCTTCTAGGTATTTGCTCCGTACCAAACCGGCACTAATATTACATAAATCAAACGTGAGCGACTAAATAGAGTATGAAGTTCTATTTGGTTCTAAAAAAAGATTTAACAATAGATAAAATTAAAATACTTTCTTTTAATTTTTTCAAAAAAAATTAAATAATCAATTTTTTTCTATATTATTATTTTATATATAAAAAATTATTTTCCTTCTTTATTTTTATCTTCTTTTCTTTAAAACTTTTCGAATGGAGCCTAACTTATTTTGACCGCAGGTTAGCCGCTGCTCCGGTGCAGGCCGAAGTATGTAAAGAGCAACTTCATTGGTTATGATCAGAGCACTATATATTGCGTGAACATAATTCTCTCCCCCTCCCTCACCTAAAGTTTATAAACCCATCTGACGCAGGAGATACCGAAAATAACAGAGAAAACCAGTGGTGCAAACAAAATTACAGCGCACGCATTATCTCTGACAGTGCGGGCTCTGCGTGCATGGGTATCCTTTGGCCAGTAAAATTCAACTCAGGTACAGCACACACCACACCATGCTAGTGGAGAGTGTCATGTAAAGAAGTTTGTTTTATATATATATATATATATATATATATATATATATATATATATAGTTTTAAAAAGTAAAGTGTAAATTTGTAATCGATTAAAAATGATTTCCCAAATAAATGTGATGCAAAATAATCCTACAAAAAAATTGTCTAATTAATTATTCCCTTCGTATTAAAAAAATTTATTCTATTATTTTGTATATTTTTTTAAAAATAATAATAATAATTTTTTCAATAAAAAAGACTATATATTTTAGAGGATTATTACTTCAACAAAAGTCTCCTAAAGTTTACTACTCCCCGTCGTCAATGTAGGAGCCGGAGGTAATAAAAATGAGGGAGAGAATCAGCGTTGCAGCAATATATACATATAAGTAACACGCATCTTCGACTACGCGGGCCCCGCATGGGTATATATAATATGCATTTGGCTGGTGGTCAGCATTCATGCACGTGGACTGCGGTCATTCAGCCGTTTCGCCTCCCGTGTTCATACGGAGACGTCAAAATCAGACGGAAACGATAGTGTTAAATAATAGCAAAATAAACAACAACCTTATCCTTCCCGGACGATTTTCCTAGCTCTGCCCTCCTTATTTGGCCTTCGTTGTTGTTCTTCCACCTTCGTCGATCGCCGATGTGCAGGCTGTCCCTGTCTCTACCTACCAGCGTCCAACGGTGTGCGTGCTGCTGGCTCATTATTTTGAACCTTCTTACTCTGTTTGCTGAAGGAGATGACACATTATATTCGTATTGTTTTTCTTTTACTAAAGTAGACAGGTAAGGTTGGTACGGAGAAGGAACAATTGGACTTGGGTCCTAATATGCTTGCTTTGATAATAAAATAGATTGAAGCTCTTAATCATTATATGATTAGAAAATAATTGATAACTAAAAGCGAAATTAATTTAACTAAAGAAGTATAAAGTAAACCGATAGCATAAAAATTTACGTCGTTCGATTTAATGAGAGATAGATAAGTATATTGATCAATTACATATTACAAAATTAGAGATGATTATAATAGATTTTCAATCTCTGAATTAATCAAATTAAAATAGATAATTGATGATGTGAGTAGATCTTTCAAAACCTTAAAATTTCTCTCTATATGAATTAAGAGTGAAAATAATCAAAATGCATACCAAAAGACACGATTAAAAATGATATTCAAGTCTCTTGGCATGGCCATGTAACTTTGTTCTTCCTCTCGATAAAACAATCACAAACTTATACGGCTATGCTAATGTTGCATTAGTTGTCCACTCAACTTTCCTTCTCTTGGTAAAAGGAGTGTATACTTGTACGACTATGCCAATACTTCATTGGTTGACTGTATAAGCCCTTCCTAAGCATATTTTGCCTCCAAACTTGATATGCACACTCCACACATTAAATACAATTAATTCAAGGCAACATACACAACAATCTCCACCTTTAACTTAAATCAAAATCTCCAAAACCAAATCTATAATACCAACATCTCTTCTCTCCAACAAGTACACAAAGCTAATCTTCCAATAAAACCCACCAAATTCACACAAAATGCAAACTTAGCCAACAACAATGACTTTATTAACATAACAGTCACGTTCTTAGGGGTATCTAAAATACCCCAAAACCCTAATTTAAAAAATTATGGCAAAATAAGGATTTATTAGAAAAATTAATTAAATAAATTATTTTATTAAAATAAGAAGAAGTAATTAAGGCAAAATTAATAGGAAATTAATAAATAATTTAATTGGAAAAAATTAGGGTATTTTGCTAATTAAAATAGAATTAAGGAAAAATCTTTTAAAAATTCTAAATTAACCTAGAAAGGGAATTTAATTATTATTTTATTAAAATATTATTATTTTATTAAAATATTATTATTTTAAATATTCCAAAATACTAAAATATTCTAAATACCCCAATCCACCTATTTTTTATTTTTCCCTTTTTCCTTTTTTCCCTCTTTTCTTTTCTCTTATTTCCTTCCTCTCATTTCTCATTTTCCTTCTTCCCTTCCTTCCCCGATCTGGACCAGCCCACCCCCGCGGCCCAAACCCTCTTCCTTCTTCCTTCCTCCCGCATGGCCTAGGCCCGTTGCCCTCTTCTTTTCTCCCTCGCCATCCGCCCGGTCTGGCTTTCTTTTTCTTTCTTTCTTTTCCCCCTGGATCGATCGGTCTATGCCCTTCTTCTTCCTTTCTTCTTCCCTTCTTCTTCCCCCAACCTTCCCTCTTCCTTGACTGCTCAACTTCCCCACTTCCCGATGCAGGCACACGACCTCTGCATCGCCTCACGCCGGCCTGCCACCCCTACCCTCTTCCCCATCGATCCCTCTCCACCCAATCACACACACTCTCTCTCTTTATGCGTTCCTTTCTCCCCCTTCCTTTCCCCCTTCCTAAGCTGACATATCTTGCAGATTCGCAAGCCTGCAACGGCTTGCGACCTATACGCCTATCGTCCTCTTCCTCCCTTCCCCCTATGTTGTTTTTCCCCATCAATGGCCTATAAATACCCTTCAACCGCCCCATATAACCCTTTTTCTTGGTCTAAAAATTTGCTCCCTTTTGTGCATCACCGCTTGTTCAACCGCCCATTTCTCCGTCGTCATCCAGTGTCGTAGCCCAAACCAACTCCCAAATTACTCCCTACACCACCCTCCACTGAGCTACACCCCTCACCACTCTCAATCCTCCCTGCATAAGCCGCCTCAGCTGTGCAAAGTTGGCCATTTGACCAACTTTAACTCACCCACCGACGTCTTTCACGTCGTCGTCCGCCGCCACTCACGTTGCAACCACCACTCCCTCTACCCTCAAAACCACCAATAGACCCTCCTCTACCTCTCCATACCCTTCTTTTCCCCTACCTCCCTCTCCTTCTCCCTTCCTCCCTCTCCACCACCTTCAGCCACCACACTACCGCCGCCTGCATTGCCTCATTTGGCTGTGCCACCACCACCATTCCAGTCCTCTCAACCTAAGGCATCCTCCACCACCTCAAATCCCCCTCTCCTATCCTAAACAACCTACTTTCCACCCCTCTTCTCTCTTCCCCACCGTCGCTGCCGCCGGCGGTGCCGCTTGGTCACCACCAACCCTAGGTGGTACCCTAACCCTTAAAACCCTAGTTATGATGTCATTATCTCTTTTAATTGTATTTATGCTATTATCCTTAATAACAACAACAACAACAACAACAACAACAACAACAACAACAACAACAACAATAATAATAATAATAATAATAATAATAGTATTATTATTATTATTATATCATTACTATTATCTTTATCATTATTATTACTAAATATAACCTCAGGATATTTATCCCATCATTATTTAAAGAAGTTGAAACCCTATTTTATTTATTATGATGATTATCCTTATTTTTATTACCATTAATATCATCATTACTTTTATTATTATTATTCTTATTATTATTATTAGTGCTAACCTTAGTATATTATTACTATTAGTATTTTTGTAAATATTTGAACCTTTACCTCATCATTATTTCGATTCTCATTATTATTAGTATTATCCTTAGCAATATTATCATTATTTTTATTATTACTATTATTATATTATTATTTTTATTACTAATACTATTATTAACCTCATTATCACTAGGGTTTCTATTATTATGATTATTAGGACCCCTTTTAAGTATCATTCTTAAGATTAGAACTATTATTATTATTATTATTATTATTATTATTATTATTATTATTATTATTATTATTATTATTATTATTATTACAACTATAATTATTACTATTATTAGTAGTACTAAAGCTAATATCTTAATAACATAAATATGGTTATAAATACCTTAACATGAACCTATTTTGACTAGTAATAACCTAGTTGGCTAACTTGAGAATAAAAACCTTATTTTTATTTGTAAAGCTTCTCTTAATAATAGTAACCCTAATATTAGGGTGAAGTAGGAAATAATAGTACATTTGGTAGGAGGAAAGTTAATCCTTAGTTTTTTTCCTCTTATAGGTGAACCCAGTCAAAGTCCTAAGGAGGCGTAGGAGTGTACTCCAAGACCGGTGCCGTGTTAGGTAAGGATGTAGCTAAGGCCCCTATGTGTGTGTTATGTGTCTCGCATGCCATGTGATATGTTATGTTGTGTATCTTATGATTATTATAACTCTTTTACGTGTAGCGCAGCTTGGAGTTGAGGTATGCTTATATGGCTTTCTTATGACATGTGTATAATATGTATATGTTGTGCTTATGATATTATGTGTTGTGGCCCTTTAGGACATGCATGCTAGGATATTTAATATATTGATATGGGGTGAAATGATGTAAAAGGAAAAAGAGGAAGTGAGTTGACCAAGGGGAAGTGAGTTGACCAAGGGGACATGGGATTGACCTAGTTATCCCATGATCCATGAAAGGCAAATAAAAGGGGATTATGAACAAAATAAAAGAGTGGATTGAAATTTGCATGGAGAATTCTATGGTTTGCATGGGAGTTTCTAGGGTTTGCATGGAGACTTCTAGTGTTTGCATAGGGTGCACGGATTCTGCATAGGGATGATCTTTATATGCGAAAAGTTTTCTTGGGGTATAAGTAAGGTAAAGAAAGAGTTGTTTGGATGATTGGAGGCTTGGGATGAAAAATAGTACGTGGGTTGGTATAAGGGTGCATAGGAGACCTGGCTAGGGTTTGGGAGGAAAACCTTAATTTGAGGTAGTTATGAAAGTAAGAATAAATGAGCATGAGTGGAATATGGGATAAAAGTGGAAGAATATCATGTGTAGGGCGAGTATGGGTATCATGGGAAAGCAAGGATGGTAGATGAGAAATGGAGGGGCAACATGTGGGAAAGAACACCCAGGAACCTTGCTCTCCCCTCTTTCCTCGACATGGCCAAGACGAGGAAAATGCCAATTCGGCCAGGTTGAGACAATCACCCGGGAAAGGGTCGGCACAATCGAAGGGTACTCAATCTTCGATCGACGCTCAAAAATCTAAATTATTGGATTTGGTCGAGCAATCATCTAAGCATCTTTCATCTGGTGGTATGCCGAATTTGAATATGATAGATTCGAAGTTTCAAAATAATATTCCAATCGTATATGACTTAGAACCAATTGATATGGTGAATGATCATCGGGGGATAACTCAGATAGCATATCCAATGAATTTAGCAAGAATTTAATAAGAACTGAGTTGAGGCATGTTAATTTTGATCCTGCGATTGTTGTTCCAGAAAATATCCCTTTTGATGTTGAATTGTCAAAAGAAACCCTTCTAGATATTTTGGGGAAGAAATCTTGGAAGGATCTAGTGATTGGCAATCAGACTTTTAATGCCTCCACCAATCTGTCATATTTTCCTCCTACTCTATCTGGTGATCGATGGAAGGTGTCTATATTAAAGGAGAAGGTTGAGGAGAATTGCAAGAATTAGCAGGGGTCTATTGTTGGGTATGTTATTGAAATCCATCCTAGTATGGGATAAATCATGGCTTTCATTCGTACCAACTGGCCCTTGATACAAACTCCTCAAGTATGGTTGCATGATGAAGGGTTTATGGTCTTTAAGTTCAAGTCAGAACAAGATAAGGATTGGGTTCTTCAATGCCCATACTAGACCTTTATGAATCGACCTTTTAGTCTCAAGAAATGGCATAGGCAATTTCAGTTTATCAAGGAACGATTTCAATTCATGCCACTATGGATCAAGTTACTAAACCTTCCACTTGATTACTGGGATGCAGACTCCATTAGTAGGATAGCCAGTGCAGTTGGCTGACTGCTTGTTTTGGATGGCATAACAAATTCAAGGGAAAGGATCTCCTATGCCCGTGCTCTTATGGATGTGGATGTTAAAAAAAATATGTTGAATCTGTAGATATAGAAGACCCGGATGGAGGAATTATTACACAACCAATAATCTTTGAGTGGAGACCATCCTTTTGTAGTTGGTGTAATACATTTGGACATAACTAAAGGTCCTGCCCTCAGAGAAATAACTTTGTTAAGGACCTAGTGTATGCAAACCATCAAGGTAATGAGCATAAACAAGATAGGGGAACTCAACGGATAACACAAACTAATCTGGGGACTAACAAACCATTCTCTAAAGCATACCATAAGCAATCTGTGTGGAGACCTAGACAAATTCAACAGGAGCCTGGACAATCCTCACAACACCCTAGAATGCAAGACCAAACAAAAGAGGATCCAGTCTCAAATATACCTCTCAAAAAGGCAAAAGCTGGATTATTTTTTAGAATAAATTCGGTGGAAGGGAGGGGAAGTTCAGGGCTACAAGTTGAATTTTTGTTGCTGGAATTTAGGGAAGGGAAAGAGAGGGCTGCAAGGGGAGAATTAGAGGGATTAAAGGGAGAGGAAATGAGGGTGATTTCTGCATATGGGGACTTAATAAAAAGGAGGGGAAGTTGGGGGAAAAAGGGTGTTGTGTGGGTTAGAGTTGAGGGCTGCAAGTGGGCTCTTTTGGGGGGAAATGGTGTCGACAGGTCTGCATGTGGATGGAGGTCTGCAAGGGCAGGTTGAAGCATGGAGAAGGGAAGGGAATGGAAGGGTATATGGCTGGAAATATGGGGTAGGTGTGAAGGTTTAGAGGAGGGAGAGATATGGGATGCAAGTTGAGGGAAGGTTGGGGTTACGGGAATAATGGTTGCAAGTTGCTGGTTTATGTGATGGAGGATGGTTGGGGTTATGGGCTGCAGTTTTGCAGGTGGAGAGGCACGGGAAAGGAGGGAAAACAAGTGGGTAGATGATGAGAAGATAGATTAGGGGTGTAGGTTGGGGAAAGGAAGAGTGAGGCTGCAAGTTGGGGAAAGGGGGCTGGGTGTCAAAGGTTTTTGTTGCAGGTTGGTTGAGAGATGTGAAGGAGTGTGGCTGGGGTTGTGCTGCGATTTTGTAGGGGATGGGGTGTGGCATGAGAGGGTGGTAATGCATAGGGGATATGGGTTATGTTTTGGGTAGAGGGAAAGCTGCAAAGAGGAGGATTGTTGCTGGACAAGAAGAGACATATGCAAGGGGAGGAGAGGGAAAGGTGACGGGATGCATGGCTGCAAGTTGCTCGACAGGTTGGGGGAATTTTTTTTGGCTGGTTTTAAGTGGGGAAAATATGGGGGGTTCGGTTAGGGATTGATTAGCAAAAGCCTCCCCAAAATATTAAGCTTGCAAGTGTGGTTATTAGGAGAAGAATCCCCACCTAAGCAAGGTTTAATTTTCTCAAAAAGAAATCATGATACTAGTATTATTATGATCAATATTATTATCATTGTTTTATCACTTCCCTTATTTTATTTTATTTTTGTAATTATTGCTAACATTATTATTATTCTTACAATCCTTGTTATGGGTATTATTATTAAAAGTATTATTTATAAAAAGATTATTGGTATAGCCATCCCTTCTATTTTAATTACCCTCTTCTTATTATCGGTATTATTACCGTCTTCAATTTTTTTATCTTCTCTACTCTTTCTTACACTTAATCTGGGTTATTTTTATAACTTAATATTTATGGACCTACTCGAGACAATAAGGCGATCGCTACAAAAATAATCTTATGGTTTACTTCACCTACTAATCAAGTTTTAAGTATTGCATGTCTAAATTAAGGGCTAATTAATACGGGGTATTACAGATCTATGCAAAATAGTTTGTACATGCAATTCCATACTCAAATTTAAGTCTCAAATACTAACTATATCTCATCCATATCATTTAACACTTGTAAAAACACTTAATCATGCTCAACTATTAACTTATGCAACATTTCCAATTAATCATCAGGATACATGCACCAAACTCATATTTTCTCAAAATAACACAACTCAAGGCATGAATTGCCACATCACTACTAATATCATATAAGCATACAAAAATCAAAATTTCCACAAATTTTTGATAAATTAGACTTCCCCTCATATAGTAAGAAACTCAATATGAAACTCATGCTCAGTTTCCTTTTAAAAACCATTTCAAAAAATCTTTCAGTAAAACATTTGGCTTATGTTGGTTAAGTTACTTCAATAAGAAACTAATTGTCTTACATAAAGGTACTT